>BSBN01001552.1:0-600000 GCA_027924645.1 Cunninghamia lanceolata | reverse complement strand
TTTTCACGTCCGGAAATGTTTCCGGGATGCTTGGGAAAATGCTGGAAATGCCAGCAGTCCACTGACTGTCCTGGGGACGCCTACAAACCAATGCCTAAAAAGTTCATTTAAAAAAAAACACAAAAATAATACAAAATAAAGGGATGTGGGGGCCCTTGTGGGCCCCCACACTCCTGTAGATAAAACCTAAACCTAAACTAAGCATTATAACATCCAAAAACAGAAAAGGAGCTCATTTTTATCATTTTGCAAATTGTGAAGAGGAAAAAGAAAGAGGAGCACAGCTGTGAGAAACCAATTGAAAGAAGGGAAGAGAAGTGAGAAAAGGGCAAAAGAGGACTAAGTCTACATCAATTGAGGTAAGTTCATTATCTTTTGCTCATTTTTAAAAATCCTTTTGCATTTTTTTTTGGGGTCAAAATTTCAAATACTTAGGAGGGTTTTTTTTGTTTGTTTGTGTTCTATGTTTGCACTTGCAGCTGTCATTTACATTTTCAACTTAAAAAAAACGAGTAGCAGTGAGGGTATTGAGGGTCAAGAAATTGAAGTTGAACAAAGAGCCCATGGTAGTAGAGTTAGAAGTGACGTTGAAGGTACTTTAGGGAGTAGGAGTGTTTCAATCACACTTAGTTCAGACAATCCATTTCAATGCCCTTCTGAACTCTTGAAAACTTATGCAAAGGGCCCATTTAATGCCAAAAAACCTCTTTTACAATTTGCAACAGCCATAGACACTAAGAAAAAAATTGAAGGGGGAGTAGAGTATGGCTGTCCTATTTGCAAAAAGGACTACAGTGCCAACTACATAAGAGTTTACTCCCATCTTTCGGGCATACCTTGTCAAGGTGTAAAAGTGTGTTTGAAAATAACAATAGCTGAGAAGGCTGAGGTGACTAGGTTGCACATGGAGGGTGAAACAAAAAAAAAATGAATGCCAATGGAGTCTTTGCAGCCTAGTGGGTCATTGCCTACCGAATCTATAGATGTTGAGCCTGAGAGTCAAAGAGGAAAGAAAAGGTCCACTAGCATTGCAAACATATTTAATATGCAATCATGAGATGTAGCAGACAGTTCTGTTGCCAAATTTTTCTGTACTAATGCCATACCATTTCATGTGGGGCACTCTCCATATTTTAAATAAATGTTCACAGATGCACTTGCTTTTGGTCCTTCATATGCCCCCCCTTGATAAGGAGTATTCCAAGGTGAGTATAGTGATGGAGGAGTTGAGACAAGTTTGGATAAGGGATGTCTTCTCTGATGGGTGGACCGATATTAGACATCGGCCACTCATCAATGTCATTGTCACATGTTGAGTTGGCTCTTATTTTCTTAGAGCTATTGATTGTTTGGTGAAGAGGAAGGATACAAGCTTCCAATTTCAAATTTTGAAGGATGCCATAGAAGAGGTTAGGCCCTCTAATTTGTACAAGTAGTGACTGATTCGGCCCGTGTATGCAAGTTAGCTGGCTTGATGGTGGAGGGTGTTTACAAGCACATATTTTGGACTCCATGTTGTGTTCATGTGAACAACACATTGAAAGACATTGGAAAGATAGGTTGGGTGAAGGCATTGGTGTCAGAAGCTAGAGCCATTTAGATGTTCATTTGCAATCATCACACATCACTTGCTTTCTTTAGGATTTTTTTGAGGAAGGAATCCCTCAAGCCTATGGATATCAAATATGCCAGCTACTTTATTTTGTTGGAGAGGATGATTGAGGTGCAAGAGCCTCTTCAATTAAATGGTGGTTAATTCAGAGTGGGGTAGATGGGCAGAAGCAAGCACAATTGAAGGAAAAAGTGTCAAACAAAACATCCTCGATGATGATTGGTGGTCAACAATGAGGTAAGAAATTGTTGTCTTTTAATGAATTGCTGATTTTAGTATTAAATTTCTGATTTTATTATTAACTAATAAATTACTGATTTTAGTATTAAATTTATGGTTTTCATTTAATTATTAATATTAAATTAATAAGTTGCTGATTTTATTATTAATTTTTTGATTTTATTGTTTCTAAGTTTCTAACTTGTAAATTTACTAAAGTATTTTCAGTCTTTGCAGATATGTTTGCTCCATCATCTCACTTGTTGTGCGGGTCATAAGATATGTTGATACAAACTCTCCTAGCCTTGGAGAGATTTATGAGACATTTGACAGCATGCTTGGGTAGATGAAACAAGCCATTCATAGCAGGGACCCTAATTTGGGATTTTATGAGGAGCATATTAGGCCCATTGTGACACGGCGGTGGAACACTATGAACAGCCCACTTCATATGGCAGCGTACGCTCTAAATCCCAAATGGTATGTAGAAAGGCCTAGGAGAGTGCCTCCATTTGATGATGAAGAGGTGAAAGAAAGGTTCATGAAGACCCTTGGAAAAATGTATAGTGAGGAGAAGTTTAGCATACTTAGAGCACAATGGCTAGCCTTTGTGAATCTTTGTGGCCCAAAATTTAGTAGACTAGAGGCGAGGATGGATAGAGCTACGTTAACTCAAACCGACCCTATTGGATGTGGACATGGCATGGCAAAGATGCACCAGAGTTGAGGATACTTGCCACTCGTCTCCTTTCATAGGTTGCTAGTTCCTTTGTTGTAGAGAGGAATTTGTCTACATATAGTTTTATTTAGTCAATCAAGAGGAATAGGCTTACCTCTAGACGATCAGAGAAGCTAGTGGCTGTGCATAGTGCTTTGCGGCTTCAGGATCGACAGTCTCCTGAGTATCCTTATACTCCAATTGCACGTTGGGATGTTGATCCCTAAGATACTACACAGGTTGATGATGAGGAGGCATAGGATGTATTGCTTGGGATTCCATTGGATGAGGCAGTCTCTCATAGTGATAGTGACTTAGATTCCGATTTTGATGTAGTGTTACAAGATGCTGATTAGGGACAGCTGCATATTTATATTTTCTATATTTTTGTCATTTTGTAGTTGAAACTTGCAGCCTTTGGGCATTTTGTTGTAATTTTTATATAATATATATGCACATTGTCAATGAATGCAAATAAATTTTGTTAATTTGTTTGTCACTCTCATATGAAATCTCAATTCAACTCTAATATTATGTGTTAAGGTTCTATGATGTATATGATGATCGCCTTACCAATGACATCATATGAATATTTGAAATTTTCTATATATTTGAAATTTTCTTTATTTTTTAAATAGCCGTCCCTTGTCGTCCCCTAAAAAATGGCCCCCCTACCATCCCTGTCCCTAAGACACGCCCCCCCGTCCCCTACCGTCCCTGTCTCAGAAACTTGGGGTAACATAGGAAATATATAATTTTATAATAATATATTATATTATATTTAATAATTTATATAAATATAACATACAACAGCCCTCAAGGGTAGACCAGATGGTCAAGCCGTTGAAAAACATGATGATGGTCATAGGTTCAATTCCTTGGATTTACCCCCACATGGGTGGAGGGTAGCTCATGTGGATGGAGGTTACAATGGTGCGTGTTAGGTCTTCGCTTTATGGGTCCCACAAGGTATAGATTCCTCAATTATATATATATATATTCCATATATTAACATGTGTAAACATAATATTATAAAATAATTGCCCATCTTTATAAACATAATATTTCATTAATATAAATATATAACTATCCGTCCACACTTATTTCATTAATATAAACTTCATCATATAAGTTGAATCAGGGGACACTGTAGACCGATTGAGTTTTGAAAGCTAAAAAAGAGCAGATATATATAGAAGACGGGCACTGGAAATAGCATTGTCATACTTTATTTGTTTCATAGCAGCAGAGCAGTAAAATTGATTTTCATGCTTTCAGTCTACAGCAGTTGTATTTTCATCAGCGACCAGCAACAGTCAATTTTTATGCAGCATCAGACTTCTTTTTAGCAGGTGTAATCTTCATCAGGTCAGCAAGCAGGGTCACAATAAGATTCAACAGAGCAGTGGCTTCCAGCAACAACGAATTCTTTATCAAATCTCCATCAAAAGTAGCTGTTATCAGCAACAATTTTCCTTGGATTTCAACAGATTTGTGTTATATTGAGCAAATTCCAAGAGATGTCTGACATCAAAAGGGTTTCTGTTTTCAGAAAATCCAGATTTTCATACAAAGGCAGCACTTAGGTTTCTTATTTTTCTGATTTTGATGTGGGCTCCTGGGGTGCCTGGGCTGAACCCTGGTCAAACCCCAAGCCAAACCTGTACCTGAACTCGTACCCGAATCATATTTTTTTCAATTCAGCATCAGTTTTCAAAGAAACTGGTGACATGGTTTTTTTGGCACCATTGTCTCTTTCTGTTATTCTGGTTCACTTTGGTCTTTTCATCAGTTTTCAAAGAAACTGGGGACATAGTTTTTTTGGCACCATTGTCTCTTTCTGTTATTCTGGTTCACTTTGGTCTTTTTATGTTATTATAAGAAATATCCTTACAAATGGTACCAGAGTGACAGTCTGGGCAAACATCAAGGATTGAGGCGAGGAGAAACAATGCAAATCTAGTCTCAAATTTTCCAATAGACATTGTTGTCTCCTCTCTTATTTTCTGTTGATCTTTTGTAGAAGCAGCCATTTTTTGCACCATTGGCTAAGTCTGTTATTCTGGTTTAGTTTGGTCTCCACTGCTGCTAATAGTCTCTTTCAGGCTGAGTATCTTCTCATCTATGAGGGTGTTTTCCTCCTTGGACTGAGACCCTAACTTGGTATTCTAACTTGAGATTTTACACCCTAGACTAAAACCTATAATGTCTGCCCTAACCTTAGGAACGAAACAGCAATCCTTCAACCTTAAATCTGGCAACATGAGTTGATTCTTAACCTAAACCATTCTCACCAAAACAGTCCCAACCAGTTGCTTCCCCAGAATAACATGGATTAAGCTTCTGGAGACATTTGAAGAAGATTATCGAATCTACCCCCATCCAATGAAAATGGAAGAACACTTGGATTTGGATATTGATATGGTCTTCATGTAAGCTTTGAAACACTGCAACAATCATGTCAGCTGGGTTTTTTCCTCAGTTGAAAATACTTCAATAAGGAGTTAGGAAACTTCAAGCTCTAGACAGAGCACGAGATAACAAAGCTACAATCTGACATTAGCTAGTTGAGCACAATTCTACAATCTTGATTCCAGCATTTACTTAGTGAAATATCACAGTTACAACATTTGACTTCCAATCGATCAGCTAGTAGTGGTGTTGTGTCCCAGCAAGGAGGATCAAATCCTTGCAGTTGCATTACTCAAATCAATTTTGGTTTTGAGGTTAATCTTCCAAAAATATACCTTATGAAATTTGACAGCAATGATGCTCTGGCTCAGACAAGTTAGATAAATGAATATTTCTATCTACAAGACTACAACAAACTCCTTCAGGTCAGCATGTAGGTTTGGCATCTTTGTATTTGGGACACAAACAATATTAGTGGTATTAGTGGGGCGATGAAAAGGAGGTCGAAAGAAACAAATTATTTGTGGCCAAAAGTTATGAGAGATCTGGTGGTTGGTTATGTGAATGCCTAGAATAGGGGCTACTTTGGTCAGTTAGTCAAACTTCAACAAATTGGGTCTGTGATGGAGTACAAGCAGCAACATGAAAGGTTCGCAACAGTGGTTTATGGTTTAGAGGATGAAGCTGCTAGAACTACACATTGGAGGATTGGAGGAGCCAATTCAACACAAATAAAAAATTAAATGGTCAAGATCTATTAAGGTGGCCATCTAGCCAGCTGAAGCATTGAGGCAAGGGTTTGGGTAGCTGTAAATTCTTCTAGGGACATATGATAGGGGCAGTGTCCACCACCATCCCAATTACTCATCTTACACAAGAACTTGAGAAACTTAAAGCCAATATTTTATGTTATTTCCATGAAAGAGAAATCTCTTGATCCTTAAGAACTCAACAATGGAAGAAACTGAAGAATAGGAAGAAGAGGAACACCCTTTGGACGATCTTTAAGATAAACCACCTAAGAATGAGATTCCCACAATCTCTCATCATGCTTTGGCAGGCATCAACCGAGTACAAATGCTTCAGATTAAGGGATTCATAAAGAAGTAGAAGGTAGTTGAGCTGATTGACTCAGGGAGTAACCAACAATTTCATTGACAAGAAGTTGATGACTCAATGGTATTGCATTGATTACCTAGTGCCTAATTTTATGTTATGATTGCAAATAGGGGAACCATAGTTGAAAAACTTGGACTCTGCAAAAACTCGACAGACCCAAAATTTTTAAAAACTTGGACTCGGCAAAAACTTGGGGAATAACTCGGCAAATTTATCGAACATTTAAAAATGCATAATTTTTTAAAAATATTCTTAAAAAACACACATTTCTGAAATTGTAGAATGCATTGCTGATTTCCTTCATATATAAATCAATTTTAAGAGTTTAATACATATCATAGACAAAAAAAAGAGTTCAACCTTCGAATACATATGAAATTCCAGTTTGATAATACATATCATAAACCAAAAAAAGAGTTCCATTATCACTAGAAAATATAAATCATAAATTTCTTCTATGACTAAAGCTCAAAAGAGTTTTGTTTCTCTTTGTGGGTGGTGTGAAAGTGGCTGGGCCTGGTATAGTTGGGGTATCCTCAACAGGATTCTCATCTATAGGATCAAGCGGCACATGTGAGGAACCCGCCCATGATGGCACATCAATATCATCATTTGAATTTGTCTCTGAATCCTCATATGTTGCGACATTCGCTTGCCATTCAGCTGTATCCCTCTCCATAGCAGCTATATCATCATCATCACGTGATGGATCAACATCAACATCCTCAGCAATCCAATCTAAATATGGATCAATGTCGTCAAGGTCCAATGCCTGATATGATTCCTGGCCTTATACCTTCTCATCTAACTGAAGGTTGTACCGCACATAGACAAGGTCATTCAAGCGCTTTTGAGTCAACTTGTTGCGCTTCTTTGTGTGAATGGCCTCAAAAACACTCCAGTTGCGCTCACAACCAGATGCACTACAAGGCTGGGATAAAGTCCGGATGGCTATCTTTTGAAGATTAGGCGTTGAGGAACCATAATCATCCCACCATAAATCTGCAAGGATAACATTTATAACTTTGTAAGGATTTTAGTAAACTTAGAAATTAAAATAAATAGTAAATGAAAAATAAACATATGTTTTTTACTTGGTTGCAGAGTGGATCTCCTACGAATGGCATCTCTTGAAGAAAAAAAAAGGCCCATCTGCATTCTTATAGGCCTATAACTCATCGAGTATGATGTCTTGAAGGTTATCATCAAAGACCAACCTCTCCATGCATGTGTTCAGGCCAAGCTTAACCTCTGCATCTGCTTTGAATGAAGAGAAGAAAAACGTGGGGTTCAAATAGTAACCAGCAGCATGAATATGTTGGTTGAGTTGTCGATTCCACCTCCGATCAATAATGCGCCATATGGGTTCATATTTTGTTTTATTCGACCCATACAAATGCTGAATGGCCTCTTTGGCCTTATCCATGGGCATGGCCTCATATAGATACCCCATGGGCTTTTGATCCCCATCCACCAATCGTAGAACCCTAACCAACGGTTCTGACACCTAAATCAATAGTGGATGAAAATAAAATGAGAGAATTATAGTAATTGAAATTCAACAAATATAAATATAATTTTTTTACAAAATCAACAAATTTTAACATTAGCAAATAAAAAAATAAATAAAAATTAGTGTTTGAAAACTTACCTTGATGATCTCCTCCATGACTTTTTCCATGTCACCATCATAAACTGCCTTCACGACCCTCTCTGCTTCCGGCTTCCTATGATAAGGACTTGTTGTGACCAAATCACACATCGCCCCATTGCAAATGGGGACCCCCTTTTTTTGAGCTCCGATGCTTTGCATGACGTTTTGGATGATGCCTTAGGTTTGTTTTACTCTGCCAATCCAACAATAAGTCTCTCTCCTAGAAGATTTTGCTTTATAACTGGAGGTCTTATCTGGAGGATGAACTTGTAGTGATGAAGACTCTTGATCAAATTCCATTCAAGTAATGAATATTGAGACCCATTCTGATGTATGTTTGAGATCCTGAAAAGGACTAAGTCTAGTAGCCTGAAATCCTGAAAATCCTGAAAAATTGACTAAGTCTGAAATCTGGCGAATCCTCCAAATTCTATATTTTGCATGTTAAATCCGGTGGATTCGAGACCTATCTCAAACATCCTGAAAGGTATATTGAAAAATATTTAAAGTATAAGTTTCTTATACTTAAATATATTTTTCAATATACCTTTACCTCAAGGACCCTGAAAATGACCAACTACTCCAGAGGATTCAAAAAGTTGATCCAGTGCGACGGCAAATTAAGGTGGCGCAAAATCGTGATAAATCACGCCATTTTCAAGAAGATATCAAGTTGATGATCTCTTGCGCCCAATCTAATGCGCCAAGGATAGAGGATAGAAGAGGATTTCGAACCCTTATCCAATGCGCCAAGGGTAGCAAAGATGATGATTTCGACTTCCCCATCTAATCCGCCAACTTGAAGATGATTTCGAAAGTGCTATCTATTGCGCCAATATCTAGAAGATTTTCAACTCTCAAACCAATGCGCTAATGAAGGGAGAAGGTAGGGGATTCCAAAAAATGGATCAAGTGCGCCAATGCTAGAAGATTTTAAAACCTTGATCCATTCCGCAATATCTAGAAGATTTCAAGAGTGTTGTCTAATGCGAAAATCAAGAGGATTTTTAATTCCTCAACCAATGCGACCTTGTAGAGGAGAGTAAAAGTTGAGTTTTGAAAGGAAAATTTCAGAGGAAATCACATCCTTCATCCAATGCGACCACTTCTAAGAGGATTCAATATCAAGATCTAATACGATTGGGGACGGGTTTACCATTGAAAAGTGTTAAGTTCCTAGAAGATTTCAAATGCTTTAACGAATGCGCCTTCAAGAGGAATTCACTTACCTTAACAAACGCGCCACATGTGAAAGGAAATCTAGAGGATTCTAAAAGTCTTAACCGCCGCGCCCTCTAAAGAGAATGAGGAATTTTGATTAGAATTGCTACGTTAAGAGTTTCAAACTAGAGTAAACCAAAACATCCAACTATTGCGCCACCTTCTAAAGGATTTCAAAACCTCTATCTAGTGCGCCACCTTATGGAGGGGAGTAAAGTCAAGTTTTAAAGCCACAACAAGAGGATCTTCAACCCTTGAACTGACGCACCACCTTCTAGAGGATCCTTCATCCTTGATCCAATCCGCTAATAGCAAGAAAATACCTCATCTAATGCGCCAACACCAAAAGGATGGAAAATCTAGAGGATTTCAAATGTCTCATCTAGTGCGCCAAGGCAGATTTCAAGGGGAAATCAAATGTGTTAACTGCTGTGCCAAGGTGGAAGGGCAGGTTTTAAGCGTTAGAATGCAAATTTTCTAATGTTTCATGAGGATCTTCAACACTCTATCCAATGCGCTCAAACAAGAAGGAGGATTTGCCTTCAAGTTGAAAAGAAGAAGAAGATTTTAAAACCTTGAACTAGTGCTGATCCTTAGAGGATTCAAACTCCTGATCTGCTGCGCTAGAATGAAGAGTGAAAGAGTTTTATTCCAGTTTTTGATAAGAGTTTTAAGAAGAAATCAAGACCTCAATCTAATGCGCCATTTTGAGATGCTGACCCAAAGAAGATCTCTAATATCTCATCCATTGCGTTAACATCAAGAGGATCTCTAACACCTTATCTGCTGCGCCAAAAGACTGATTTGTAGAGGATTCCAAACCTTTATCCAAAGCGCCTAAATGAAGGGGAAATCAAAATTGTGATCCAATGCGCCAGCTTTTGGAGAGGTTATCTAATGAGAATTAGAGGATTTAAATCTTTAAACTGCTGCGCCAACCTTGTAGGAGGCAGTCCAAACGGGATATCATACAGTAACTAAAATCTGATTTTGAAAGCTTTTAAGAAGAACTTACTTCCTTCATCCAAGGCGCCCAAGAAAAAGGTGCTGAATGTTTTGGAAGACTAAAAGAAGGAGATTTCAATACCTTAATCTAGTGCGCTAGTTATAGAAGAAATTGAAATTGCCATGATTGATAATTGGAAATTAACTAATTTGGCATCTAATGCACTTAAGGTTGGAAAGGTTAGAAGTTGATTTATAATGATTATTTTGTTAGATTAAGGATTGATATTATTTCTTTCTTTGTATTGTAGGAGCTAAGGTGTTATCATCAAGTTGGAGCATTTCATATATTCTACTTCATTCAAGATCATCTTCCAGGAAGCATCATTCCAAGAGATCTACATCACTTCAAGAGGTAGCTGCTCCAAGACGTCACAGCAAGATATATCTCAAATCCTCTTCATCAATGACATCATGAAAGATCATGCTTCAAGTTTCAAGATTCATCAAGCTTCCAAGTTTCTTCTAGAGGTCATCAACATCTACTTCACATCTAAGGAAGGTGTTATCATCAAGCAAGGGCATTCATCCATCTAAGCTTCAAGCCTTTACAATTTTCAAGTCCAAGAGAGTCTCCTACTCTTACATGAAGGAAGCATCATCATCATCATATCTCTATTACTCACTCTTCAAGAAGGGGAAGCATCAAAGAAGATCATCATATCAACTTACCTACAAGAAGAAGAAAGAATCATGAAGTTAAATCAAATGGAGCAACATCTATCAACATCCAGTTTACAAGAAGATATACAAGGCAAGATCTACAGGATGTATTCCCAAACATACAAGTTTAAGCAATCACATTGAATACATCACACAAAGATGATACAATTTTCAAAGTATGCTGAGTTGGCACTTATGTGGCGAGTACACATCATTTTAAATGCATTAAATGTATTATTTAATAAAAGAAGCCAAAGGGACACCTATGTGAAAGATGTTTTAAATGCTTTCGCCTTACCTTATCACATTGGAAAATGTGCCTTCATTGCCTCTCCCTTTTGTACTAAAAATAGCAAGTTGTTGTAACTACCTGAGAGGTGGCATAATCTGAGCCCTTGGCTATTGAATTGATTTAAGCCATTCATTGTAATCTTGAGCACTATATAAAGGCCTTGTTGCCTCATTTGTAAGGGAGTAGTTCAGTCGGTAGGCAATAGTTTGTAGGAGTAGAATAAAAGAGACTCTCAAAATTTCCTGAGAGGATTTGAAGTTGTTGTACATAAATTTCAAGATTAATGCAAAGAACATTGGAGTTCACTTGGTGTTTAAGTGTTATCTTGTGAAATAACATGGTTTCCTGTATCTTAATGAAAATGGAGAGGTGTTTTAAAGTAGATTAGAAGTAGATTAGAAGTTCTTTGATGTAATGTATGTTTGTACTGAATATTTGATCAACTCCTAGCTCATGCTTTTAACAGTCATCGTTGATGAAGTGTTGTGTAAAGCTAGTTTGAGCTATAATTTGCTTAAGTTCGATTGTGGATGTTTGTTTGAGCTGCGCCGTTCAATGGGTGCTCATATGAACCTTCATGATTTGAAAACCATTCGTGTAACCTTAGGAGATAGCACCAACTTCATGTAGTTGTAGGCATCCTTGGCGAAGTGAAGTTAGGTTTACTTAGGAGTTTGTCTATTCATCCAACATCATTACCTCATTGACCTTAGATTAGATTCCTTAAACCGTTACCTTTTTACTTTTCTTTATCATTGAAGTCTTGTATATATGTCATCCACACTGAAGGAGAGATAAGCTGAATGAAAGATTTGATGTAAGTCCCTTTGTGTTTACCAGCAAAATCATACTTAGTCACTGAGCTATCTCTTACAAAATCATAAGAAAGGAACCTTGGAGTCATCTCGTTTGATCACTTTGTTCAACATTCCAAAGACTTTGCTCAAGAGGGAGTCAGATACTTTGTATTTCACTCTAATTGTTGACTTGTCCAAAAACAAACATCAACAGGACTCTCCAACCACCTTTCGCACACAAACATGCGCCTAAGGTGGGGCAATAATGCTGCTATACTCTGCAAGGTAAGGAAATTAGTGGCAAAGTGTGACTCCTGATCGTGTGAGCTCCTTGCCACCAGTGTACTCTCTCATAAGATTTAGGACCCATGTGTGGTTGTAGATGTATTTTGTGATATTTCTTGCCTCTTCAACCACATTCTTCACCCAGCTTATTTTTCCAATGTCCTCAAGAAGAAGGTCAATACAGTGGGCAGCACAAGAGCTCCATAAAATTGTTGGATGCTTCGCCTCTAGAAGTCTATCGGCTTCCACATATGCAGCTGCATTGTCAGTCACTATTTGGATGACATGTTCCACTCCCACCTCCATCACCACCTCATCCAACAAGTTGCACAAGGTTTCTGCATTTTTTATTTGATTGGAGGCATCAACTGACTTTAAAAAGACTAGCTGCCCCGCTGAAGCCACTAAAAAATTGATGAGAGTCCTGTTCTTGGCATCTGTCCATCCGTCAGATAAAATAGTGCAGCCTTTTCTTTCCCAAATTTTCCTTTGATCCTATACTAGTAGATGTGTGTGTTCGACCTCCTGCAGCAATGGGCCACTCAACTCATGGCAACTTGGGGCCTTGAACCCCTTATCTGCCACAGTCAATGCAGTGACCAAGTGCTCCCGATAAGGACTCAAAGCGACATTGAAGGGAATATTGTTGTAGTACCAAAATCATGCACATGCCAACTTCGCCTCACGATGCACCTCTCTATTCCATGTATTTGCAAGACCATCCAATGAAGGTTGCGCATCAGGAGTGTTCCGAGGAACAAAAAAGCCATCAATCCCTTTGCCTGATCGTTGTATCCATGGCCCAATGGAAGGCGTAGAAGAGGCCTCTACAGATACATCTCTATAATCTGACCCTATAGAATTGAAATCTTGGTTTGGGGCTGCCATTGCTCTACTGCTTTCTTTTTAGCTTCTTTCTTTTGCTGATAATCCATAAGGAGGACTTGTGCCTCCCTCTGAACCTCCAAAGGTGCATTGTCACATAACAAAACATCATTGCAAGGGACCTGTGCAAGGTGGTATTTAAGTCGATTAATGCCTCCGGTCATAGGTTTAGTGCAATGGTTACAAATGACATCTCCTCGCTTTGGACCTGGTGTCCCATGTTTCCAGCAAGGGTCCTTGGGTTTGCCACCGGTTCTTCTACCTCCAGTTCCACTTGCAAAAGCCATAAGTTATAACCTGTTACCTATCAAAAGAGAGACAACAAAAAAAGTTCAATTAAAAATTTAAATTTGACAGTAACAGTGAACACAATTGACTATTGTATAGCTATATTTTGACATTTTTGCTGTAAAAAACAATCGAAATTATAAAAAGACTATCATATGAAAGGAGAGATTTTGGACGAACTGTCAAACTCAAAATTTATATAGGATTATGAATCATGATGATATTTAATTTTAAAAAACATTTGAAATTTTAAAAAGACTATCATATGAAAGGAGAAATTTTAAAAAGACTATCATAATCCTATATAAATTGTGACAGTTCGTCCAAAATCTCTCCTTTCATATGATACAGTCTTTTTACGTTTTAAAATTTTAACTATTAAATATTTTTAATCTTTTTAAGTTCTAAAATTTTAACTACTAAATATTTTTAATTTTTTACAGTCGAAATTTTAAAAAGACTATCATATGAAAGGAAAGATTTTGGACGAACTGTCAAAATTTATATTATAAATTTTGACAGTTCGTCCAAAATCTTTCCTTTCATATGATACAGTCTTTTTATTTTTAATCCAAATCGTATATAAATTTTGACAATTCGTCCAAAATCTCTCCTTGCATATGATAGTCTTTAAAATTTCGCTTGTAAATTTTTTTTTAAAAAAAAACTTTTAAAATCGAAAATTTAGGCATATAGTTCGTCGCAAATCTCTCCTTTCATCTGAGATTTATCTTACCTTTCGATTTTTGGCTTTGTCGCTGTCCTGGAGCCGCGCCAGGGTTTCGTCCTCGCGCGCCAGGGTTTCACAATCGTGGAGCCGCGGGTCGCCGTCGTAGAGCAATATCAAGCAAAATAAAAACGTTTTTTAGGTTTTGCTTTATATATTTACTCTGGCCGAGTTTTCTGATCAATATGCGCGAGTAATGGCGGATTCCAGCGAGTTTTTAAGGAGAAAATCACCGCGAGTTATTGGAAAAAACCGGGCCGACTTTTTGCTAGTAAAACTCGCCGTCGACACAGCCGTGTGAGTACTCGTGAGTCGCCTGTATTTTTGGCGAGTTTTTCATCTATGAGGGGAACCATCAAGTATGGAAGTAAGTGTCATAGCATTAAAATTTTAATGGGCAATTTCCCACTCTTCACCTATGTATAGGGGGCATAGGAATTGTTTGGGTATCCAAGTGCTCAACAATGGGTACTTTTACCATGATATTTTTAGAATTTTCAATACAATTTAACATGGAGGACAAAGAATATCAGATTAGTTATCTTGAGATCCCTTCCAATCAAGTGATAAATTACAGTTAAATGGAGAATCTTCTTTAGAGGAGGGTTTGAGGAGTAGGGGCAGAAATCCTTTCCTCTGAAGTCCAGCAAGAAACCCAACCCATTCTGCAAGACATGTAGAACATACTTAAGTAGGAATCTTGAGGGTATCCCTAAACACCTGTTGCTTGTACATGAATGGGATCATGCTGTTGAGTTGGTTTTTGTGTGCTAGTCCCATAAAACCAAGTCTTACTATTATCTATATGATCAAGAGTAAAACTAAGAGATGATATTTGAAAGGTTAGATGCAGGAATTATTTGCTCCAACGAAAACATTGTTCAACATCTGTAGTCATGGGGTTAGGAAGAATGATGCTTCTTGGATAAGTGTCCTGATTACAATGACTTGAAAAGATCATACTTGATGAATTTTCTATTCATGTTATTGATGAGTTGCATGAAGTAGTGTTCTTCACCAAATTAGATTTTTATTAACAATTTTCCCAAAATGAAGTCTCAAATTCATGAGGGCCATTATGAGTTACTAGTGATGCCATTTGCTTGTAAGAGTCACACAATAGACTCAAGAGATGCTTAGGATCACCTGCAATTAAAACAACCTTCCACAACAAGAGAGAAGCAATAACTACGCTATATTGCCAAATAATGATAATGATGCATACAAGATACAAAATATACAATGAATGACCCACACATAATCTTATGACATGAGACACAAATATTAAATGAATGGGTCATGGTTCGGTATGCAGAACAATTATTTGGGTTTCTCTTGTGTAAATGGATTATTTTTCATGGCTTTGAGCTCAGTGGGTGTCTAGGGTTACAGTGATGCTTTTAGAAGTCTGATCGGGCTCTCGGATTGCTCTCCAAGATTCTTGGAGGAGTCGTCTATTTTTAGAAAGTCACTCGGAAGGCATTATTCATCTTCCCAAACATCATGGAGTATGTTGGTATGCTTAATTTTGCAGTTTGATGATATTTGGGATTTTTTGTAAAATCAGTTGATTTAATGAGCTAAATAAATAATTATTGCACTTAAGTTAAAAAGGTTGGGAAATGTTCATTTAACACTCAAGTGTTATAGCTCGTTGGAAAGGGGATGAAAAGCTTTAAATCATGGATGCATCATATTGGGGCCTTGTGAATCAAATATTTCCTTTATTTTGATAAAGGGGTCTTTGGAGCTAAAAAGGAGCTTTTAATTAAAAAGGTGACTTTAAGTTGTGCACACATAATGAATTATTTTTTATATTTTTGAGGAGAAATATGAAGGGATAAAGGAAATAATATTTTATTTCCCTCAAAAAGTTATAAAAGGAGGAGATGGGCTCATTGTTGGATCATGCTTTGGATTTTTATTGTTATTCTGCCGGATTGAACTTGAGTGTTCTTCCATATTCTCTTGAGGACGAAATCCCTCTTGTGGAATGCTTGAGGACGAAAACCCTCTTGAGGTTGGGTGTGATTTCACTACAGGAGTCACCATTGGGTTGAGAAGACTTGGAGATTTCATGAAGTTGTGTTATGCTTTCTAGTTTATTATTTTGGTGTTGGGATTTCATGTATTTTGGTGTGAAATAAATGAAGGTTTGTGAAGTTTCATTGATTATCTTGGCTGGTCCATATTGTGCAGGCCGTACCATTGAGGGTACGATTTGATCCTGAAATTATATTGCATTCTTTGGAGTAGAAATTAATGGTATTATCTTTGTTATGAATAAGAGTCCATGTGCAGACATTTTCTTATAGTTTCTGGGCAGGTTTTATGAAGTTTGGGAATACTGTACATGCAGCCATACTTTCATGATGAATTGAATTTGAAATTGATGATCTTTATGTTGTATCGAAGCTTTGATGATTAGAATTTGTTTATATGGTATTGGCATACATTTCTGAGCAGGATTAAAGTGGTTTAAAATCAGATTTTTCATGATCTCTTGCTGCCGTACATATCCCAGTGCCGTACCAGCAAAGCGGATTGATCTGAATTTTGTGGATGTTTGATGATAGTTGAAGTTTGATAATGTTTGGCATTGTTTGTCTCTGAGTTGGTGCCTAGACTCCAATAGATTTCAGTACCTTTTATGCTGTTTTGTATGCTATGTGATCATATCCATACCTGGCAGTCCGTACACTGGAGCTGGTGATTTTGTTTGAGCTGGTGATTTTGTTTGAGCTGATAATTATTTGTTTGGGGCTGATATTTATTTGTTTGGGGCTGATATTAATTATAATATTTCTAGAAACTGATGGCGATCCTCTGCAGGCTAATTTCCAAGAGTTTCAATGCAGATTTTGTGAATTAGTTTGCCGTACGGACCTGACCATAATGCGTGGGTTTTCAGAATTAGTTTGCTTTCAAGATTTGGAAGTCTGTCTTGCTCATTGATGTTATTAGAGTATTGTTAACCTTAGAGGGCAGTTTGATAATGAACTTCATTGAATTTGTGTTTACATGGAAAGAGGAATAGGTTCCAGGCAGCCGTACAGCATAGTGAATGCAACACCGAAGACATCCTCTAATGTCCCCAATCGGACAACCCTAGGAAACAAGCAATATTTTGTGTATTTTTGAAAAGAGATGTAACCAAACAGCAAGTATCAAATTTTGTTCACAATTTCAAAACCTTTAATTTGTTGATACCAATCCAAAATTGCAACATTCAATATCAAATCTTGCTGATTTATGTTATGATAAACCCTAGGATGCCAAATAAGCCCAGATCTGATCAAAACAACTGCTGGAAACAATTATAAATGTTGTTAAATGATGTTGGTAACACAATTTCAGGTTTACCAGTGCAAATCAGACTTCAAATCCTTGGAGCAGCAATAAATGATGCCAAAGAAGTGGTACAAACTGTTGTACGATGTCAAATCAGACCGGTAACAACTGAAATAACCTCCAAAATGACTGAAAATGGCAGCTGGGAGGTGCATGACCTGGAATATAGTGGTTGGGAATGGCAGAAATTAGTGAATGAAGTGTGGATTGGCTGCCAAACAAGTGGTTTGGCTGGAAAACAATGCTGATAATGATGTTTGGTGGCTGGACAACAATATTTGCTCAATATTAATCTTCCAAATGATGGTGCTATGCAGGTTAGAGATGTACCAGGGTTGGAATGATGCAAATCAGCGGCTGGTTTGACTGTTACAAGGCTAGAAATGATAGATTTTGCTTGTGCTCAAGTTGTATGACTGAAAATTAGACTTATGATGTTGGTACAACAAGAAGTTCTCCATAGCTAGGGATGGAAACCTGCAAATAATGTCAAATCTAATTCAAACCCTTTAAAGGTTGATGGATCAGCAGCTAGGGTTTGCCAAAATGGTGTAAACTTCTCAGATCTAGCGAATGATGATGCAAATCTGCTTATAAAAATTCTGAAATTGTTCTAGAAACCTCCCAAAATGATGTGGCAACACTGTAGTAGCAACGTATAACCCTCCAAAGGATGAAATATTCAACAAATCACGTGACACTGTAGCAAGCTGAAAAATGTCTTCAAATCCTCCACAAATCAGTACAATTGTGATCCTCGAATGGAATCACCCAAAATGGGAAACAAGGGTTTTCGTCTTTGATCCCAAATGTGGAATCCAAGAGGATTTTTCGTCCTCTCAAACCTCGAACAAACCAAGGGTTTTCATCTTTGGATGCCCTAGATTGAACAAACTGTTCAAATTTGAAATTTGGATGCAAAATGGATAACTTGAATGATTCTCAAATGAAGATAAGTGCCTCCGTGATATACCTTTTCAAATTGGGCCCTTCAGTCCTAAATTTCCCTCCAAGTATTTAAAATACTTTTGTCAAATTTATTTTATTTTATTTTTATTTTAAGTATTTAGAAATACTTTTTATTTTTATTTTTATTTATTTTTAATTTATTTTAATACTAGTGTTTAAAAACACCTTTTATTCTAATTATAATAATATTATTAAGTTACCTTTTAAAATTAGAAATTATTGGGCCCAACTTAAATAATATTATTAATTATTTTAATCCAAAAAAGGTGATATGACACGTCCATAGTGGAATAAAAGGTAGAAGAAAAAACTGCATAGTGGAATAAAAGGTAGAAGAAAAAACTTAGACAAAATCAAGAATATGCATTCCTTATTAGATTTATCTTTTCCACAACCAATCAATTGAGATCTCATATATTTGAACTTAACCAAATAATCCTCAATGGAAGGAAATGTATCAGGAGAAAAAGAAGTCAATTTTGCCTCTATTTGCAAAGCACACAATTCACCAAATTTACCAAATAGATCTTTGTACTTATCCCATACTTGCTTAGGTGTTGTACAATCCTCAATATGAAATAACAAGCTGTTATAAACATGTAAAGCATCAAACCAATAGCCTCATCAAGTTTGTTCCTATGAGCAAATTTCTCATATTCCTTAGTAAACTCAGGTTGATCTTCATCCAATGCAGACCACAAACCTTTAGATCGGAGTAATTGTTGCATTTTGTGTTTCCATGAATGATAGTTATGAGGAGCAAGTGGTTCAAATGAATTTGAATTAGTCATTAGAGAAACAACACCAATAGAGCAAAATAGACAATGTATAGCAATAATCTATCTTAGAACCTCCCAAATATGAATCAATATTGAAATTGAAGCGCCCCCAAGCAAAAACAACCCACCAAATTGAACAATTTTTCCAATTAGTGAGTGAAAACCCCAAAATGGCCTCAAATTGAAAATCTGATGTCTAAGGCAGAATCTGGGAAAATGATATGGATGGATTTGTAGTGCTCAGAAATAACTTTCCAACACCTATAAGTATTAAGAAGTCAAAATTTCAACACCGTGGGCGCAAGATATGGCTTGGCAAAACTCACAAGCAAGTACGGGATTCAAACAGGAAAATCAGACACTTGTAGGAAAATTAGCAAAAAATACCTACACCACTGCGATGTGTTCGGAACCACCTTTCCAATGCCTACTTTTTTGCAAAAATCGACACTGTGGTGTGAAGTTATGCTTCCCAAAAAAAAATTGCCCCTTGAAGGGAAAAATGGCATTAGGCCTGTTAGATGACTTCACCAGGTTGAGCAGCGCTTGGGTGGCGATTGTTGATAGTTGTGGCCCGATCTGGGTTGAGCAAAATTTCAACACTTATAAGTATTAAGAAGTCAAAATTTCAACACCGTGGGCGCAAGATATGGTTTGGCAAAACTCACAAGCAAGTACGGAATTCAAACAGGAAAATCAAACACTTGCAGCAAAATTAGCAAAAAATACCTACACCACTGCGATGTGTTCAGAACCACCTTTCCAATGCCTACTTTTTTGCAAAAATCGACACTATGGTGTGAAGTTATGCTTCTCGAAAAAAAATTGCCCCTTGAAGGGAAAAATGGCATTAGGCCTGTCAGATGACTTCACCAGGTTGAGCAGCGCTTGGGCGACGATTGTTGGCAGTTGTGGCCCGATCTGGGTTGAGCAATTGGTGGAGGCGTTGATCTGGCAGCGCTTGTTGATGTTTGGTTGTTGGAGCCGGCGAATTGAGGCGAAGGTGGTTTAGTTGGCGGCCTAGCCACAACAGAGGAGGTTTTGGGGCGGCAAGTGCCCATAAGGGGCGGGCGGTGGCGGCCTTGTGGTGGGCTGCGCCACCACAATCTTTGATGTAAGCGCTGGCCCTAAGCGGTGGGCGGTGGGTGCCAAAACATAAACTGGCGCAATATTCTTAGTGCTTGGGTGTTGTGTCCATAGCGCCCGGGTGTTGGCAAATAGCGCTTACCCTTACAAAAAGGTCTACCATGCAGATCTACCAGGTACAGGGGTCTGCAGACCCCCTACCAAAATAATATATATATATTTTTAAATAAAATCAAATAATCAGGCAGAATAACCAAAAAACACAATGGATAAAAACACCCAGTGGTCAAATAACCCGCAAAGAAGGAGAATATGTTGTCGACAGTACTGTTGATGCTAGCACTTGCACACGCTGTACAAATGGCCGTACAATGGGTTAGGGGGCCGAAAAAACACCAAATTTGACTGTAAGAAAAATATATCGAGTTTGTAGTCGATCTTAGCAGATTTCGCCCTTCTAATCTCAATGGTGAGGTCAGATTTGAGCTAGGATGCTCTTGTTGAAAGTTGATGGCAGAATCTCTCTAAATCGAGAAAGGGCTTGCAAGGTCAAGGCTCTGATACCATGTAAGAGTTACACAATAGGCTCAAGAGATGCCTAGGATCACCTGCAATCAAAATAACCTTCCACAATAAGAGAGAAGCAATAACAATGCTATATTGCCAAAGAATGATAATGATGCATGTAAGATACAAGATATACAATGAATGACACACATAATGTACAATGAAAGCCCTTGCTTATATAGGCAAGGTTGAGACCTAGGACAACATGTGATCATGACAAGTGTTTTAATTCTATGACATGAGACACAATTATTAAATTTTCTAAGTAAACTTAACTAGACAAGTGTGAATAGGACTTATTGTTGAACAAGTTAGGTAGTATACGTCATTCACACCAACATTTCTCTTGTAATACTCTTTCTACTTCTTAGAGCATCATGAATTTAATCTCAAAAGCTTTCATGGATATTGTATTGGTTTTATTTTATAACATTGTTATCTATTGTAATACATGGGAGGATAACCTTTAGGATATGGACAATGCATTAGGTGCATTGTGGGACAATTAAAATTCAACCATATGCCAAGCTTTGAAATGTGCTTTTGGGGTATAGGAGGTTGAGTCTTTGGGATGTGTGGTGTTTGGTGAATGAGTAAAAGTAATTCTAAAAAAATATAAAGGCAATACTTGTCTATCCCATTTTAAAGACCATCAAGGGCCTTTGAAGCTTCTTAGATCTAGTAGATTACTATCATAAGTTTGTCAGAATCTATTCATGAATTACGGCATTGTTGGCTCTGCTCATGAAGAAATATTCTTATGTCTAGGCACATGCAACCACCCAAGTCTTTGACCACCTCAAGGAGGCCTTAACTTCTGATTTTGTTTTGCGGCACAATGTTACTAGGGAACCCACTTTTTGGGGGAACCATGGTCTGGAAACTTGTGAACTTGTCTCATGTCGCTCTAATGATGCTTAAAAAAAGGAATCGAGGGGTTCTTGTCACCTACAAAGAAGGGACCATTGAGACAAGTCCTCTTAAAGTGGGGTATGAAGAACATTTAGAGAAACCCCAAAATAAAGAAACCCCTCTAATGTTACCTTAGAGACTTGTCTCATGCGTCTCTAATGTTACCTTATTTTGGACTTTCTCTATTTTTATGTTCTTCATGTTGGCACCTAGATTTTCAAGCCTCATATTTGCACCATCATGCCAAATTCATCAAAGTTTTCCCAAGAGGTTCTTGTGTATTCGCCTCATTTTTTTATGTGCCTGGTGCTATATGGTGTTTGATGCTTTTTCCCCTAAAATTTGGCTAAGTCTGAAATCTGAGAGATCCTCCAAATTCTATATTTTGCATTTTAACTCCTATGGATCCAAGACCACTCTCAAACATCCTGACAGTATATACATAAAATATAAAATTGAAGTATAAGAAATTAAAATTTATATTTTATATTTTATGTATATATTGTCCCTTTGGGCTTTTGGATCCTGCCAGCACTTGGAACTTTTCCCTTGTCTCCTCGTTTCCCCCACTTTCTTGCTCCTCGCTTTCCCTTTCCCCTCGTTTGTCCCTTTGGGTTTTCGGGCCCCGCCGAACCATTTGCACTCGGTTCCCACAAACTCCCGATTTTTGCCCCTTTTATCCCTTCAGAACTTCGGGTTCCGCCTGCACCTTTCCCTTCGAGATTTCATGTCCTGCTAGAAACTTTGGACCCGTATTGCGGGAACCCGGGAATTCGGGGGTCAAAGGGACTCAGGGATTGGAAGTTCGAGGGAACAAGGAACTTTGGACTTGGGTCCAAAGTTCCTCGTTCCCTCGAACTTCCAATCCCTGAGTCCCTTTGACCCCCGGGTTCCCGCAATACGAAGTAAGGTTCCTACAGGGTCCAAAGTTCCTCGTTCCCTCGAACTTCCGATCCCTACGTCCCTTTGACCCTCGAATTCGCGAGTTCCCGCAATACAAAGTAAGGTTCCTATAGGACTTCGGAACGTCCAAAGTTCCTCGTTCCCTCGAACTTCCAATCCCTGTGTCCCTTTGACCCCCGAATTCCTGGGTTCCAGCAATATGAAGTAAGGTTCCTACAAGACTTCGGAACCCGATGGAACTTTTGCTCCAAGTTCCAGATTTGCTTGTCCTCTTGCGACCTGAAGTTCCACCAAAGCCCAGAAAAGCGCAAAAAACACACAGAAACACGCCAACAACTCCCATAATTGCCATTAATGCTAGTCCAAAGTTCCTCGTTCCCTCGAACTTCCGATCCCCACGTCCCTTTGACCCTCGAATTCTCAGGTTCCCACAATACGAAGTAAGGTTTTACAGGACTTCGGAACCCGATGGAACTTTTGCTCCAGGTTCCAGATTTGTCTGTCCTCTCGTGACCCAAAGTTCCACCAAAGCCCAGAAAAGCGCAAAAAACACATAGAAACACGCCAACAACTCCCATAATTGCCATTAATGCTAAATGGGTAGTTGAAAATGGTGTATTTATTGCAGCAGGTGGAGTTTTTGGGGTTTTCCCGCCCATTCTTCCATCAGATCCAAGTTGTGAAGGCTATAAATAGAAGATTGGAATTCATTTCAAGGGTTGGTCATTTTTGGGTAGATTTTCTCTCTCAAGGTATTGAGCGTTCGAGGCAGTTAGGGCTTTATCCATTGATTAGTTCCACTTCTTCAGGGAACAATTGTAAAAGATGCATGGGGATTATATTGTAAGTTTGAATATCAATCTATTTTTTTCTCCATTATTGTAAGTGTTCTTCGGGAAAACTCCTATGTGCAATTAGGGTTTTCTCGTACCACACTTCGTGGTATGATTGTAACTTATGATTTGAAAGAATATGATAGTTCTTAATTCATTTTCAAGTTTTGTAAATGGTCATTTCAATGTTACACATGGATGAATGTTGTATGGTGATGGATTCATAAGTATTTTCATGGTTTGGTATTGATTCATATGCATCTGAGTATTCAGGCAGGCAATCATACATCTGTTGGCAATGAGCTAGCATCTCTTGCGGGATTCGTGACATGGCTTAACCGCCTCCCGTGGATTCATTAACTCTGGCGGTTGTATCGGGCATTAACAGGTCGACCTTTTGGTGCAATGGCAATCGTATTTCCAACAATTGGTATTAGAGCCAAAGGTTTCGGGTTCGAATCTCCCCTGCAAGTGACGCTGGGGGGGATTGTTGGCAGTGAACCGGCATCTCTCGTGGGATTTGTGACATGGCTTAACTGCCTCTCGTGCATTCATTAACTCTGGCGGTTGTATCGAGCATTAACAGGTCGACCTTTTGGTGCAATGCAACCGTATTTCCAACAACATCTCTGTGCATTTGTTTTCTATGTCCTCGGGGACGGCCAGGAAACGTCCCCTGACTGTCCCCGTTTCCTTGGGGACGTACCTGTTTTTTGACGAAACGTAGGGGACGGCTAGCCGTCCCCTACGGCCCAGCAACGACCAAACATTAAAAAAGAGGCGAGGATGGATAGAGCTACATTAGCTCAAACTGACCCTATTGGATGGTGGATGTGGCATGGCACGGATGCAGCAGAATTGAGGACACTTGCCACTCACCTCCTTGCACAGATTGCCAGTTCCTCTGTTGCAGAGGAATTGGTCCACATATAGCTTCATTCAGTCAGTGAAGAGGAACAAACTCCTAGACGATCAGAGAAGTTGGTGGCAATGCATAGTGCCTTGTGGCTACAGGATCGACAGAGACCTGAGTATCGTCAGACTCCAGTTGCACGTTGGGATGTTGATCCAGAGGATGTTATGCAGATTGATGAGGAGGAGGCACACGAGGGATTGGTTGGGGTTCCACTGGATGAGGGTCTACTAGACCCTCATGGTGGCAGTGATTTGGACTCAGATTCCGATTTTGATGCAGTATTAGGAGAGGCTGATTAGGGACAGCCATATACTCTATGTTTTTGTCATTTTGTTGTTGAAACTTGAAACTTGCAGCCTTTGAGCATTTTGATATAATATATATGCAGATTGTCGTTGAAAACAATTAAATTTTGTTTATTTGTTTGCTAATTTTCATGTGACAAGTTGAAAACTAAGTTCAAGTGTAATGTTATGGTTATGTATGTATGTTTTAATGTTCTATAATGTCTATAATGAATGCCTTATCAATGTTATCATCTAAATATTTGAAATTTCCTTATATTTAAAAAAAAGAACCTTAATTTTTTTAGTAGCCGTCCCCTGCCGTCCCCTAAAAAATGGCCAAAAAAAATCGCCGTCCCCAAAAGTCATCCCCTCGTCCCCGCCCATCCCCGTCCCCGGTACTTGGGGGAACATAGTTTGTTTTCCTTTGATAAACTTGAGACTCAGTAACCCATTGGATAGGCACCATTCTAAGAGGCCATGATCACCCACACTTTATTAAAAATCAAAACAATATATCAAGATTTAAATGCAGTTACAATTCTGTATGCATCCTCATTCTGTAGGGTTGCTCTAATTAGCTGAAATAGAGGTTATTAAGTGTAACAAGCGTGTTCTAGTTCAGTGACAGTATTTGGGATTAAAACAACGATTTGGGTATTGTTTCAAAGTCATAAATCAGATAATACATTTTGTTGATCTCAATCCCTATCAAGGGATACCTCTACGATTACCCTTCTAAGCCTAGTTGAGCTTGAAGTGTAAAGGAGTCTACCCACTCCTGTAAGTTGGCTAAAATCGCCCTTAACTTATTGATAAACCTCTTTCAATCACTTTGATGACCCCCTGGCCTAGGTGATTGTGAAATGTTTTAGGGTTTCAGGTTGTAGTTAATTTGGGAACCAACACCTCAGTTCCATTTGTATTGCATTATTAGGTAGTCACAAGGTTACAATTACCTTCGAACATGATGGCCTTCTAGATGAGTGAACCACTCTGTTGGATGATATTGTTTTGAGAAGTCTAAATCTATCCTCAGCACTAAAGTGGATATGAGCCTCTTTTGCATCAGTATCTTACAATAATGTGGCTAACATGATGGGGGTGCAATGGAGTTCTTTATATGGTTAGAGTGTTCTCAATTAGAAGATCTGTTATAGGACATTGGTATCTGTTCATTGATAGGGTAAACATATTGATGAATTTTTTCCATTATGAACTATGTATAAGACAAAGGCAAGGTGAATTTATGTCAGGGAATCATTACAGCAATTAGATTCATCTTGTGTGATATTTCTGCAGAAATAACTAATTCTCAATAATCCTCTGGAGATACATGCTTAAGAAATGTTATAACTACTATGGAAATTTTGGAATTGGAAATAATTAATAGTCTGTCTCATTTGGTACACTGTCAACCATAGTTTAAAAACTTTGACTTGGCAAAACTTGGCAGACCAAAATTTGACTGGGACTTAGTGACCTGGGGAAATTTCTGAACATAAAAAAATACATATATTTACAAAATAATATTTAAAAACATGCATAATGATAAACTGACTTTACAGAACTGATAAGTACTAGTAGTTTTTCATTCATTCAGACTCAAAGCTCAAAAAAAGAAGTTCAATACATATCATTGATCATAGTTATTAGTTATTACTTATTACCAATTAGTGTCAAGTTCAACAGTCATATGATCATACATATTAATCTCAAACATCATAGTGTCCTGTCTCCACTATAATGTCATATGCGATCGTAGTGGCTAGAAAAGCATCAAAACACTTCATATGCGATCAGATTCATAATAACATCTTGTGCTGCTACATCTGCTGTTGTTGTATGGAGAAAGGAGAGCCATAACCTCTTATATAACATTGGGCTCTATTGCATCACAAAGAAAACATCTCTTCCACAGATCCGTACGATATGATATTTGAAGTGGTTGATGCCTCTGATATTCTTCCATGCAATATGATATTTGAAGCAGTTGATGCCTCTGATCTTCTTCCCGCAATAATTACATTCTATTTGTCCTGTTTCTTACTCTGGGGTTCCATGCTTCCAAGTAGGGTCTGTGGTAGATACTACATCTCAAACAAATAACTGAATTTGAAACCCTAGCATAAATTAAAAAATTACAGATTATACAATGTAAATGTTAGCAGCTAGCTAAATATCAGAAAAAAGAAAAGAAAAGAGAGAATAATAAAACCTTAGAATGAGAGGGAAAAACAAAACAAAAATCTGAAAATAGAAAACACAAGCAGGGACATTGTTAGGTTACATACCTTGCAAATGCTGCCAAAAAACTTTTCAGTCATCAAATTAGTCCAAAATCATGCAACATCCATTGAAATCACTTTCATATGCACTGAATGTTGTCAATGTGTTGAAGGAGTGAGAACTGGAAGAAGAAATTGTAAAAAAATGAAGTGTTTTGATGCTTTTCTGGCCGCGGACTGTTAGTATGTGTTGTCTAGAGAGTTTTTTGATTGAACTCGTGAGCTACTCATTGAGAAATCACACAAAACTTGCAGGCGAGTCAACTCACCCAGAAATTTGTTTCATGAGTACTTGCAAGTCTGCAAATTTTTGAACTATGCTGTCAACAGACAAACGATATTGACTAACCTATTGGTAACATATCTGGATTGTTTGAAGAATAAATTTTCACCATTCCTTCCTAGAAAGAAAAAAATTATAGAGAGATTTTAAAATATCCTTTGTAATATCTGTCAAAAACCCCATAATAATGAGTTAAGAAAAGATAGACCTTATACAAAGCAGATTCCCAGCATTATCTAATAATGAGTTGTGTAATATTGTGTTTCACTTTTCATTGAGTACAGTTAAGATAGTATGCCAACATGATTATAAATAGTAGTCTGCAAGTGCAACCCTCAAGTTTGGCTGTAGTCTAGTGTATATTCACTCCTCAAGATGGTAGGGCTTTTCATCATTGATTTCAAACACTGAACTTCTGTTTCAATTTTCTCTTGCTAATGTAAGAGATCTTACTGATTAAACAAAAATAAATTTGTCATATTCATAAAATAAGTAAGCTATGGGCACTGAAAAACTACTCAAGTATAATGACTCTTTAGATTACAAAAAGGAGTGAATTCATGGTTGGAATTCCATCTGCTTGTAAGTTGTTCGAGCAAAAATGAGAATTGGGCTGATAACTTGTCACTCAATCTTTACTCTTTTCACGTTAAATGTCACAAAACCTTTAGTAATATCTGGACTTCATTAGTAAATCCAGATTTAATATCTTCTTTAGTAAGGGAATGTTACAACACTAAATAAAGAAGATATTAAATCTGGATATACTAATGAAAATCAGTCCAGATAGTACTATAGGTTTACCAGAACAATCATCATTTTGTTTTCTGTGCTTTGATGAAGCTCTTGACAAGACCCTTTGAGGAAGCTTATGCCTTCTACTCTATAATTCCATTTGTAAAAAAGTAATTATTCTGATTTGCTTAAAGATAGCTTTAAATGGCTATCAGAAAACTTCTGAACTACAAGAAACAAAAAGGAATTTGACAGAACAAGCCATAACAAATGACTGTTCTATTTTTAATGAAACAGATTGCAAAGATATCTCAATAGCAAAGAGTATGTTCAATCTTTTACTGTAACAGACTTATCCTTTAATAATTATAATATATGCTTCTTTTTATGAAAAGACAGGAATATTTTCATCCATTAATAAAATGACACTCTAAACTTGGCAGAATATTGGTGAGAAACTCTCTACTGAATCCCACAATGTTATGTCACATATAAAGTACTTGAAATGCTTCCAACTTACCATAAGATGTAAAAGTTTTATCTTCTTTCAAACACCATAGAACAAAATTAACCAATATTTTCTGCTTATTTCAAAATAACACAATCATTTATGCCAGATGTTTTTATATTATAATATAATCTCAAGAGCTATTCTCTAACCAAATATTATCTCATTATTCATGGCACTGCAGATAATCTTTCGTGATTTTAAATCATCCAATGTACTTTTAGATGAGAATTTTGATCCAAAATTGTCAGATTTTGGATTGGCTCGGCAAGGACCAACTGGAGGAATCAGCCACGTGTCAACAGCGGTATGTATCTAGTAGATCATATGCACATAGTTATGATAATTTTCTTCCATGTCTGCTTGGTATTAGTGCTGTTATAAATTTTAGTCATTACTCAGGATTCAATCCAAAAAGAGGTCAGAATTTTTTTCATTTATCTATTAATAAACTTAACAGATGGGTGAATATCTGCAAACAAATCATGGAAAAAGGAGCTATGATACACACACATGCTTAACAATGTTGAGATTCTTACATTTTGAGAGTGGTACAGGTCTGTGCATGAAAGAAGTAAAGAGGAGATGAGGCTGAAAAGGTTTATATTCTAGATTCACAAGCACTGTATAAACATAAATTGGGTCATGTAGAATAACATACCAAATTAGACTTCAATGTGAATAAGAAATCAACATCATGTAATGAAATTATGATTCAGATGAGAAATGATAGATGAAAAAATCTGCAGCACTTCTTCTGGAATTACATTAGCTAAATGAATATGCATAACATATTATAATCTCCCTATGGAGGGTGATGTGTTTTGAGAGAGACTCTCAACTTGCTCAATTGTTAGTCACACACAGCAAACTATTGTCAATCAGTACTACACTTACCTTAAGTGCAGCAATTCTAAACTCATCATAACTTCAACTACCTATCATGAATGCATGTCAAATCAACTACAACTAAGTTTGCCCACATTCACTCATTGACTGTGAATGGATCTGCATATAACTGAAGATAAGAGGGGTACTGTTGTGACGTCTTCACACATCGCCCCATTGCAAATGGGGACCCCCCTTTTTTTTTTTGCTTTCTGTCGTTGCTTTGCTTTAGGGTTTAGGTTTTCTTTGAGCTTGTAAGGTTTTGGTAGTGTTGTTTTACCCAAGTCTCGATATATTCTGGCTAAGGAGTTTGTATCCTCCCATCCTGATGCATATCCTGAGATCTTGAAAATTGACTAAGTCTGGAATCCTGATGTTCTGAGATCCTGAAAATTGACTAAGTCTGAAATCTGGTGGATCCTCAAAAATCTAAAATCTGCATGTTAAATCCCATGGATATGAGACCTATCTCAAACATCCTGGAAGTATATTTTAAAATATTTAAAGTATTGAGCATATACTTAAATATATTTTTAAATATACTTCCATCCAAGACATGTCAAAATCGGGTGAAAAAAGTTGAAGTCTTGGACCTTGGGCGGAAATTGTTTTGCACCTTGCAATATCCGCCCTCCCAACATGGAAATTGTTCTGCCTCTTGCAATTTGCGCTCAAGAAGAACTTGTCAAAATTTGGCTAAGTACAATGGATCCCAAAACGAAGGAAAATGTTCTAGACCTTGCATTTTGCGCTTGGGAGATGGGTGTGAAAATAAAGGAAAATGCTCTGCCTCAAGGAATTTCCGCCCTAGCTAGAGAGTGAGTTTGAGGGTGGAAAATGTTCTGCCCCATGCAATATGCGCCCTAGGTTGAAGGTCTCCATTTTCAAATGCATGATTGCCTTAGACAAATTCTCGAGTATACTTGCAAAGAATATGAAAATTGCTTTGTGGAGTTGGAAGAAAGTTGGAGTTTGATGAATTGTTGAAGTAGCAAAATGGAGGAAATTGTTCTGCACCCTTCAAAATCCGCCCAACTTGGAGTGCAAAATGTTCTAGAGCATGCAATTTCCGCCCAAGCTTGTAACAAGGAATTTTGGCGAAGTGTTTGAAAGATGAAGGTCATGATCGACTGCAAAATGGGGAAAATGTTTTGCCCCTTGCATTTTGTGCCCTAGTTGGAGATAAGTTGCAAAGTGAGGAAATTGTTCTAGAACCTACAATTTGCGCCCAAGGTGAAAGTGTGCAAAATTTGGCTAAGTGTTGACAAATGGGGAAAATGTTCTCCCAAGTGGAATTTGCGCCCTATCTAGAGGATGATGCAAAATGTTCTACTTAGTGCAATATCCGCCCTAGGAGCTTGTAACAAGGAAATTTACCTAAGTATGAAACATCTTGGAAGTTCAACCTTGTTTTGAAAGTTCAAGTGAAGGTCATGATAGAATACCAAAATGGGGAAAATGTTCTGCCCCTTGCATTTTGCGCTTTAGCTAGAAGGAGACTTGGAAATAGTGGAAAATGTTCTACCTCTTGCAATTTCCGCCCTAGAAGGAACAAGGAAATTTGACGAAGTATGAAACATTCTAAGAAATCATCATTGTTTTGAAAATTCAAAGTGAAAGTCATGATTGAGTTGAAAATGGAGGATAATGTTCTACTCCATGCAATATCCACCCTCCCAAGATGCAAATTGTTCTGCCTCATGCAATTTGCGCCCTTCTAGAGGAGGATCTTTGCACTTGGAAAAACATCCCATTCTTGCAAGTTGATACAATTTTATGAGGATTTAGTGCAAGGAACTTGGAAGAAATTTACTAAGGGTGTTAAGTGTGGAAGTGTTAAAAGGTGGAAAATGTTCTGGAGCATGCAAAATCCGCCCTACAATGGAGGAAATTGTTCTACTCCATGCAATTTCCGCCCAAATAGTCACGAAGAAGTTGAACTAAGTGAGAAGTATCTTGAAGACTCTAGTCTCGTTTTGAAGCTCCAAGTGAAGGTTTGTCAAAGGTTGATACAAGGTGGAAGTTTACAAAATTGCCCAAGTATTGAAGGAAGATTGCCAAGTCGGAAAATTTCACTCATTACAAATGCAAAATTGAATGTAAGATCATTGAAATTGAAGGAGAATTTACCAAAGAAGAAGCGAAACTTGAAGTAGAGAACAAGAAAAATTCCAAGTATTGAAGTTGCAAAATGGGAAAATGTTCTAGAGCTTGCATTTTGCGCCCTCCAAGGGTGCATATTCCATGGACCAGAACATTTTCCACTTTTTGAAAGTTTTCATGAAAATCCACTTTGCATTATTGAATAAGTTGGCTTAAATTGAAAATTGTTTGATGAATATATGGAAATTGTTTTATTTGTCCCACATTCGTAAGGAAGGTGAATTTAGGGGTAAAATTCCTTTATATCATGTATCATGTTGATGTACTAACTTGAGGTATTTTGCTTGTAGGTTTGCAATGTATGCAGCGAATGTTGAAGGAGAGCGAGATCAAGTGAAAGATCAAATTATGTGGAGGCAAGCCATCCAGATGATCGAAGTGTCATCAAGCTGATTCACCTTGCTCCAAAGAAGGCAACATCACTAGAATGGAGGAAGAATATTGCATCATCAAGTTTGCCATCATCCAAGCATCCAGAAGATCATTCCACTTGCATGTTCAAGAATCCAGCATCATGAGAGGAACATTCGTCCAGAAATCCATTTCCAGGAATTCGTTTGCATTTTCAAGCTCCAGAGTTAAAATCCTACACAAGAATGAGAACGTCACAAGATGAGAAATGAGCAAGTTTATCAAGAAATCCATGAATTACATTCAAACTACAAAAATGTCAACACAACAACAAGAAGAAATCCAAAATCCCAAATTTGCAAATTCGAAAGATGCAAAGTTCCAGAGGTGAAAATCCAAGTTCAAAGACTATTCCATGAAAGATGATACAATTTGGGAAGTTGTTCTAGGCAGTGTGAACACATTGAAGATTAAACTGGTTCACTCAATGTTGAGGTGGCATTTGCACGCCATGGATCCAATCACACTCCGCTATTTCACCTATCTAAGTCCGACACATGTACATCAAGCAAGAGCCAAAGAGGGTGCCCATGTGGAAGATGCTTTAAATGATTTCATCTTATCCTTATCACATTGGAAAACGTGCCTTCATTGCCTCTCTTTTGTACTAAAAATAGCAAGTTGTTGTAACTACTTATTGAGGTGGCATGATCTAGGCCCTTGGCTACATGAAATGATCCTAGCCATTCGTTGTATTCTGGACTCTATATAAAGGCCTTGTTGCCTCATTTGTAAGATATAGTTTTGTAGGAGTAGAATAGGAGAGACTCTCAATTCTCTGAGAGGACTTGAAGTTGTAAATATTTCTCAGGATTAATGCAAAAACATTGGAGTTCATCATTTGGTGTTAAGTGTTATCTTGTGGAATAACATGGTTTCTTGTACTTCGATGAAATGGAGAGATGTTTCAAAGTAGATTAGAAGTAAAGTAGATTAGGAGCTCATTGATGTTATGTATGTTGTATTGGATATTTGATCAACTCCTAGCTCATGTTTTTAACATTCATCGCTGGTGAAGTGTTGTGTAAAGTTAGTCTGAGCCTTATCATTTGCATAAGTTCGATTGTGAATGCTTGTTTGAGCTGCGCCGTTTAATGGGTGCTTGTATAAGTCTTCATGATTTGAAAACCATTCGTGTAACCTTAGGAGATTGCACCAACTTCATGTAGTTGTAGGCATCCTTGGCAAAGTGGAGTTAGGTTTATCAAGGAGTTTGTCTATTCATACATCATCATTGCTTCATTGACCTTAGATTAGATTCCTTAAACCCTTACCTTTTTTACTTTTCTTTGTTATTGAAACCTTGTATATACTTCATCCACACTGAAGGAGAAATAAGCTAAATGAAAGAAGAAGAATCTAATGTAAGTCCCTTTGTGTTTACTAGCAGAATCATACTAAGTCACTGAGTTATCCCTTACAAAATCATAAGGAAAGGAACCTTGGAGTCATCTTGTTCGATCACTTTGATTAGCAATCAAGGGGCTTTGCTCAAGAGAGAGTTAGATACTCTGTATTTTACTCTATTGTTGACTTGTCTAAAAACAATCATCAAGAGGTACCCCAGTTCTCCTCGAAGTGGGTAATTAAGATAATTATTTCTCTAATCACTATAATATTATTACTTACTAAATCCAAAGCTTAACTGAGGTCTTATGATGCAACTTCCTTGTTAGGTTAATGCTCCAAAAATATAGGAATGCCCTCATAAAAATAGTAACCCTCAAAATAACTAAAGATGATAATTTCGTAAAGTAAATAATGTTTGCTAAGCTCTGAGAGACTAAGATACATAGACCATTTATGAGTTACAAATTTCCACTCACTCTTAATGAGGAAAGTGTTCTCCACATATGAAGATGTTATCATAACATCTCAAACTTCCCTTAAAAAGAGGCTTGGCTAGAATATCAGTGATCTGGGAATCTATAGGTATATACTATATCTGGACAGCACCTTTTTGCACTTTGTTTCTTTAGAGCGGGAACCATATCTTGATGTGCTTTGACCAATCATGGAATACTAGGTTCTCTAAGAGGTTGATGCAGCTCTATTTGTCATAGAAGAAAGTCAGATACTAGGATCTCTCCTTTCAACTATGAGATCAGCTTTCAAACCCAAATTGTTTCACAAGAAATTGCAGAAGCTCCTTATACTCTACCTATGATGAGCTCAATTTAACCACACTGCTTACTGCTGATTTAGGAAATCAATAGTGAAAACAAAGAGAGCAATACATAGAATTGGATTTTAGGTCTCCATATCACCAGCCCAGTTGCTATCAACAAGTTTATCCAGTTACAAATCTGAATCATCTGTGTATGCAAGTTCCATTTGTAAGGTACCCAAAGAACATGCTTAGCAGTGTTTCAATATCCTACCTAGGCTTCATCACATATTGGTTGAGGTATGCACTGCATAGAAAACGTCTGGCCTAGTGTTCACCATGTACATAAGGGAACCAATCAGCTGCCGGTACGATGAAGGTTCAACAAGATCAAATCGTCAATTGGCTTCAACTCGAGGTTGGGCACTGTCAGAGTACCGGCTAATTTACACTCCAGTGGCTGAAATTTCTTTAGAATTTCAATCACGTACTTACCCTAACAAATGAAAATGTCACCCTCCTCTGGTCACACATCAAAACCCAAAGAAAGTGAAAATTACCCAGGTTATTCATTTCCAACTCATGACTTAGCTTTCCTTGCACCAAGCAAGAAGCTGTGAAGAGCTACTTGTCACTATCAAGTTGTCTACATAGAGCACTAGAACAAGCAAGTCAAATTCACTTTTGATTAAGTACAAATTTGAATTAGCTGCTATATTGTCAAAACCTGACAGCTAAATACTCATCAATTTGGGCATACCAAGAACGAAGTGCCTGATTTGGTCCATACATGGCTTTCTTCAGTCTGCAAACAAAATCATCACACCCATGGATCTCAAATTCCTTAGTTGATCTATTTAGATTTCTTCATCAATCTTTCCATTCAGGAACTCTGTCTTTTCTTCCATCTGATGTATATTCCATTCAAAACAAGTTGCTAATGAAATGATGGTCTTAATGGAACTATGCTTGGTCACAATAACAAACATCTCCTCTAAGTCAATTCCCTCTCTTCGTGAGAATCCTCAAACCATGAAGATGGCCTTGTACTTCTCTATACTATCATCAGCTGCATGCTTGATATTGTATAACAACTTGGAGTTAGTCATGGTCTCCCCTCAAGTCTAGGCACCACCTCCAAAACTCTTCATTCTTCAACATTGAAGAGTACTTTTCTTGCATGGCTTCACACCAAAGAGGCCCCCACACTGCCTCTTAAAAAATAGTAGGTTCACCCTCAACAATTGAATGTGTAAGAACAAGATAAGAAGTGAATTTCCTGCGAGGTTTATTTACTCTCATCGTCGATTGTGGATCACCCACAAATATTTCTTCCTCCTATAGTACTTGTGTAAGCAACTTAGGCTTTTTGGTTGTATCTTGTGGCTTCCCACTGGTCGAATTGGATGTTGAACAAGAACAAGCACTCTTTATTGGATCGGCAACAGGACCAGCCAGAGTATCTGCCTCTTCAATCACTGGTGAGGGCTTCGATCTACTGGGAGACCACCCATCTTCTTTGAATTTGATATCTTGGGCAGCTACAACCTATTGTTGACTAGGAAGATGAACTCTGTATCCAACAAATGTGTTGTTCACTCTAAAGGGTCAAGCTTGGGTTGCTTCTCAGTTAGAACATAAAATATGCAAGGAAGTGGAACACTCTAAAGTTGGAAACATTTGGTCTCTCACATGTAAAAGCTACCTCTGGTGTTTTGTTTTTGGGAATCCTTTGAGGGCATTTGTTTGACACAGAAACAACTGTATTGAATGCCTTTTCCCAAAGTGATATAGGCTGATTCCATATCATGTATCATCTATCATGGATTTGGTTCTGTGATAGAACATTTCTTTCTTTCAGCAACACCATTCTGCTGAGGATTACTGCAAACACCATACTTTCTTTATCCATGGTGTTTTGCAAAGACTGTCAAATTCCTTGGAGATATATTCACCTTCATTGTTAGAATGCATCTCCTTGATCTTCTTCCAGCATTGATTTTCAATCAAGGCCTTGAACTCTTGAAACTTGGAAAAGAATTTCAATTTTTTGATAGTAAAGTAAATTCAACTTTCTACTGATAAAACTTACATAATATTGATTGCCATTGAAGGATCTTGCAGACATCAGTCAACATGCATTTGAATTAATCAAATCTAGATTGACAGTGGCCCTCTTTTTGCTGCTTGGAAAAGCTCCTTATCTGTGCTTGTCCAATGTATGCCTTGCAAACCTTCATATCCCCGACCTTGAAGTCGGGCTTCCCATGCATCATCCATGTGTCGGTAATTAATCACATATAGTTATTTATTGATATGTAGATTAATTAAAAGGATAGATTTAAATATCTATAATTTAAACCTGCATTATTAGTTTGTTGTGTTATTAGTCTCTTCTAGAGTGTTTATTGAGAGGTTACTACACTCAAGTACAATAAGAGGAGATATGCTTAGATCCCTAGAAAATAAGATCAAGCGTGTTGTATAAATTGCTCTCATATCTAATGAAAAATAATCTCCTCGTGTGTGCTAAAAATCTGTCTGCAACATCCTGGTATGTGCACTTGAATGCTAAAATCTTCAATACCATTTTACAGGAGGAAGAGAGGCATAGCAAAGATGATGAAACCTCTTACACCACAACTTGCAAATTTGATACCAAAGTTCTTACACCACAACTTGCAAATTTGATCAGTCGAGTGTACCAAAGCTTCTTGAGCCTTTGAAGTCTATAGAGACAGCCCTTTCAAAATCCTCCAGTAATGACCCTTGCTGGTTGTATATTGTGATCCTTGATGACACATTCCTTGTCATCAAAATCCAATTTTTATTTGGCATCTGTAGTAGCCAAACTAAACAACAAATTCGTTGTAAGACCACAAACATACAAAACATCTTTAAGAGAAACAACATGTCATATCGTCACCAAGGGTACTTACCTCCGACAACTCACTAAAAAATGATTTGTCAAAGGTCATATGACCAGAAGCTCCACTATCAACATACACAGCAGGAAGTGGTACTTATTGATGGGGCAGAAATCATGATAAACATCATCTTGAGACTCTTGAATAACTTGTCCTCTGCAGAACTATTAGCATTACTTGCATATTGCTTACAATGCATGGAATCTTTACCTATGTGGTTGCCTAGGAATCTTCTCTCTATGCATTCCTGTGCATGGTGGCCTTTCTTGTCACACTTATAACACATGTGATCTGTAAACTGGGGTGGCTATGCCACACTCGCATACATCTGCAATACGGATTTAGTGAGAAGCTCTCAAAACTACCTCAACATGCACCAATACCACTTATAATGTTGCCATGACATGCAGATCAAGGAAAATGTATAGTACCTCAAAAATGTAGAAATAAAACAGCCTTGCAATCACACACACAATTGTAAAAACAAGGTTAACTATGCAGAAACCCATAAATGAGAATAAACTCAGGGAAGAATGAGCAATGCTCCTCATGCCACTAATTCACAGTAGTACATGTGTATATATCGCCTCATTGGCTTTACAAAAGCTCGTCTTCACATATTTGAGCTCCATCATATTCATATATTGTCCTGAATATGACATGGACCTGCAGCAATACCTGCAGGAGTGAAAATGAAGGACAAAAACCTCTATAGGAAAGAGAGATGGATTTCTACCACCAACTCCATGAAAAAAGATCTGCTACTCCACGCTTGCAGCAGTTTGATAAGTTGGAGGCATTAATGCCATTGGTTCAGTATGCAACTTGATGAGAGCGAGTTATCACTGCTCAATGGTACAATGATGGCCGCTCAATCAGATGCTTAAGGGAAGCTGCTTCACTACACTTGCAACAACATTCTTTCTCATTCCAGCACCTTCTGCTAACTAGCCTCAGCTAACCAGTTGCTTGCATGGCTTCAGTTCTCATTGTCAACCAGTGGCCTGTGTGGCCTCGACTCTCACTGTCAACCAGCCTCTTCGGCTTCAGCTAACATGGCCAGCTCCTTGGCTTTCAGTTATCACTGCCAGCCAGTCATATCCCAAAACAATGGCTTCCCATACCCTTAAACAAGGAGGCTTCTCTTTGATCCAATGTTTCACCTTTAACCTGTCCCTTAAGATTCTCGCTGCTGACAATAGGAAAATGATCACCTAGGAAAATGAAACACATGCCTGCCCAAAGAAAGAGAATATATGCACTGGGAAGGGGAAACAGTCACACAAATGAGATAAAAGCATACTGCTAGGGAAAAGGAACAGTTGCTGCTCAAATAGGGAAAACAGTCGCTGCCAAAGAAGAGGAATAATTTTGTGCCAATGAAGCAAAATGCTGCCAATGACAGGAAAAATGGTTGGAATGTTTCTGGATTTGACCGTAGTTTTTCTCATCAATGTTTCAGATCACACTCCGTGATCCATCATCAGGATGCAGAGAGCAAGAGAAGAGAAGGCAAAAAAATGGTTGCCGCCCAAGATATGGTAAATGGTTGCAGCACTTGAAGACTGCCACTTCGACTTCTGCTGCCACCAACAAACACCCATGCAGCAGTTTTGTTCTTGTGTAATTGCTGGATGCTGCCAAACTTGCTCGATTAAATGCCCTAACTGTTTGGCCAAAACTACAATATTGCTGCAAGCAATAATATTGCCCCAATTGAAGTGATTCTAGCTGCTGAGTATTTTGACGGACAACTGGAGTAGATATGGCGCTGAAAACAGTTGACTGACTGTTGGAGTGAAATATATCACTCTCAATGCTGCTGTAGGTGAACTTGCAGCACCACTAAGCACTTGCAGTAATGCTGCAGGTGTCCATGCAACTTGTTGCAGGTGACTTGCAGCTTGACCTCGCTGGTCCACCTAAACTGATCCACTTTTCGGATCAATGTGGCTAACCTATTTTTCTTGTTCAAACCAGCATTAGAAGAACCATTACTCTCCTTTTGCTTCCAAGGGTGCTTCTTCTTCTAGCTCTTCTTCACCTGCCCCATGAGAGCCACATCAAGATTGTCCTCTCTTCTCTAATTGTCTTCTGGTCTCCTCTTGTAGAAATAACTCACAAAGTATCTCATATGAAGGGGTTTTTTCATGAGCCACTATTTCAAAGACCCAGGCAGTAGAAAATACATTCGAGGGGCTAAATTTGTCGTTGATAGTTGCCCGAATAGTGACCTTTAGCAAATAAGCTAGGAACTTACTCTCCATCATGCATGTGAATTTGGGAAAGTTTGTTTCTAAAACTCATCTTGTGAAAAACATTTGAACTCTGGACCAACCCATCCACAGTGGTGTACATTTCAGCCGTTGTCTTAGTCCCTTGTTAGTGGGGATATGATTGTGGCATTGCCCGTAATGGAATCTGAGAGAATCATTCTTGCTTTCACAACATGTTTTTCATACATTTAAGGCAGTTGCATTCCACAATATTCCAGTTTCACCTCTTCAAAAAGCATTTGAAGAGGAATCTTCCAGGCAGCAAAATTAGATGTCCCATCAAAATTTTCCATCCTCTCAAGCCCGTAACTCTTGTAGATGCTATGGTCCTTCACATTACTCTTAAGTCTAACACAATCTGCCATCACCAAACAGGTTTGGAAACAAACCCAGAAAATCAACTACCCATTGGTCAAAACCTTCTATCATAGGCACAACCTCGCCCAATCACTAGATCAATTTTGGACCTTGCATTTCCTGGAATATATTTCTGCAGTGGAAATCAATTTCTTAAGCTATCAAACTTTCACAGGTTAACAAGATTCCTGGTGCACAGCAGTGCCGATACCATCGTTGTAATTCTCACATCATGTGAGTGGTGCAGGTCTTTGAACGAAAGAAGAAAAAATGAGAGGAAGCTGATCTCTTAAAGCCTCTCAAACCTGCTGCAATATTCAATCAGACATGCAAAACCTTGAATTCTAGATGCTTATTGTTATGTTTAAGGTTATGTATTCAAGGCCTTAAAGAATTAATAATCACCTATCCTCCATCCCTATTTATATTGTTATCATGTTGCATAATTTCCATACATAGTGGTCTCTTGTAGCCAGCACTTTTGCTTCATTAATGCAAACTTAACGTTTCGTTGTGAGTGAATGTTCCACCAAGGCTGATTTTTCCACCCTATCATGTTTTATTTTCTCAATCATGTTCTTTGATTCTCATCTGGATGAATCTACTCATCTCCCCATTGTATGATCTTCTACACGAACATTCTATCACATATGCTTCACTACTATTTTTAAGGTCACACTTGTCCTTTGCAGACCTTCACTTGTTCTTGAGGATATTAATAGTTAGGAAAGTGGATTTAATACGTTTTCATCTCTAAAGATGATAATTTCATATAGCAAATAATGTGGTCCAAAAAAAAGACACTAATGAGCTACACATTTTAACAAAGAAGTTGAAGAATTGACTACTACATAAAATAACTCTTGTGCCCTTGATGCTTGTGACAGCATGTGTACTTTTTGTGAACAAGAAATGATATTTTCTCACTTTATAATATTCATTTTTGGATGATACATCAAAAGAGTATCTTGCTTAATATTTACATTTAAAAATCAACATACCTGTGGATCACCCTTGAAGATGGAAGAAAAGGATGCCAGATCTTTCTGAAATCACTCACACATGCTTTATTATTGATTCTAAACTTTTGAAATAGACCTACACAAAAAGCTTTGGATTCATTTTGGTTGAGACATACTTGCCCATGTAAAATAAAGTAATTAGATATCCGAGTGAAGAATAAGAAAGATGATCCCTGATATTTTTCTTCCTTTTTCCTTGGAAAGCATGCATCTTATATCTTTTTATGGAACAAAGGAGATTACATCTAGTAACCCGTTAAGTGGCTCAATGAAATCCTTGTTGGGATTATCTCCCAAAATATGAAAAAAAGCTTTAGATGTACTAGAAAAACGAAGCAATTCTAATGTTGTCAGTAACTCTTCGTGGCTTGTGATGCAGAAATAGTGGTTATCAAGTGCACCAAACATGTCACAATTTATAGGTCATGATTAGAATACATTGAGGTTGCTCTTACATAAAAATTTTATGGGAATGCTTGAGGAAATTAAGGGTTGAAATTTCTGTACAAATTAAATAAAAAGGAAATTCTAGACTTGGCAATTAGTGTCTTATTGACACAAATGCTTTTGTTCGCTTGGTAGAACACTTCTAGAAACAGCACCTAACTATGACAAAGTAAATATATCATGTCTGATTCTAGGGAAATACAAGATAGCCATGGTATGGAAGCGTCATGAGTGTGCAAAGGGGTAATCTAATTATAAATGGTCCTAGTTCTGTCAATATGTAACTAATTCATTATAATGAGGGTCATAAAAGGGCCTATTAATTGGACAAAACAATGTTGAAACTCAATAATTCATTCTCATGGCTGTTTTTTTTCTTGTTGGTAAATTTTTTTTTCTTGTAATTCAAATCAAACGTGATTTCTGTAAGACTTTTCACTGGCTGAAAATCTGCCATTTTCATGCGTACTACATGCTGATCCCTTGGATGACTTCTCTAAAAACTAAAAAGCTTACCATTATGAAATGGATTCCTGCATTGAGGGAAATTTTTTTTTTTAATCCTTCTTGAGCCTCTTGCTTGTAGGTGTATTGATTATCATTAATACCTCCTCTTGTTGAATTGCTTGTACAAAGTCTGCTCATGTTCATATTCGTTATGTATTATGTATGAAGGAATTGTTTTACAACTTACTGTGTATATGTAGAAGTACATATCAGAACCTTCAAAGAAATATGGCAAGTCATCAGCAACATGTTTCTTTTTTGAAGTAAAACACATCGCAATGTAATGATTGGAGAGATGTAATTGCATTTGCTTTTATCAGGTTGTTGGCACGGCAGGATATGCAGCCCCAGAATATGTTCAGACGGGGCATCTTACATCAAAGAGTGATGTTTGGAGCTTTGGAGTAGTGTTGTATGAATTGCTCACCGGAAGAAGATCTATGGATAAGAATCGTCCAAAGAATGAACAAAAACTTCTCGAGTGGGTGAAGCCATTTTTATCTGAAAGCAAAAAGTTCCGTCAAATATTGGACCCAAGACTCGAGGGAAGATACTCTCTTAGAGAAGCACAAAAGATTGCTTATCTGGCCCATAGGTGTTTGATAAAACAGCCAAAGTCCCGTCCTAAGATGAGTGAGGTGGTAAAGCAATTGAAGCGTATAATTGATTCCTCAGAAGCCATAAGTCCTCAATCTATTGTTGCATCTCCAAGTTCTGAAAAAGGCACTGCCAATGTGAGTAAGGAACATCTAAAAGAACCAGTTAATTCTAAGAGGCATTTTCTTATCATGAGACACATAATCAATCTTAGAAGCAGAAAGAAGGTCACAACACTAGTTGGGAATGGATCCCCAAGGAAGGAAGGGCATGGATCCCCAAGGAAGGAAAGCTAGAGAATCATGATTGATTGGTGATTACCTTCTTTTCAGTGGCAATATGTTCTAACTTATCAACCTTACAAGAAAATATGGTTCTATATGGTTCATCTATGTAGAGAACATATTTTGTAAATTGTTTGTCTTAGATACTTGTTAAGTATCTAAGAGATCTAATAAAACACAACCCCAGCAAAATCTTATAAAGCAAACAATGCAGGTAATTGAGAAAAATGATTTCCTTCGAAAAAGAAAGCTAAAATGTCTATGGCAACAGTGTGTGATGAACTCAGATTTATTAGGCTTGTATGTAATTATAGATTTATTAGGCTTGTATGTAATATGGCAATAGATGCCATTGTTCTTATTCGAGAGTACTTGAATATTCTATGTTATGCTGAAGTCAAAGGAAAGTGATTTTATGCATGCCAAGACTTTATTTAGACAATTGAATTTTTTTAAAAGGCTTCTTTGCATTGTATGGAATAAATTTTACAGCAAATATCTCATGCGGTGGGATCGAGGACTTTTCATGTGATTTGTTTTTCTTGGATCAGTGGAAAAAGATAAAACTGTAGTTTAATTTTTTTAATTTTAATTAGTATCCACCGAATTATGCGATATTATCTTGAAAAAGATTATTTGGATCTTGCTCTTCACACAGTTTGGTGGGTCTTCTCTAGCTCACTGTTGTCAGTTTTGTGTTGATAGGAATTTATATTAATAAGTTTTATAAAAAGATATTTTTACAAAATAAAACATATATATTAATGATTCTATTTGTTGAACAATAGCAATGCCATTAAAATGCTAAATAGACATTAATATAATTAAGTTTTATAAAAAGGTTGAATTAGGCAGCCAACAGCAATGTTTTGATTCATTATATGCAAATTTAAGGTTGAGATTTATATGTATTAGTTATAGATGAAATGTATTATTAGTGACAGATTTATATTGTTATTAATTATATTGGTTATATAAGTTATGGTTTATGTTCGAAATATTATTTTTTATTGGAAAGTTTGAGGTTTGTATTTTTTCGATTTTTTTTTTCCAAATAAACTATGCATTACACTTTCTCTTTGGCTATTCCATATGACAATGTTTTTGGCAATTCCATCTAATGTCATATTTGTACCTATAAATGCTATTGCTAATATTTGTAAATTAAGTGCTTGTATAAAGATTTATTGTATAGTTTATTTTGATGGTATTATGTAGATGGCCACCATATCTTTTTAGGTAGATAATGAGTTTGCTTTGGAGCTACTATCTTTTTAAATATATACCTTTTATTTTATTTGCAAAATTGAACTTCATATCTCAGTAGCAAAATTAGTGTATACATACATTTACTTATCTTTACGGTGATTTGAACTAATAAATAATAAATTTATTACAATACCTAAACATAGAGTGAATTTCTAAATGTAAAATATAGAGTGAATTATCAAATTTTATTGCAAAACTAGCACTCAATGTTAATATGAATATGGAAAAATACTTGTTGATTTTTTTAAATTTAGACCATTGCAAAAAAGAGTAAAAAAGAGTAGATGCGTTAGTTTGATATAAATTTACAAACTAAATATTATTTTGGAAGGAAATCTTATTATAGTGAAATGAGGATGTATATATTAGTTTTTGCATAAATTTATAACTATATTTTTTTTTTTATAAAAATATAAAAATAGAAGATGCTTTTCAATAAAAAAATATAAACAATGTTTATAAGGAAGAATAAGATAATGATTTGTTGAAGACTATACTTATAAATGTATTAACAATAATTGTACAACTTCATGTGTTGATTGTGTTATCCACACATTTTGCAATTGAAGTTTTAGTATGCTTTTGGAAGTAATTTGATCACCTTGTCTAATATAATTGTGCATGCATTTTTATTTGATAGTTGTTATATATAACATTGCACATAGGACCTATGAAATTGAAGGAAAATGGTGAAAACATACATTAAAATGGGTACACCTTTACTTCATTCATTCATGGTTACTTCATATTACAATGCATTGTACAATCAACCTCATTAAATAGTGTCACTAAACTAGTGACCTGAGGTACAACATATGTGGAATAACCTTACATTAAATATAAACACATTACATTGCTACATCATACAATGAATGTGAGATAAAACTAGACAATCTATTACTATCATTCTGACATCTTTAATGTGAAATTATAGGATACACAACATATGGTACATTGACAAGTAGAGAATGTCATGATGAAGATCCCCCCTTTATGATAAGCTTTTTGAGACGACAATTTCCAAAACTTGATGAACTTATTCTTCATCAAATGCACGGTGAAGATATTTGCCATTGTCTAATGTATTAATATAGCCAATTAAAATCTTCTCAAGCTCTAATAGTTCATGACTCTTGTGGTACTTGATCTTGATGTGTTTAGTGCTCGCATGAAAGACAATTCTTGATAATTTGAAGAGCATTTTAATTGCCATAATAAATCATTGACATGTCTTTTGGCACATGCAAGTGATCTAGCATCCCATCTAACCACATTGCTTCATTCGATTCTTGAGCTAGTCCAATGTACTTAGCTTTCATTGTTGATTTTGAAACACTATTCTATTTTTGAGAAGACCACGAGATTGGTGAATCTCCTAACATAAAGACATACGCGAAAGTACACCTAATGTCATTAGGATGTTTTATCCAATTTGATTTTGTGTATTCATGTAGTATACAATGATTGCCTATCTTAACCCTAAGACCAAAATCCAGAGTCACCTTTATATATCTCAAGATATACTTTGTAGCTTTCATGTGACAACTTCGTGGTTCCTGCATGAACTTGACCACTAATCCAATGTTAAAAGAGAGATTAAAGTGGGTAAGGTATAACAAACTTCCCACCATAGGATCTACTTCTTTTGTCCATGTATCCTTTGTCAATGTAATATTAGGATCAAATTGAGCTTTAGCAACTTTGGCATCCTCCATTGTGAATGAATTGTGAAGTTAATTGCTTCTTTGTTCTAGGAATCAAATTGCATTGTTCCATATCAGAATCAAGTCATCCACATAGAGAACAATAATAAGTATATCCTACTTAGTCTTCTTAACATACAAATTGGGCTCTTTGGCAAAGTTTTTGAAACGCCTCTAGAAGATAACGACTAATCTTTTCATTCCACACATGAGGTGCTTGCTTCAAGTGATGTAATGATTTCTTTAGTTGAAAAACCAAATGTTCCTCTCCTTCCTTCACAAATCTAGGAGGTTGCCCCGTCAAGATAACTTCCTTCAAATCACCATGAAAGAATGCACTCTTTACATCCAATTGATGCATTTGCCACTTCTACTTTGTTGTAACTGCAAGAATTATCATCGCCATAGTGAACCATGCAATTGAAGCAAACATCTCATTATAGTCAAATGACTTCAGTTTGGGAGTACTCCTTGGCTACAAGTCTAGCTTTGTATTTCTTGACTTCCTCCTCAAAGGTGAACTTGGTTCGACTGACCCACTTGCAACCAATGTCCTTACCTTTTGATAGCTTACACAATTCCTAATTTTGATTCTTTACAAGAGAATGATAGTCATCTTACATTGCTACTTCCCAATCTTGATTGCTATTGGCTTCCTTGTATGTCTCATGATCATTCAAACCCTATACATTAGTGAAAGAAAGAAAATAACTGTTATCTTTTAAATGTGTATAAGATAGTTATTTCTTTCTATTGTACATACTAGCTCTAAATTGGATGAATATCATACACCCATCCCTAAAACTATTAGCTCTAACTTACAAATAACAAGTCCAAGGCGTTGGGAGATAGATACATAGAAATTGTAATGCTTATTGAAATTGAGAGGAAAAAGAACATGTGCACCTAATGAAAATTGATTCTGAGACTAGAAATGAACTGTAGGAGATAAAAAATGCCTATCTAGTAAATTTGGGAACTTTCTAATGTAATTTGTAAAAACAATAGTAGGGCCAACCACACTCCCTAGTGTGGGTGTTCATAGAGCATGCGTGGTTTTGTATAAAAAACCCCTAAAATTTACATTGAAGCTCTATCTTATAATGTCTATTTTTACTAGAAATTAGATTTTGGAACCTCTTGAGTGTGCAATATATTAGATATGAACTATGAGGACATGAAAAATGATTGGTATTGTAGGGGAGATTGCCTCAGTCAGTTCCTGTAAGCACTAAAATCACACAGCTTCCACAAGGACCCCATGATGACACATAATCCTTGTCACGTACATGTAAGCGTGAAAATAACGCCCTCTCAACAATGTTTCTCTTGGCAACATGTGGATTTTGGTTTCTTCTTTTGTTTCCCCTTTGTCGTGCTAACCTTTCCCTCACTTTCTACACTTTTTGACACTCGTCAATTTTTGTTTTCTGTGCTTGTGACTTTGTCCCTAAGCCTCTTATTTGTCTATTTTTTGTAAATTGACCTTTCCCTAGTGTTTTCATCCAACCCCACCTTTAGGAGCCCTCCAAGGGACCTCCCAAGCAGACAAATCTCCCCCTATTATTTCAGGATCTCCCCCAAGAGATTTGACATTTGCAAGTGGAGATTTGGTTTTTAACCACCTTTTGACCTAGTTCTGGAGACAGTTCACATCTCCATCCCCTAACTAACAATCTCCAACCCCGCTTCTCAACCCAAACCCTCCCCTTTGTGGGTCGCCCCCGGGTGACTTGGACTAGTAAAAGGGGCGACCCTGTCGTCTTTTCCAGTCGTGGAAAAACTTCAAATTTGGACACGAAAAAGCTTCGTTTTGACCCATTTTTCTTTCTATTTGCATGAGTTTTTGGCCTAAACATAGAGTGAACTATTCCAAGTCTTCAAGCATGCATAATTAGCTCCATTTGATCTCTACTTATCACCTCTTGGACTCTTACTGACTACATTTTTGCTTCTGTAATAAGCTATCTTTGCTTTATCACTCCCTAATTAGCTTTGTTCACTACCTAATCTAACGAGTTAACTCTCTAATCAAGGGAGTTAACTCTTCAATCTCTCCCACCTTTCATGTGCTCTTTAGACCTATAAGTACCCCCTCTCTCAAGCACAAAGGGAGGAAATTTCATTTGTGCATCCAAGCTTTGCAAGTTTTTGCTCTCCATAACATTCTTATGCTCACGCAGGACTTATGAACCTTTTATTTCATTGTTGTTATGCCAAGCTTTGCTAAAAGCTTCTCTTTGTGTCGTTACACTGCTCGTTTTGCAAGCCATAGTGCTCTTTAGCTCACATTGAACTCACATCTCGAAGCTTTCTCAAGCTATTTTGCATCCCTTCCCTATTGTTGCCAAGAGGAGATCCCCGCTACTACAAAAGGACGAAGAGGTTGCCTACAAAAGGATTCTTGAGGGTAGTTGAGGCTCGTACGTCACACATTCCAGGTTCTTGAATGCTTTTTTTCATTGTGGTAGTAATTAGTTAATCTCAAAATTGCTCTTGGGAATAGTAAATTCATGTTACAATTTTCTTGGTAGGTTAAATAGAATTTGCATTGATAAATTAATTTATTTCCAAGTTCTATTGCATTCTTAGATTAGTTTGTTCTTTCATTTCTTAGAGTAATTAGATTCAAAATATCAAAAATACCAAAAAAATATACTAAGATTGCATTAGGTAAACACATTTAGAATTGTATTCATATTTAAATTTTAGATTAATTAAAGCACTTTACTTTCAAAAAATCCATAAAAGAACAAAAAAGGCTTGCATACATATAGAGTGCATACATACAAAAACATAAAACAACAAAAACATAGGCATAATACAAAGTTCATAAGCCCTTGATTTCATCACGAGGTCAACTAAGGTCAAAACAAAGTGAAAACTCAAGTAAACCCTCGATTCCAACACAAGGTCAACACTAGTCAAACTAGTCAACTAAGATCAATCAAAATCAATCAAAGAAAAGCAAAACAAACCTTAGGTCATAGCCCTAAGTCAAACTTAAGTCAACTCAAGGTTTAACTCTAACCAAATCTCTCAGTTCAGGCTCACAAATGTTCCATGTGCTTAGGGGTGAGTGGGTGAGGGCGATCCTAGAGGAGATCAAAGAGTTACACCTTAGGCCTCAACACGTCAATTAAGAATTCAAGAACAACAACATAGGCTAAAGTTACTTCAAACACGAGTCATCATACAACGATTTGAAGAAAGACTCCAACTTGATAGAAGCATAAACAAAAACAATCGACAACCCACTCAACATTGGAATCTCTAGAATCCAAATAAGCGAACAATAACTAGTGACCCTTCGGGTCAAATAATTATCTCAACTACAACGGTCACTGAGCACCACATATGAAACAATATCCAGGAAAGGCCCTAGGACCAGTCGACCAATCTTCGCAAAGTTTAGCTCTCAAGCGAGCATGACCGCCCCCCTGTGTCTCACCTCCTCTTGACTAACTTCTACCACGAGAGCGAGTGACATGGAGGTTGTCCCCATGGCAAGGAGAGAGTCTTGTGTGCTCCATCAAAGATGACTCGATCGCTCCGTGCAACTGAGTTGTGTTTTTGAGTGTACAGTTCCCTAGTGGGCATATTCCAACTTGATCCACAAAAGAGTTATTAAAAATTGGTAAGTGTGTCTAGACCTATGTGAAAGTGTGTAAAAATGCTAAAGATAACACAATAAACCTAGTAGGAAAAATCTAAGTGGTGTGTATTGGTTATGGAGGGCAATTAAGGAGATGGAAACAAGTGATCACAATAGACTAGAGCAAGAGAGTAAGGGCTTCAAATATAGGGATAATAAAGGGTTTTCAAATTTTGGGTGCTTGGAGGAGTAAAAAACTTCAACAAAGGTTCCACAAAGGATGAATAAGGGAGATTGACAAGATAGATGATGAGAGAATGCAAAAATCACAAGAATCTAATGGCTTGGGTGGCTCAAGAGGCTTCCACAACTTTAGATATTCAATCCTAGATTGTTGCCCTAATGGATGATCTATGATCTTGGAGAGGAGGAATATTACTAAGTTTTTAAAATTTTTTGGAATGAAATGACCTAATTAGGATTAGAGAAAAGAATCAACTTTTATATGGGTTCATATTAAGTTTATAGGGTTGATGTTGACAAAAACCTAGCTAGGATTAGGGTAAAAACTCTCGAGGAAGGTTTGGAAAAGAAACTGCAAAAGGTTAGAGCACTAGGAGTGCGCTCTTGGTCAAGTGACTAGGGGCATTAGGGGTTCCTGTGGCACTTGTAGCTATCGAGTTCCACTTTTCAGGAGTGGTTTGTGAGGTCTAGTAAACCTGCATTGTTAGTCTGTGATCATTGAAAAAGGTAGAAATAAGTGTCAAGTGGACTAAAAATACATTAACATGATGGACACTAAAATGACTATAAAAATGCAATAAGAAAGTTACAAGTTATGCAATTTCCATTGTTGCACTCAACCATAAAAGCATGGTTTGCAAACTATCTTCTTGTCTTTTGAGAATCTGACACATATACCTCTGTTATGTCAGAAAATATCCCCTTGGGGGCTTTTTCCTCTTAAGGTTTAGCTCCCAAGTCCTTAGAATGCATTTAGATCATATTGCATGTTAATTGTGAATCCCGATGAGAAAACCCCTGAGTGTTATGGCAAATAGGACCTAGGGGATGTCATTGAAATAGATCCTGACCAAAATTTGGAGGGTGGAATTGGGCGCTAGCACCCTAGTCCTATCCTATTTTGGGTTAGCCCTAAATTTTTATGTTGGTTTTATGACCGTTACTTAGGTCCTATGCTGACATCTCAAGTTTGAATTGCAAAATTCTTAGCGGGAATGTGTGTAGTTGCATATATAAGCATGTTTAGTGTTTCATTTGCAAACTAGAAGATGATTGTGAACTTTATGCATACTTGTGATTTTAGAGCATCCATGATACTTATTGTTGTAGAGCAGAACATTGTTGTTGTGTTTGTGATTACAAATTTAGCTTCATCTTCTCATGTGAGATCTACACTTCTAAGGTGACATTTATTTGTGTTTAAATCATTTATCAATTTGTTTTTGCCTCTATCCCACAGGGATATGCACTCTTTATCTAACAACGATGTTTGAAAGACTTGAATGTCTCTCTGGGGCTTGACTGAGGCAAGCCTCTAAACACCATAACCCCCAACCACACTCCTTTGTGATTGCAGGTTACAGGTTTCGCATTTGGATGGAGTGGAGTTGCAGGGAACAGTAAGACAGTGTGCAAATTCTACATCCCTGAAGAAAAGGACTACTTGGACACATGTGTTAGTGGCAGTGTCCTCTGGATCTTGAAACATAGAAATAATCTGGATAGTGATAATCAGCATTCAAAGAGCTTCCGACATCCTGAAAAACATCTAACATTGGACTAGGGTGCTAGTGGAGGTGTCCTTCGCATCTTCCGGGGTAGAAACAAAAAATACAGTTAATATCAGTGTTGGGAGAAGATCAAAATTCCGTAGAGAAAATAGTACCTTGGACGAGGGCGTTAGTGGTAGTTTCCTCGACTATTCCACATTCTGAACTTCGAAAAATGGTCAGTTATTAATCTCTACCTACTACCTTAGTCTGCAAGGATTTGTCATAATTCATCAATTTACTTACTATTTTGCATAATTAGGGTTTTAAGAGTATTTGAGCATTAAATTGAGATATTGATTGATAACATATGAGTTTCCACATTGTTCAAAGTGATAGCCCACTATGTTAGGTGAATGCTCTCGCTTAGTAGAGATTCAACTTGGTTGATATGTCCTTGAATGTTTGTAGTGAAAGGAGGATCTAAAAACCATAAAAAACCAAAACCCCATCACCCTCTTTTCACACAAAACATTTTGGTGAACCTATATTTTTGAATTTTTTGCACCTTGCTGAGTGTTGTGTGATAGATTTGTATTCATTCATCTTATTGCATTTGAAAAATTACAATTTTTTTTTTTGAAAAATTGGCATCTTAGGCTTGCATTTTAGTATGATTTGAATTAATTGGCATTTAATTTCATTTAATTCCTCATATTTTTATTGGATCTGATTTAAATTATAGAAATTCATTATTTAGTATTCACTTGCATCGTATTTTCATTCTTAATTTGTTAAAAATTGCTTGAAATTGTGCATCTTTCATAAAAACCTAGTTTTGCATTAGCTAGGGTTTGTAGTTAAAATATTGTTTCATATTTTACTACCCTTTTAAAACACTCATTTAAGACTGATTTCTAATGGTAGTGTTGCATCATAGTGCCCTCTTTGGAAAAATTCATGTCTAGGGTTTGAAAACCTTGCATTTTCACTAGATTTGGCCTTATTGTCTCTATAGAATTGCATCATAGACGTGTTGTGAAGGATATTATTGCATCATTGGATTGATATTAGGCTTATTATTTTTTGCCCCTCCTAAAATTTTTCACAACACCTCTTTCGTTAGTAATCTGCATTGAAAATTTGGGAAAAAAGTGAAAAATCAAGCATTTTTAGGTCATATTCACACAGTTTTGCATCAAAGGCATGTTGTGAAGGATATTGCTGTATCATTGGATTGTTATTAGGCATATTATTCACTTCCCCTCATCAAATTCCTTACAACACCTCTTCTTTCACTTATTTGCATTGAAAAAAGTTGAAAAATTCAAGCATTTTGGATCTTAAACATATCTTGCTCCTTGGGTTTATTCTATTAGTTTGTGCATTGAGTGTTGCATGCTATTGTATGAGTCTTATAATCCACTGCCCTAATAGAAATATCCCTTTAAGAAGAAGTAGAAGACTCATGGGATCTAGTGCTCCTGAAGAAAACGATATTCCTACCTTTGAAAATCCATTGAACACCTTCTTTACAAAAGGAGAGACACAAATTTTGCAAGACACTATACCTCATACAACTACAATGGAAGATCAAATATTTCATGATGTTGAGGACACTATTGAGGTGGTCACACATGTACCTAATTGATGTAGGAGCATCCGGGTTCACGAGCAATCCTCATCAACCAAAAAGATTTTGTTTTGTTTTCTTGTTGTTTTGCTGCAGGAGTTGATGATCAATTTTGGAAATTTTCCCAAAGATGTTGGCCAAGTGATGAGTTGATTTTGAAGAAGGCCCAAATGGGTATCTACATCTCAAATTTGGTGAAGATCTGATCAAAATTGGCTAAGTTATGCTTCAACGAAGTTTTTGCAGGTCACTACACTTGCACTAATATCCGGTGACACCAGATATCCACACTAGCATTCCATAAGCGAGTTTGTGCTAAAACTCGTCTTCATTGGACATGTTTGGCAGACACCAAAATCCCCACCGGTCCAGTGATAGTGGATTTCCCCGCCAGAATGTTAAGTAGGCGTTAGCGCTAAAAGATGATGTCACCAGATCTGCGCGAAAAAGGACCCTCTTGGAACATATCCACTTAGCAATTGAAACCTCACCGAAGATGTTTAAAGAGTTCAGCACTAAAAAGGTGCCTCACTATACATATCCAGTGAACCCTCAAAACCTCGCCTATCCAGTCATGTCACTTTTCTCCGCCGGAAGAATCTTGCGTGACTTTCTCTCGGCACCGGACATATCTGGTGAGGGTCAAAAACCCCGTTGATCCTGTGATGCATGAAAACCCTGCTATCTGGTTAGTCATGAATATTCTGCTAAGGACAAAAAAGGGACCTGTGCTAAAATTGGCATCCACTGCATATGTTCAATGACCCCGATTTTCCCCGCCATCTAGTGATGGGTAAAATCCCCACAAATCTGATGTCCGGTAAGGCACGAAATCGCTGCTAAACATGCAGAAGGCAACAAAATCAAATTTTAACTCCCTGTATGACCATCTCAAGGGCGAATGAGGATTTGACATGTGGCATGTGCATTTAGTGACATCGGTGGCCGCCTCAAGGGTCTATAAATACTTGGTTTTCATACTTTGAATGGCAGATTTTCTAGAGCGGGATTTCTCGAAGACTCCATAGTATGTTTTTGGAGCTACTGTTGAAAGATTTTCTGAGTTTTCACAGGAGGGAGCTAGGGTTAGCTTGGTCTAGGTATCAGATCGATTGTAAGGCTTTGGCCAGGGCATGTTTGAAGCCCATTGAATTCCTGTTGTAATTCATTTGGCATATTAATAAAGAGTTTGTCATTTCTTGTTATCTTTTTGTTGTGGATTGTTATTTGCTACATGGTTTAGCCACCTGAACCTTGACCTGCATCAAATGGTATCAGAGTTGGTTTGTTCCAGAGTCTGTAGGTAGATCGCCGAACGTGAGGCAGCTTGTGGCAAGACCTGTGGTGGTGGTGTGTGTGATTCTAAGTAGCATAGGTAGAGTGCTGAATGTGAGGCAACCTATGCTAGGATCCATGGAAAAGATTGAAGTTGTTTCGAAGCTCCAGAGAGTGTTACAGGTGTGTGGAGTCTTGTAGTGGTGGAGAGATGAGAAGACAATAACTTCACAGAAGAAGAGGTTGAAAGTATTTCAAGATGCCCCCGAGAAGGATGAACCCTAGGAGAATAGAACAAACGCTGGAGGAATTTCAAAATGAAATGAGGAATGAGCTAAGGAATATAGTTGCATGTATGAGAAGAAACTTAGAACTTAAGGATGCACAGACTGAATATGAGGAAGTTGTAGATGAAGAAACTAAGAGGGAAAATGAAGAACCAACAGATGGAGAGGAAAGATTTTTGAGAGCAATAGCACAAGTCAGTAGAAGCCCTAAAATGGATGTTGCTAACTTTTCATGCACACTAAACCCTGAAGATTTGATCGACTGGATTGGAAAGTTGGAAGACTATTTTGAATTAGAGAATATTATAGACCCACAGAGGGTAAGGATAGCACAAACAAAGCTTAAGGGACATGCTGCATTGTGGTGGAAAGAGCTACAAAAAGAAAGAGTAGAGAATGGTGAGATGAGGATAACATAGTGGGGACATATGGTTGATAGATTGAAGGCAAAGTTTATTCTTGGAGATTATGAGTTGGAGCTGTTCAAAAAGCTTCAAAATCTGAAACAGAAGGATATGAGTGTGAAGGAGTATACAGAGGAATTTTACAAAATGGTGATTAGATCAGGACACCATGAAATGGATAGAGAAAAGGTGGCTAGGTACATAAATGAACTCAGATTCAATATCCAAGAAGAGTTGAGTATGTTAAGGATTTCTATTGTTGAAGAGGCTTACCAGTATGCTCTGAAAGCAGAAGAAAAGATAAATAGAAGGTAGCAACGTAATTCCAGAGGAAGGGGAAATATTGCAACAGGAAGAGGACAGCCGAACAACCATAAAGGGAAGGAAACTTTTGAAGAAGAAACAAGCCCAAAGTGGAATAAAGAATCAAATCAAAGAGCACAAGGAAAGGAGTATCCAACAAGAGGAAAGGGTAGTAGCAGTAGAGAGTTCTTGGGCAAGTGCTTCCAGTGTGGGGAAGTTGGACATAGAGCTTATGAGTGCCCGCAAATACACCAAGAAACCAGTAAGAGAAGTGCATCAAGAAATCACACGGTGCAAGAAGATAAGGAAAGCATAGCATTAGCTGGGAGTGGGGAAGAACCAGAGCATGGAGAATCTCTTATGTTCAGTAAAGTCTTAGTGAGTCCAAACAAAGAGGATAAGGGGCCATCTCAGAGAAGGAGTCTCTTCTGTACCATATGTAAATCTAGAGGTAAGTGTTGTAAGGTCATTGTAGACAGTGGTAGTACATATAATCTGGTTTCTGAAGAGATGGTAGACAAACTAGGATTGAAGAGGATTAAGCATCCTAATCCTTATAAAGTATCTTGGCTGCAAGAAGATCATGAGTTAGAGGTGAGGGAGCAATGCTTGGTGAATTTTCATATTGGGTCATATAAGAATGAAGTATTGTGTGATGTTATGACAATGAGTGCCTGTCATGTGTTGTTGGGTAGACCTTGGCAGTTTGAAAGGGAAGCAATCTATGATGGGAAAAGGAATTTGTATACCATTATGAAAGATGGGAAGAAGTACATTTTGATTTCGTTAAAGGAGAGAGCGAAGGAGGTAAAGGACAACAGTCCTATGATTTGTTATAGGTCAGAAAACTAAGAGGTAAAGGTTGCACCAAAAATTGGAATTAGTTCAAAGAAGGCTCTTGAGAATAGAGTTACAAAGGAGGTAAAGAAGAATAGCAGTAATCCTAAGATGGGATAGCAAAAGCCATTGGCTGCAAACATGGTTAATTCCCACGAAGAATGTAAATCAGACTTACAGAAAAGGGTGGGCAATGAAGTTTTACAGTGTGAAGGTAGAAAACAACAAAAAGGAAAAGAGAAGATGAGGGAAGAGGGAGTTGCAAAAGTTTAGAATGAGATGAAGAAAGGATGTGAAGACAAAGAGAGCATATGGATTAAAAACAAGAATGGGATCACTGTCCCAAGCTCATCCAAATGTTCATGAGATTTCAACTCATGGAACATTTCTATTACCTGGCGTGTCTGATGCAGGAGCATCTAGGTTCACGAACCAAAAATATTTTGTTTTGTTTTCTTGTTGTTTTGCCTTTTTTTTTATAGGAGTTGCTTTAGGAGTCGATGATCAATTTTGGAAAATTTCCTAAAGAAGTTGGCCAAGTGATGAGTTGATCTTGAAGAAGGCCCAAATGGGTATCTGCATCTCAAATTTGGTGAAGATCTGATCAAAATTGGCTAAGTTATGCTTTAGCGAAGTTTTTGCAGGTCACTGCACTTGCGCTAATATCCGGTGACACCGGATATCCGTGCTGGCATTCCATAAGCAAGTCTGCACTGAAACTCATCTTCACCGGACATGTTCGATAGACACCAAAATCCCACCGGTCCAATAATAGTGGATTTCTCCGCTAGAATGTTAAGTAGGCATTAGCACTAAAAGATGACGTCACCGGATCTGCACGAAAAAAGACCCTCTCGGAACATATCCAATTAGCAATGAAAGCCCCACCAGAGATGTTTAAAGAGTTCAACGCTAAAAAGGTGCCTCACTGCACATATCTAGTGAACCCTCAAAACCCCTCATGTTGTTGATAACTGAGAGGGGGGGGTGAATCAGTTATTTTAATTATTTATGCTTTCTGAACTTTCTTAATAATTAGTGCAGCATCAATTCAAACAAGCAAACTTAATCATGAAATGGAAATACACATGACACAATATTTTTGACATGGAAACCTTGTTAAGGGAAAAACCACGGGGTGATTAACCCAAGATTGTATTCTCTGTTAGAAGAATAGGATTACAAAATGGCACTTGCCAATTAGGGCTCACTGCCCGAGCACACTGCTCACAAGAGGCACACTGCCTACAAGAGACACACTGTCTACAGTTTATAAAGAGTGTAATACAATACTTGAACTGATAAGAAGCATCAACATATGCTGGAGTTCAGTTCCGGTTAGGCTCTATATACTGATCTGCTGCACTTCATCTTTCTTCTTATATACTGCTCTTCTTTCACATACTGAATCTTCCTTTCTGCTTTTATTCAGCTCTACTACTTTTCTTTGCACTTCACTCACACACACAACACACCTCATAACTAAATCCGTCTTGTATATATATCCGCAAAAGTGATTTCATCACCTTTCTAGTCGGCACCCGGAATAGTCAATCTTTTCACAAACTCTGATCTGTCGGCTGAATCCTTGCACACCAAGTAATACAGATCAAGGATATACTTGTGGAAATCATTAATCATGTCGGCCAAACATAATTCATGCCTTCATAACCTTTACCAACATCAATAACACATCCGGAATAATGTCTGATGTTCTGCCAGTCAGTTCTTCCTCTGTTCACACTATCACTTGGGAACCCGACACTCAAGCATTCATATCTCTTTATCCTTTCCACACCGGAGGCTCAAACCTTGGAAAATATCAGTCAAGATACTCCTCTTGACTTCCCCAAATCTGCACTTCACTGAGATACTTCTACTGAGAGATCCGGACCTGTCTGTGGGACCTTACTGACTGCTCTGTTCTTGTCTACCGGACTACAACATTCTTCACTCTGACTTCCGGTATAGACATACCATGTCCTGCGGATGTGTGGGATGAACTTTATTGCCATCAGTGACAACATTCATGAATCCATATAGTGTCTCTTGCCAACAATCTCCCCCTTTGGCATTGATGGCAACACTTAGTGAAAAATGACTAAGTGTTTACACTATGCTCCCCCTTGGCTGATGCTCTATTTTTATATACATTTTCCGAAGCTCCCCCTTAGTTGGATTCCTCATTTTTCACTGATCTTCACTCCCCCTTTGACATCAATGGCAAAGGGTGGGGTCCACACACCAAAAATTTCTCAAAAACTCTTCCATACATAGCCGCATAAGTATTTGTACATGCTATACTTTACATAAACTGAAGGATATCTGCAAAAGTTGTCTTCAATTGGACGAATTCTGTTGCCCAACTTTGCTTCATTCTGTCCAAAATTGAAATATGAGCACTTAACATGAATGCAAAAGCTTCTGCCCTTTTAAGATCTGTTGGATTATTTGTCTGGGCTATGATTTGAGCTTCTTTTATGGCCTCATGCATGGCCTCTAACTTAGGGATAATGATCCTTCTAAGTTCACCCATCCGACTAATTATGTTCTTCCTTTCCTTCTCAAAATTTTTTATTGCATTTGTGATTGCAATAGTCTGACACTCTTGATTTACTATGGAGGATGAGAGAGGATCAAAACTTTGAGACAGACTTAATAGTTTATCCTCTTGTTCTTTTACTTTCCTCTCTATATCTTTGGTCGCTGTGGGCCAAGATAAGCAAAATTTGTACATATTTCTGCCATCTTTAAGAGCATTTTCCAAGCTCTTTATCCCAATATCCATAACTCTCCTATCATTTGTTATCAGGCCTTGTACTTCGGAGAATTTCTTATCCAAAAACTCCTTTCAGACCTTTTCTTCAGCTGACTTCTCAAAAGACTCAAAATGAATGTTGACATAATTAACAAGAGACTTGAGATTACCGGATGAAGAAGCTGAGGAGTCCCTCTGAAAGGATGGCATAATCTTTTCAAGCACTCTGGATGCAGCTGCTATAAGCTCACAGTCTTCCATGTGAGATTTTAGTAGTTTCTCGTTGGCCTTTGCATTTGCAAATGAAGCTATCTTCATTGTTTGTACCAGAGAAAGAGAATCAAAATCAAATGGCCCTTTTAGCAGTTCCGGTTCATCAATCTCTATGCTCTCTTTTGTCAAGAAGTCCTTGACAAATTCTGTAGTGTCTCTTGCTGGAGACAGATGTTTCTTCTCTTCTGCATTCTTAGAACTATCATCTTCTTTTTCCTTCACCTCTGCTTCTTTCTCCTGTATTCTTTCTTCTCCTTTAGATCCGGAGACTGTAGGGGAAACCGGAGGAGAGATGTTAGTCTGTTCAAGGCCCACCTCTTTTGTCATTTTCTCAGTAGATTCTTCTGTAACACTTGTAGTCGAGGGATCAGTACCCAAGTCCTCTATAATTGGAATGTTGAATCTTTTGAATTCATTCCGGAGGATCTCTTCTGTCTCTTTTGCAACTTTGTCAGTCTCTCCGAGCATAAGTTGATTCATCCTTGCTTTGCTCCTGAACTCATCCTTACAATCTTTGAATACCATATTCATTGTCTTGGGATCGATTGAAGGATATAGCTGAATTGCTATTTGTTCCCAGATTTCTAGATCTTTTGCTCGAGCATTGTTCTTCCTCATTTCAAGCCTTTTCTCTAAGCTTTTGGGAATAAGAGAGATAATTTCAATAAAAGCTTTATTGTAAGTGTTCAAAAACTTAACTGTGGCTTCCTCCAGAATCTTTTTATCTGCTTCATTATATGCATCATAGAACTCTGTTAAGGGTTGCAGGTTCCCATCCACACTGACTGCTTTCATTACAACATCTAAGGAGAGAGTGGGTTTTTCAACATATTCCTCTTCCTTCTCTTCTTCTCCTTGACCGGTAGAGTGTTCACCGGATGATTTCTTCTATTTCTTTACTTTCCTGATTTCTTCATTAGATTCAGTCTCCTCTTCATCCCTTTGACTGACATAAGCTCTTGTGGCTTTTGTCTTTGTTCTTTTCTCTCCTTTGCCGGATGATTGTGCTTCCGGTTCTAAAGTCCTTGAGCCTTTGACAGTGGTAGGTGCAGGTCTCTTTGATGATCTGGTCCGGGTGGAAGGTTTTGTCGGAACACTTTCCTCATTTTTCTTTTCTACCTTCTTCTCTTCCTCAGCCCTTTCCATCTTTTTCCTATGGGCATCAAGTGCCTCCTTTGAGATCCCAAGGCCTTGGGCAACATTTTCTACTTCTTTTCTCACCTTCCTCTTGATCTCTGGTTCTCTGAGTTCCACATGAATCTTTACACTTAGCTCCTCAAAGGTTCCAAACCTTTCTGCCTTTGGATCCTTTGGCTGACTTAGCATGTGTTGAACATGCAGCTCTACAATTTGTTCATCAACTTCATACCCCATGGGCATGATCCATATAGTTCTTGGTTCTACTGCCTCCATTAGGCACTGATCAGTCTCTACCATAAAACATACTGTGTCTTTGTATTTCTCAACAATAGACTGGGGAATCCTTTCTCTTGCTTGCATCATGTTTTGGAAATTCTTGAAGTATCCCCACAATGTTGTATTTTGTGCTTTGTCATTACCAAGTCCATGCAAATAATCTCTGATTTGGATAGCTACTAGTCTATCATTCTCCCACACCCAGCCATTAGATCTGGGAAGCTCATTCATAAAGTAGAAGAATAAGCACAATATTAATCCACCATACTTGAATGAATTGTTTTTATCTTTCTTTATTTTCTGTAGATTCTCCAAGAGTTAGTTCAAAAGAAGCTAACAAAGATCATAGTCTGCATCCTTTCTTAGCATTTCATAAGCGGTGTAGATGACCCTTCCAAGTACTGAATTTGCCCTGCTAGAATGATATATTTTATATCCAATGATCATTGAGGCAAACTTGACATCCGGATCAGAGATGTCATCTACTGTCATTGCTATTTTGTCAAACTTGGAACCGGTAGCCTCACTCACAGTTTGATTCTTCACAGATTTAAGAACAGGAATCCCACCAGATGAGTGTAATCCGGTAACTTCCCTGATGGCATCTTTTGTGATTTTGAATGGTCCATTTAACCACATGAAGTTGTCATGTATTCTGCTCAAAATATACTTGACCCATTCATCCTCAGTAAAACAGGGGAAATGTATGCATTGTGCAAAGTGCTTATTCCGGAGGCCCTTGTATTGAGGTTTAAGCTCAAATGAATCATCCAATAGTTGTTTGTGAAATATATCTCTTAGTTTGAATTCCCCAAACTCTTCAATATTTGCGTGTATGTAAACCCTAATATCTTCCATGTGCAAAACACCATGCGGAACACTAGAGAAGGCTCCTAGGGGATCTACCTCCAAGGATTTGTATGGATTCTTCTTAAATATGGGGCGAGCTATTAGAAATCTTTACTATATTCAGAGTAGCCATCATCAAGGAATCTTACTGAGAGATATTAAGAACGAAGAATACCTTTTACGCTGTTTAGGGCACACACGATGAAATCCGGATTGAGTTGTATGAAGAATCATCTTGATCTTTGGGAAAAGTAGTTGCAGAGCTCCTTTTCTCTCTTCTTCGAATGTGGGTGTGCAAATGATGAATAAAAGAGGCTTTATATTTCTGCTCAAAACCCTAATTCCTTGTCGCAATAAATGCATACCTTAAGTTATTTCGGTTGCTCTGTTTTCCTTGTTTAGATAGAAAAAAACTTATCTGGATCATTGTGATACTTGTATGATTGATTTTAGAGCTGAATCATAATGTTCACTTCTTCTTTTGATCATCATAAATTCACAGATCAGGATGTTTTAGTTTATATTCATACCGGACCAAACTTGTGAAAACACCTGTTTCACCGGAAGACTGTTTTACCGGATTAATTCTGGAAAGATTAGACTCTTCAAATCTTTTTGCGGATCTCTCCAATTTTTACCAGACCTTCTTTAGATGTTTCTCTAGAAACTCTTTGATCCACATCTTCTCATGTGCCAATTTTAGGCACCAATTGACTGGCTGGGGGAATTGACTTATCTTTTGTTACTCCCCCTGAGCCAGAGCTCATCTTTTAATTTTTGGAAGGAATATCAGCACCAGAGTCTGGTGCGGATCCATCCCCTACATTCTCTGTACTTTTCTTCACCCAAATTTTGTTCATCTCACTTCGAACTTCATCCGCATTTACTTTTTGTTTCCCCTTATCTTGATTCTGATTATAATATACCGGACCTCTTTTATCCTGATTCTTGCTTCTACAGAATTTTGCTATATGACCGGATCTATTGCAAATTTGGCAAACAACATTTCTTTGCATATTTGATTGATATCCTCTTGATCTGCATTGATTAGCCATATGACCCATTCTATTGCATGCAAAGCATCTACCATTGAATGAATTATTCATTTGCATATTTCTGCATTCATGAGATTTGTGACCATACCTTTTGCAGTTGAAGCACTGTCCAGAGAACGATGTATTAGTCTGATTCATTCTCCTTCTGTACTGATTAGCTTTGTGACCAAAGTTATTGCAGCTGTGGCAGTATCCATTGAAGGATGGATATCTTTGAGCATTAGGCTGCCTTACCGGAGGACTTCTAGGTCTGTTCCTTGGATTTTCTGATCTAAAATTCTTCTGACCGGATCCAGAGCTTTCTCCTTTCTCATATCCCAAACCACACTTGTCATCTACCCTCTTTTGGCTTTCAAGAAGAACTTCAAGTTGGGCAGAACTTATCTTGAATTTTTCTTTATATTCATTTGCTGTTTGAAGATCCCTTTTGAGAGAGACAATTTGATCCTCAAGTTTTTCTTCATTATCTTTAGCATCTTCAAGATCAGATTCAAGATGTCTGATAATTCTATCCATCTTGTGGCAATCTTCTAATTTCTCCTTGAGAGATTGTCTTAGATTATCTTCAATTTTTCTTTTCTCTTCAATCTCTTGGGTATACTTTATAACTCCTGATTCCATTTCATGTCTTACCATAATGATTTCTTTTGATAACTTTTCACATAACTGGGTTTTCTCCTTTAGATCTTCATTTGCATCTTTTGCTTCACCTTGACTTACCAATTGCTGAAGTAGCTCCTTCCTTTTTTTCATAGAGAGACTTAATTTGTCTTTTAGTTCTCTCATGAAATCATCTGCCTATTTGAGTCTTTCTTTTAATTCATTGACTTCAGAATTTGACTGCTCAAGATCATCAAGGGCAGTCTTGAGTTGCTCCCTTAAACCATATGCATCCATTTGGATTCCCAGATCTTCCTCAAGCTGTTAGACTCTGTTTAGGAGGAACTTGGCTTTGATACCAATTGTTGATAACTAAGAGGGGGGTGAATCAGTTATCTTAATTATTTCTGCTTTCTGAACTTTCTTAATAATTAGTGCAACATCAATTCAAACAAGCAAACTTAATCATGAAATGGAAATACACATGACACAATATTTTTGACGTGGAAACCCTGTTAAGGGAAAAACCACGAGGTGATTAACCCAAGATTGTATTCTCTATTAGAAGAATAGGATTACAAAATGGCACTTGCCAATTAGGGCTCATTGCCTGAGCACACTGCTCACAAGAGGCACACTGCCTACAAGAGACACACTGTCTACAGTTTATAGAGTGTAATACAATACTTGAACTGATAAGAAGCATCAACATATGCTGGAGTTCAGTTCCGTTAGGCTCTGTATACTGATCTGCTGCACTTCATCTTTCTTCTTATATACTACTCTTCTTTCACATACTAAATCTTCCTTTCTGCTTTTATTTGGCTCTACCGCTTTTCTTCGCACTTCACTCACACACACAACACACCTCATAACTAAATCCATCTTGTATATATATCCGCAAAAGTGATTTCATCACCTTTCTAGTTGGCACCTGGAATAGTCAATCTTTTCACAAACTCTGATCTGTCGGCTGAATCCTTGCACACCAAGTAATGCGGATCAAGGATATACTTGTGGAAATCATTAATCATGTCAGCCAAACATAATTCATGCCTTCATAACCTTTACCAACATCAGTAACACATCCAGAATAATGTCTGATGTTCTGCCAGTCAGTTCTTCCTCTGTTCACACTGTCACTTGGGAACCCGACACTCAAGCATTCATATCTCTTTATCCTTTCCACACCGGAGGCTCAAACCTTGGAATATATCAGTCAAGATACTCCTCTTGACTTCCCCAAATCCGCACTTCACTAAGATACTTCTACTAAGAGATCCAGACCTAGCTGTCGGACCTTACTGACTGCTCTGTTCTTGTCTACCAGACCACAACATTCTTCACTCTGACTTCAGGTATAGACATACCATGTCCTGCGGATGTGTGGGATGAACTTTGTTGCCATCAATGACAATATTCATGAATCCATATAGTGTCTCTTGCCAACACATGTCCGGTCAAGTCACTTTTCTCCGCCAGAAGAATCTTGCACAACTTTCTCTCAGCACCAGACATATCCAGTGAGGGTCAAAAACCTCGTTGATCCTGTGATGCATGAAAACCCCGCTATTTGGTTAGTCATGAATATTTCGCTAAGGGCAAAAAAGAGCCCTGCACTAAAATTGGCATCCACTACATATGTTTAGTGACCCTGATTTTTTCCACCATCTGGTGATGGGTAAAATCCCCGCAAACCTGATGTCTGGTAAGGCATGAAATCACCACTAAATGCGTAAAAGGCGACAAAATCAAATTTTAACCACCTATACAGCTGTCTCAAGGGCGAATGAGGATCTGACACATGGCATGTGCATTCAGTGAGGTCAGTGGTCACCTCAGGGGTCTATAAATACTTGGTTTTTGTACTTTAAATGGTAGATTTTCTAGAGAGGGATTTCTTGAACACTCCACAGTACATTTTTGGAGCTATTGTTGAAGATTTTCTAAGTTTTCATGGGAGGGAGCTAGGTTTAGCTTGGTCTGGGTATCAGATCAATTGTAAGGCTTCGGCTAGGGCATGTTTGAAGCCCATTGCACTCCTGCTGTAATTCATTTGGCATATCAATAAAGAATCTGTTGTTTCACCTGATAAGGCACCTAAACCTTGACCTGCATCACTAATGAGCAAATAAACAAACTTGATAAAGAGTTAGCCAATTTTCAAGCCTTTGTGGAAAATGAAAGGATAGCAGAAGAAGCTATACCTGCAATTCACAACATAAGAGAGTTGATAAAAGAAGGACAAGATGGTATTAATTTCAACTGAGGTTTAGCGCATATAGTACATAATAATGTTATGCTGGTGACTGAATGTGCAAATGTTATTAATAACATGTCGTCATCGTCTCATACACAAATTTCGACACCTATATCAACTACAGGAATATCCACATTTACATGAATAATTTTAACCACTAATGCAAATGCTTGTAGTAATGCTACCACTGGTATTGGAGTATCTAATGGCACTAATTCATAAAATTACAAAGTTGTGGGATTCAACTATCAGAACTTAGCAGCTAAGGTGACTTCTTTCATGAATAATTACTCTCAACCACCTCTCCACCTCACTTATTCTCAACCACCTTACACTTATCACTATGTCCAACCACCACTCACCTTTTCACAACCTCCGCTTGTCACTACTCATGCTCAATCACCTCCACACTTCGGATCCAATTCCTCACAACAAACCGCATCTCCTAATGATGGCCTCTTAAACCAACTCTTGCAAGGCATGACTTCTTTACAACAAAAAGTGACAAGCTTGACAAACTCTTCACAACCTAATATACCAACATATCATGCTCGTAATCCCCTATCTTATGCAATCTTGAGAACTCCTATGCCTGAGAGGTTTGAAACTCCTCGCTTTGAAAAATATGGTGGAAAAGGTGATCATAATACTCATGTGGCAGCATTCATGGCTATGTGTAGTGATTTCTACTTTGAAGAGGATTTGTTAGCAAAACTTTTCTCACGATCCCTCAAAGACACTGCTTTAGAATGGTTTTGCTCCCTACCTCCGAATTCAATACACTCTTTTTCACATCTAGTTGATCAATTTTTACAACATTTTCAAGAAAACATTGGACCTCAAGTCTATTTGATTGATTTAGTTCATTGCAAGCAAGGTCTGAAAGAGAAGTTAACTAAATTTATTACTCGTATCAATCTCTTTATGCACAAATTCAATATTAGATGAAGGATGAGGATGTTCAGAAGGTGTTTATTACAAATCTACAACCTAACATCCGTGATAAGATTCTCTTTATGAAGTATAACTCTTTTCAACCCTTATGCACCGCCCTTCGTGATTATCAACTTTCGTCTAGTCAGTAGGAAAACCAAAACTCATCAGCTTAAAGTTGGTCAATCCATGGGTGGACCATCACAAAACAACTTTAAGAGGAATAATAAGACTTTCATCAAGGTTAATGGACAAAATTCAAATAATTTCTCACAAGTGTTCGCTATCACTAATCCGAAGAGGACACCGTTTCAGAATAGACAACAACAAAGACAATTTACTCTGATATCTGAATCTTATCACTCTATCATGAATCAAACTGTGAGTAACAACCTCTTGAAGCTTCCTCCGATTAAACCGTTGGATCCTAGTAGAATGCAAGGACCTTATTTCGATGCTAATGCTTTTTGTCATTACCATCAGCAACAAGGACATGATACTAAATGATGCATGTGTCTTAAACATGAAATACAAGACCTCATTGACTTGAATGTTATACCAGTATTTGGTGTGAATGATAATGGAGATAAGTCAGTTGCTCCTCCGAATCAGAATTTATAGATCTTTACTATTCCTTTTCCTAAGCATACCGATAATAACATGATGGAACAAAATACATTTGAAGTAGAAGATGACTACCTGAACTACGATGAGATAATTGCAACGATAGAAGTGGATAAGGAAAATACTGAAGTATTACCTCATCCATGGAGGAATGGTATTTATGCCAAGGTTCCTCCTCTGTTATCCCTTCAAGGATGCAGAAATAACCAAAATGCATTGGAAAGACAAACAGAACAACCAAAGCAAGAGATTCTGACAAAAGAAAAGATTGACATGGTACAAGGTAGTCCTTCTCCCTACGTTAGACAGAATCAACAAAATAAGAGAACTAAAATTTTGAAAAGAGTAAGAAGATTATTGTCAGTTGGAAATAACAGTGGTTCTCCTCCTCATAAGCAAAAAAGACCTCACATAAACAAAGTGTTGATGAAAAATCACCACATGGACTTCCTGACAACAAACATCAACCCAACAAGAACCACTCAAGCTTCGCACAAAACTTGATAGAGCATCTCTCCCAGATGCTCGCAAGTTCCAAATTTTAGTACGGTTGTACTGGTAGGTAAGTATTTCTAACCCTTTACCTCTGTGTTGTGTTTCCTCCGTGATGTGTTGTGTTTTTTAGGACTCATAGGATGACCCTTGATTCTCTTATAAGGTGAAGGATATTGGGAGACTACCTCTATTGTGACCCCTCTTCTATTTGCATCATCATTCTTCTATATTGCCTCTCCTCTATTTTCATTGTTGTGTGTTGTGTCTGACAGACATAGCGTTGCGGTTGGTGACTTGGGGGCACCCTCCTACGTGACTGTCTCTAAGGCACTTGTTTCTCTCCTCTTGATTTATTGTTTACCTTCTTCTAGTGGTTCTATCTAGTTGGCGGATAACAAAAAACATATAATATTGATACGAACCTAGTGTCCCTTCAGCGAGAAATAAAAGAATGGACCTAGTCCATACATGACAATGAAGTTGATATATATTATCCGACGCTTGTGTTGGGTTGAAATAATGACTTCCTTTTATAATGTTTTTATATGTTTTAAAGACCTTTTCACATGATTTTGCAAGAACCTTACATACATTACCTTTATTATATGATATTTCACATATACTTCTGAAGAGACTTTAAACCTATGTTGATAAATGGAATATGGTGGTTATATTATCAAGTGGATGATTTAAATTATCGATATGCATGTAATATAGATAGGATTTCATAAGTTTAATATGAAAGGTTATTTTGTTTATATATGTTGGATAATTAACCTTGTGCAGCAAAGACATGGCATCCAGGAAGGAGTAATTGCAGCAGAGTGCAAAACAGGGGAATTAATTAAAGTGTAGTCCAAGTGCCAGAAGTGAAGATCGATGGAGATGAACATGGTCATCATGGAAAATAAATGCAAGAGAAGAAGAAGACTTGTTCTAGAAGTCTAACCGCAACTTATGTGTTTTCATTCATGAGCCATTGTGTGGGATTTTTGTTCGAACATGACTCTGTTTCCTTTATTCTAAATAATTAATAAGTTGATCTCAAAACTACATCTTGATATCCAGGGATGAATTGATGATCACAGTTAATTGGAAGATCGCATAAAACTCTCCCACTTTTGTATAAGTTAGGGGATGAATTCTTTGATTGGGAGTTGTTATTTTTTACTTTATATCTATATAGCCGTTGCTCTATTTTTATAGCTATCAAGTATTCCAGACATGTTTTAATTTTGAATAAAATATGAAGAAGATTCTGTCTTTGATATGAATTGAATTCAATTGCGTGTCATGGGAAATATGTGAGGATCTGAAGTAGATTTAGTTTCCAGAAGAAGTGAGATAGTTCCTGAGCTGGCCACTCAAGGTACTAACTCTCAATTCATACATTTGCTTATTTATTCATGCATTTCTAGTTAAACTGTTTCATGTTATCTTATACGTTGCATTGTGAAATAAGTAAGAAATCATGATTGCTATTTCTGATAGTTGTAATTCATGAATAGAATACATAATTGAAGTCCTCTGGAGGTTAGTGTCAATTCTTTTATCATTCTATGTATTTCAAGTTAATTATGTAATTCTCTATTGAATATAGCTATCTTCAGCTTATGCTGAGGGTACCTGTAGCAATTAGGTTTTTAACTATTTTTGTTGTTCTTTGATTTCTGTGAACTTCAGTCAATTAAGTTGATTAGAATAAGTTTGTATGAGTTAGTTTAGGATAGGAATGAGTCTTGAAGGCATATATAGTGTGAGCATCATCATAATCTTACGCTCCTTGTTTGATAATTCAATGTAGGAATGCAATGATAGAGTGGACTGTTCAGTTAGGTTTAACCCTAGATTTTGTTTAAGTCTACAATGCATTAGTTTTCCTCTACATTTTTGGTGTCGTTGTCGGGGATGGTGCTATCTTCATAGTCTCATTAGTTTTATATGCTTTCATAGTTAAATCTTGATTTCAACATTAGATTTACTAAATTCATTTTTTAAGAAACACCAGGCATTCAACTAACACTGTGCAGGACCGTTGAAACATAAAGCTCAAATTACTGTATGCGGAGGCAGAGAGATAACCAAGGTAGATTCCTCTCTTCGACTTCTTAGAATAACAAGGGTACAACTGATTTTATCAACTACATAGTAGGAAGTGCTAAAGGAGAGTTTCCTTTTACATCTTCATCAACACCCCCTACATCTCCATCAGCTTCCTCCACTACCACAGAAGGGACTTTTAGAACAATAGGAGATGCTGTAGTAGATGATCCCCCAGGGCAAGCGACGTTTGAATTCCCTATCCCAGACCAAGCACGGGCTGTTACTCTAAAAAATATACCACTTTTTGCATTGCCTATTTTCTACGGCTTGGTGACCGAAGATCCTAACACTTTCCTGTTTGAATTTGATGTCTTGTGTAGGAGTTATGACTACACCATCGATCCTTACAGACTCAAGCTGTTCCCTGCCACACTAAAAGATGCTGCTTTATGGTGGTTTATGGGGTTGGGGAAAGATGTCATTCCAGACTAGGATACCATGAAGAAAAAGTTCCTAGCAAAATATAAAGACTACTGCAGAGGACATGATATGAGAAGAGATGACATTTTTAGGATGTCATAGAAAGAGGATGAACCACTAGAAGACTATGTGGAAAGATTCTTGTTTGCCTTGAAGAAAAACTCTTAGAATAGATTGTCTGAAGAATCACTGAAGCTGGTCTTTTTGAGAGGAGTTAATGATGACTGCATGGATGCCCTCAATCTCATTGGAATAGGGGATATATCTCAACTTCCCTTTGAAGATATATGTACAGCCTGCAGAAATTATTCTAGAACATTTTCTAGAAAACCAAGGGGAGAAAGAGCAGCCATCACAGGCAAGGCAACTAATGGAGTTTCAAAAGTGGAGATTAGTAACCTACTAACCAACATGAAGGAGGAAATTATTAGCCATATGGCTACACAGTTGGACACTCTCCATATCAAGAAGAAACAAGAAGAGGCAGATGCAATGCTCACTGAGTACTGCCCTAGTTGTAGACAGAGGAAGGCCAACTGTAAATGTAAAAGGATGGCCAGCATACAACAAGAAAAGATTGAGAGGCTAGAATTGCAACCATTTGAAGGAGAAGATGGGCAACTGTTCTTTATAGCTTAGAGGAGACCTTGGAAGCAAAGGCAAGGTATGCCCTCTGATCCACTTAGTTTTAATTCTCCCTTTCCTACTGCAAATCAGAAGTTCTCTGCTTGGAATGTGTTGGTTTTTCCCAGACTGGATGCTTACTCCCAGATTTCCCTACAAGGTAGCCATCAATGATCAACAGGATCTTTGGGCCAGGGGCCAACAGTGTAGGAGATAGACTCTATATTTTATCTCCTCTTCTTCTTCAGGCTCTGCAAAACCTAGGGGGGTTTTCCCTACTCAACATCCATAAGGATATGCATACTAAGGCTGGGATGCTGACAGAAAGTAGATAAGTCCTCCTGTAAGTAGACCAAAACTGAAAGATAAGAGCAAAGGGGCCAACTTTGGGCCTATTTGCAGTTGTAGACAGAGGACTTGGATCCTAAACTAATTCTACTATCCTAATGGTTGTTTTAGAATTTGATTTTGATTTTATGCTTGGATGCAAAGTTGGACATGGTATATAACACAAACACAAAGCTAGATCGGTGCCTGTCCAGGGCCTGGAGTCAGTAGACATACACCTGTGAATGATATGCATGAACAACTAAAACTGGATTTCAGGGGGACACATATGATACCTGCCTTACAGATATCTCCCAATACAAAGTGTTAAGCTATCTATACTTATGGCATCCCTACTGCAGTATACCCTTCCCAATGTTCAATCTGAAAATAGTTTAATCTACCACTTGAGCAGAAGTTAAAAGATCAGACATTCAACACAGGAATTCTATGTTCTAGAGTCTCAAACATTCCTTAAATATCCAGACTCAGAAGAAAGATACATGCAATACTGGAGACAGAATTAACAAAACACATGCCAACATAGCATTTCTCATATAAAATTAACCATGAAATCAGTGGATTCATGCAAAAACATACAACAAGAGATACATAGACTCACAAGTTTTGCTGCACAAAGCAACCAAATCAACTGTATTGCATTACAGAGCCAAATGTTCAACTTTCAACAACTAAAAAATGGTAACACAATCTGCTTATAACAGCCAGATAGTGTACCATAAGCAATTAATTACATGGCAAAAATATCAAAATTCCCCAGATACAGATCCCACAAAGGAATGACGCTCAGAAGATATTAATGCAGTAGACAAAGAGGGGCCTCGAGCCATGCGCCATTATCTGGAGTCTTCATGCCAAAAAATTAGGTACAAGACTGCTCAGCACTTCACCCACGCCTCAGCACAGTCGCCATTGATGGCTCAACCACCCGCAGCCTCTTGAAAACTGACGCAGCGTTCAAAAAGAACTTCCCGCCAAAATGCGCTTTACTGAAGTTTCAAATGTGTAGGAAGAATAGTCCCACATGCAAGGTGCAGAGACCCCTTCAGTAATTTATAAACATGGTCGCACATACAAAAGGTGTCGAGCGTTTTGCCACGCTCGACACACAACCCTTCGCCAAACACCCATTGCCGTGACATATACCATCGGCCAAGCTCTTGTCGGCCAGACCATCCATATCAACCAAACATCTCAAACCTATGCCGACACCTGCCATCATGCCGATGAACTATGGCCTCATCTCCCCGTCGGCCAAGCACACGCCGATGAAAACTCATCGGCCAAACACTACCCCATCGGCGGACCCTCCAACTGCTAGCCTGATCTCAATAGTCTTGCCGATGCAAACTACATACTCCTCCATCGGCCAAACTGAACACAAAGTCATCCCAATGGCATTCCTCATCGGGGTGACTTCCTTCTATCAGCGGACCACAAAACACACTGGCTGATAATACAAGTCTTACCGATCACCAAACGTCAACCCCACCCTCTTCGGTAAGACACACGCCGATGAAACCTCATCGGCCAAACATTACACTGTCAGCCCAACATCTGACCGCTCACCTGATAGCTCCCACTCCTGCTGATGAATACTTGACTTACCCCTGTCGGCAAGACCAACACCATCGGTAGAACCACAATCTCATTCGCCGATAGCATAAAGTCTCAGCGATGGAAGAAGATATGACTGCTACCATCATGATTGCTAAGACAAAAACAAACTCATGCTGATGGAGAAAACATGAAGACCACCTCCTCAAGAACTATGATGCAGATGTTTGAAAAACACTGAGGGGCCCCAATACTTAAAATTTTTTTGGATTTTTTGGGAAGGTACCTGCATGAAAAATTGCTGAATTAGCTGACAGTCGATTCAGGCACCAACAGAATGCTCAACAATGGCCTGGTAACCCAAATGCATGGCAAAACCCCCAATGTCCTACTCCCCAATGGCCTACTCCACAAGTTGGTTGGAACCAACAACAGCCTAACTCATGGCTGCAACAAAATTTCCAAGGTCCCAACTATAACCCTTAGTGGCCTACTCAACAATAACAATGGCAACCTTAGTGGAACAAGGGCCAACAATGGCAGCAAAATGCATAATTTCAGCAACCTATGATTCCATCTCAACCACAATAGCCAGCCATAATGCCACCACCTCAAAATCCACCTCCTATACCTACCCAAATCCTTGCCCAACCTGCACCTAACCCTAACAACAAGCCTGTCCAGCAAGCTTATACTAACGAGGTAATGCAATATCCCACCTATGGGGTGGAAGTGAGTAATGTTCATCTTAGATCAGGGAAGCAACTTGCAGGGCCTTCATCTCTCCAAATTACAGAGCTTGAAGATGAAGAACCCACTGAAGAAGCCTCAGACAAGTCACCCTTGGCACCTGAATCAACCAAAGATGCCCAAACTACCTTACAACAGAAGTCTCCTCCTTTCCCTGAGCGCTTGGCCATGCAAAAGCAAGTAGCCCAGATTGATACTATCCTTCTCAGACAACTACAAGATATAAGCATCAAGATTCCCTTAATCCAAGCCATCAAGGATATTCCTATCTATACTAAACCTATTAGAGATCTTTGCATAAAAAAGCCAGGAAGGAAGCGAATAGACCCTCAGACAGTACATGTTTTAGGTAATCTTGCTGACATCATGTTGGGTAATATAATTGTTCCCAAATACATAGATCCAGGTAGCCCAGTGGTCGATGTAAAGATCAATGTGTCTCTGATTAAGAATACTTTGATAGATCTAGGAGCTGCAATTAATGTCATGTCCAAGGAGACAATGCAAACACTCCAATTGAACAACCTTAGGCCTACTTAGACAGTCTTGCAATTAGCTGATAGGTCTATAGTCAAACCTGAAGGAGTCATAGAAGATTTGGTCATTGCATTAGATTCTTGGGAATACCCTATTGATTTCATAGTTTTGCAGCCCAAGGTTAATCTTGCCAGATATCCTCTTATACTAGGTAGACCATGGCTTGCCACTGTTGATGCATTTATAGGTTGCAGGTCTGGCAACATGATCATATCTAATGGGATAGTGACCAAGAAATTGGTTTTATATCCACCAGCCCAGCCATACCATGAACTTGAGTAGACCATTTGGCCTAGCCTGGAGGATGAGGACACCTATTCCCTGCAAACCTTGATGACTATAGAATGCAGCCCTTTAATGGATATTCCAAATGAAGATGAATTAATTGCTCATGTTATACAAAGCAATTGTGGGAGACACCCACAATAGCAAGATTGCCTATCTTGCATATAAGACCCTTTGAGCAGCATAATACCCACCAGTTCATCAGAAGAAGTCTCCCAAATATTCCATGCGTTATTACCTCAGCAATGCTTACATGTATTACCCAGCCTTGATTTGTCTTCCATTCAAGAACTGTCCAAACAAGTAGAAGTCAAGCCAGGTAAGATGTTGAACGTTAACAATACATTGACTGTTGAACAACAACAATCCCTACATGAAATATTACATACACACTCAGCAACATTTGCTTGGGATTACAATGATATGAAAGGCATTGATCCTGCCTTGTGCTTGCACAAGATATACATAGATGATGGATATAGACCAATCAGGCAATAGTAGAGGCGCATGAATCCAACCCTCAGAGAAATTGTTAAAGTTGAGCTTTAGAAGCTTTTGGACGCAGGCTTTATATACCCCATTTCAGACAGTGAATGGGTTTCACCATTGGTTATAGTCCCTAAGAAAGGTGGCAAATGGAGGTTCTGTGTTGATTACAAAGAATTGAATACTGCTACCAGGAAGGATCACTTTCCATTGCCTTTTATTGACCAAGTTCTTGACTCTTTAGCAGGCAAGAAATATTTTTCCTTTCTTGATGGTTCTAGTAGTTATAACCAGATTAAGATTGCTCCAGAGGATCAGGATAAGACAACGTTTACTTGCCCTTGGGGGACATATGCATACTCTGTCTTACCCTTTGGTTTGTGCAACGCTCCAGCTACATTTCAAAGAGTAGTCCTCAGTATTTTCTCTGATTTTGCACATGATAGTATGGAGATTTATATGGATGACTTCACCACATATGGTGATACATATGATGAAGCATTACACAACTTGGAGAAGGTATTGAAGAGATGTATAGAGCACAACCTCTCTTTAAGTAATGAAAAGTGTTTTTTGATTATGACACATGGAATAGTCTTGGGACATTTCATCTCAAGTGCAGGCATCCAAGTTGACCCAAAGAAGATTGAGATCATATCTACCCTACCTATTCCATAAAAATAGAAGGATGTAAGGAGCTTCCCAAGCCATACAGGATATTACAGGAGGTTCATTCAGGATTTTAGCAAGATTGTTGCCCCTCTGTTTACTCTATTGACCAAGGACAGTGAATTTGAATGGACATCAGATTGTCAGATCTCTTTTGAAAAGATAAAAACATCCTTGACACAAGCCCCTGTTCTTAGAGGTCTGAATTGGTCACTTCCTTTTCACATCCATACAGATGCATCTAATTTTACCATTGGGGCAGTTCTGGGTCAACAAGAAGGAAACAAGGAGTATGCCATATACTATATAAGTAAGAATCTGCAAGGAGTTGAGTTAAACTATACTGTGACAGAGAAAGAGATGTTGGTAGTTGTTTATGCAATTAATAAATTTAGGCACTACATAACTAGTTACAAGGTTTTCATCCATACAGATCATGCAACCATCAGATATTTGATGAATAAACCCATAGTGGGTGGCAGACTTGTAAGGTGGTTATTGTTTTTGTTGGAGTTTGATATTACAATTGTTGACAAACCAGGCAAGGCCAATGTTGTTGCTGATTTTCTGTCCAGACTACCTACACAGTCTTCAGATGGAGTGGTTGATGATTCTTTTCCTGATGAACATCTATTTGTTCTCACTATACACACTCCATGGTATGCAGATATAGCCAATTATTTGGTTACAGGGCAGATTCCAGGATACTTCTCTCCAAGGGAGAAGAGGCAGCTAGTTCATAAATGTTTCTCTTACTCTTGGATTTCTGGATTTCTATTTTACATTGGACCAGACAATATTATGTGAATATGTATCAGGGAGGATGAAGTATTTGATATAATGAAGGCTTGTCATGATGAGCCTTGTGGGGGACATTTTGCAGCTAAGAGGACAGCCTTCAAGATACTAACAACAGGGTATTATTGGTCAACGCTTCATAAAGATGTTGTCAAGTACACTAGGAGCTGTGATAGATGCCAGAGAATGGGGAGGCCTACTAGAAGGGATGAGATGCCTTTGCAGCCACAAATCTCATTGGCTCCTTTTGTCAAGTGGGGTTTGGATTTTTTGGGTCCTATATCTCCTACATCAAACAACAAAGAATATATCCTGGTATGTACTGATTACTTCAAAATGGGTTGAAGTTAAGGCATTACAGTTTTCATGAGATGGCAATGTGGCAAAATTCTTGTATGAAGACATCTTCACTAGGTATGGAGTGCCAAGAGAAATAGTAACTAACCAAGGACCACAATTTACATATGAATAAATAACCAAATTGGTTGCAGAATATCAGATCTAGCATAAGAAATCCACTCCATACCATCCTCAGGCTAATGGTCAGGTGGAAGTCACTAATAGGGAAATTGAGACCATCCTGACCAAGATAGTCCAACTTCACAGAAGAGATTGGGTTTCTAGGCTCCCAGAAGCTGTTTGGGCATACAGAACAACCTAGAAGACAACTACAGGGTTTACACCTTATGAGTTGATCTATGGCAAGACAATAGTCCTGCCTATTGAATTTGAACACAAAACCCCAAGGACAACAATGGACCTAGGAATGGATTTGAGCACAACACAACAAGAAAGGCTACAACATTTGAATGCCTTAGATGAAATCCATTTAGAGGCTATCCATCACACAGAGGTCATACAGAAACAAAGAGCCAAATGGCATGACAAGTACATTAAGAAAAAGGAAATCACTACAGGTATAAGGACTTCAAGGGCAAGATTCAGTCCTGTTCATTAGGCCCATATGAGATCCAACAAGTCTTTCCTAATGGTGCAGTTCAATTGCAGACTATTGATGAAGTTCATTTTTCACTATTGGTCAATGGGCATAGGCTAAAATTGTATAAAAAGCCACTTCAGAGGGATGACTTTCTTGTTCTTTAGCCACTCAGTATGATCCTCTTGACACTCCTGATGATGATGCAGTGACACCAGATGATACACCTTCAGATGCTGATCCACCAACACTGTCCAGTGATGCGGAGGTTGAGTTGCAATACTCAACCCCTATTGCTGAAAATTAAAATTCTTTGTTTTAAAAATCACATGCACACACATCACAATTTCCATGGTTACAACAAGTTATTTCCACTGGGACCTATTTTTCACTCATTCAGTTGGGACCTGACTCAGCTGGGACCTGATATATTGTGTTCACAATTAGATAGTCGGGACTTGTGCTGGAGGCACCCGTAGCAACATCTATATGCAGCTCTCTTCCATCACTTGGTGAACAATAACTAAATTCTCCCACCAATTCCACATGCCCGTATCCATTTTCAACTGCTTCATTCTATTGCTCCATGTATCAATTCACATTTATGAGTTGGTATTTTTCTCCATCATCTTGCACTATCACATTATATCTCTGCAACTGTACCTGCCACCTTCTATCACATTATCTCTGATTCGCCACATGCATATCATCTCAAATCATCAAAGTTGTTCACAACTTCCAAGGTATGTTAATTATTCATTTCCACTTCATATGTACATTCAATAACTTTCAATTATTACAACTAGATTTCTTTTTATATTCATGATTAGTCATAGTTTATTTCATGCATGCGTCGAATATTACCACCATTTCTTTTATTCACTACTCCTCATTCTATAATACCTGCCACATGAGGTGCAGTCACTTCATAATTAAGTTGGGGGGAGAGGTTTATTTTCAATTTTTGCCATTTGAACATCATTTGCCTTTGAAAACCTTGTCTTTCAAGAAAACCAGATAAATATTCTACATCATGAACTTACCTTATTCTGCCAATAAGTGAATTAGTACCCTAAGGAAGTTATAGTGAAAAGGAAAGAAGAGGCAGATTGTAAAATTGGTTCTTTTGGGGTGGCGAGCTGAAACAACAGGAATTGAGCAACAAAAATTGACATTGTGCAGAAAATTGACATTGTAGAGTTTGCAATTCACAACAGTAATGAGAGGGGACCTAATCAGAAGAGAACCTTCGGCACATAAGGAAATACTGGAGGATGGTTCTCCCGCTCTTTATGAGAGTAGGTTGGTTAGATTACTTCCTAAAATTGGCAGAGTATGATGATGATATGATGAAAGAATTTGCATTTACTCTACAGTATGATGAAGTAATGGTGAAGGGGTTGACTATAGATGCTTCTAAGTTAGCTATTGCTCAGGTCACAGCGTTTCCACGAACAGGGTCCAAGTACCCAGCTAGAGCTGATGTAGCCACGGCTAGGGAGGAGTTCTGTGAAAGAGGTGAACACCTGGACTCTACCACACAAGGTACCAAACAACTATCTCTTCCCTTCTTTTGGGGGAAATGTGCCTTTTATATTATCAAGTATATTACCTGTGATGGTAGATACAATATGTTATATACTGCACATCTTAAATTGTTCAACCATTTACGACATGAAAAACTTGTCAATGTTCCAAATTATCTGTATAGTATGTTGAAAAGGATGTCTTCAAAATATCAGAGACAACAGGCAGACACCACTCTTTCCCACCATTGTTTAATAGCTCTACTAATAAAGAGGAGTTTAAGGATTCAGTACCCACAGATTGGGTGGGAAGCTTTTAAACAATGTGCAGACATTTCAACACTTTTAGAGGCACCAGAATGAGAAGATGAGATTCCATATGAGCCTGAGCCTCCTTTTGAAACTAAGCAGGAAGAGACACCCATGAGAACCCTCCAGAGTTTAGGTCTATATCAGCTGAAGAACCCTTAACATCTGCCCCTAAAACTAAAAGAACCACTCCTTCAACATCTGGTAAGGAAAAGAAGAGTAGGAAGGGAGTGAGCAAACATAAGAGTGCAACAAAAGAAGAAAGTGCAGGGGAAAAGAGGAAGAAGGGGGACAATAAAAGGAGGAAAAAGGCAGATAAGCAGGAGACAATCACTCCTAGACACTCAGGTAGGTTAAGGAGGCAAGGTGCCAAAGAAAAATTTGTTGAGAAATAGAGAGGAGAGGACAAAAATATAGGCCAGCAGGACAATGATCCAATTCCACTGAATCTAGATTTAGATAGAGGAGAAAACCCTCTTGAGGATGTCTCTGCAGATGCCTATGGAAATGTTAAATGCCTGCAAGGAAAAGAAAGTAGATTTCTTCTTCTGATTCTAAGTCAGAAGATTTGTTTACTACAAGAAAGATGGGAAAACCTGTGCCTGATGATTTTGCTAAAGAAGTTTTTGATGTTCCTAAAGAGAGGAATGATGAAAATGTTGAAAAAGAAAAGGAATTATTGGAGGACAAAGATATTAGGAAGGAACTTCAAGAAGCCTTGGACAGAATAAGACAGCTGGAGGAACAGGTAGGGGTTGTGAAGAGAAAGATAAAGAGAAAGAGAAAAGGATTTAGGAGTTGGAGGAGAAGATCCAAACTTATGGCCATGGTTCTAACTTAGATCTGTTGGCACAATTGGATGAAAATAAAACAAAAATTGAGGAAGAAGAAGTACTTACTCTCCAACCTCCTGTGACAAATACCTGAGAGTACCATACTACCTTGTCTTTGGGCTTTGAACTAATGAAATTGACTGATAAGACTAAGCAAGAAAAAGAGAATTGGGAAAAAGAGAAACATAGTCTCAATGCATTAGTTGCAGAAAAGGATTTGATAATCAAAAGGTTGGAGGATCATTTGGCAGAGGTTATTGATAGATCCAAGCAAATCATTGGATGCAGACCTCCACCAAGGGTATATGCATTGTTTCTAAAAGATAAATTCTTTAGTTTTCAATTTAATAGATTTATCAATAATCAACCTGACTTGCATTCAAGGCACATTTTTTGCAAATATTTCAAAGAGGTCAGTTTAGAAGAACAGGACTAGTTGTGTGAATACTATCTGCATAATTACCTGATGGATGAGGACACAGAATGGAACCCCTGCATCTATGTTGGAGACCTACAGATCAGAGCACTAATTTCATACTTTAAAAATGAACAACTTAGGGGAGAACTGATGGACCAGTATGAGGAGTAGGAAAAGAAGGAGCCACTGCCAATTAGGAAAGAAGCCTTAGACCCTGAAGTGATCCTGACCCAATGGCTAACATTACTTTCTCATAAGGGTCCAGGTAAGGTAATCATGGATTTAAGACTCGGGGATCATAGAAGGATACAGAGATTAGCAGTGTCCATCATTCAGAATTGTTAAAGGTATGTGCAGAATAGGTGGGATAGCATAACTCCAGAATTGCAAAAGAAGGAACCCCACTCTTTCCACAACTTCATGAATATGTTTGAGAGGTTACGTAGGTACATCCAGATCTCAGAGCAAAAGGGAGTAGCATGGTTGCCTCTTACTTATCATCCTCCTATCTTTCTCTACCCAGTGCCACATTGGACAAGAGGGAGAGGTGATAAGTGTAGGTGAGTTGAGATAAACAGGATGGAGAGACTTGCATGTTACAATGGATTTTATCTCAAACAAGGAGTCAAAGAAAACATGGACCTCAGAAAAATCACTTTGCATTATAATCTTCTACCATAGATGTTTAGTTCCTTGGTTTTGCTTAGGGACAAGCAAAAGTTTAAGTTGGGGGGAAATGTTGGGTTGAAATATTGACTTCCTTTTATAATGTTTTTATATGTTTTTAAGACCTTTTCACATGATCTTGCAAGAACCTTAAAGACATTACCTTTATTATATGTTGTTTCAGATATACTTCTCAAGAGACTTTAAACCTTTGCTAATAAATGGAATATGGTGGTTATATTATCAAGTGGATGATTTAAATTATCGATATGCATGTAATATAGATAGGATTTCATAAGTTTAATATGAAAGGTTATTTTGTGTATATATGTTGGATAATTAACCTTGTGCAGCAAAGACATAGCATCCAGGAAGGAGTAATTGTAGCAGAGTGCAAAACAAGGGAATTAATTAAAGTGCAGTCCAAGTACTAGACGTGAAGATCGATGGAGATGAACATGGTCAACATGGAAAATAAATGCAAGAGAAGAAGAAGACTTGTTCTAGAAGTCTAACCGTAGCTTATGTATTTTCATTCATGATCCATTGTGTGGGATTTCTGTTCGAATAAGACTCTGCTTCCTTTGTTCTAGATAATTAATAAGTTGATCTCAAAACTATATCCTGATATCCAGGGATGAATTGATGATCACAGTTAGTTGGAAGATCACATAAAACTCTCCCACTTTTGTATAAGTTAGGGGATGAGTTGTTGATTGGGAGTTGTTATTTTTTACTTTCTATCTATATAACTTTTACTTTATTTTTATAGTTATCAATTATTCCAGACATGTTTTGATTTTGAATAAAATCTGAAGAAGATTATGTCTTTGATATGAATTGAATTCAACTGCGTGTCATGGGAAATGTGTGAGGATCTGAAGTAGATTTAGTTTCCAGAAGAAGTGAGATAGTTCTTGAGCTGGCCACTCAAGTTACTAACTCTCACTTCATTTATTTGCTTATTTATTCATGCATTTCTAGTTAAACGTTTTTCATGTTATCTTATACGTTGCATTGTGAAATAAGTAAGAAATCATCATTGCTATTTCTAATAGTTGTGATTCATGAATAGAATACATAATTGAAGTCCTCTGGAGGTTAGTGTCAATGATTTTATCATTTTGTGTATTTCAAGTTAATTCTGTAATTCTCTGTTGAATATAGCTATCTTCAACTTATGCTGAGGCTACTTGTAGCAACTAGGTTTTTAACTAGTTTTTCTAATCTTTCATTTATGTGAACTTTAGTCAATTAAGTTAATTAGAATAAGTTTGTATGAGTTAGTTTAGGATAGGAATGAGTCTTGAAGGCATATATAGTGTGAGCATCATCATAATCTTATGCTCCTTGGTCAATAATTTAATGTAGGAATGCAATGATAGAGTGGACTGTTCAGTTAGGTTTAACCCTGGATTTTGTTTAAGTCTACAACGCATTAGTTTTCCTCTACATTTTGGCTAGTTGAATCACTCTGTGTGATATTTTGGTGATGTCTTATCACAATAACAAAACATAACAATATTGCTACTTTGTGCACTTTGTTTATCTTGGATCTCACCTTGCTCGACTCTTTATGTGAATGATTACATGTATTGTTGTTTATCATGATTATATGGTTGCTAACACCTTTTCTTGCAGGAAATTGTGTGTTTGTTGGAACATTCGACGATCGTAAAGTGCATGTCACTTTTGGGGGCATGGGCTTTGCAAGAGCTCGTGTTCCCTTGTGTGTTTTCTTCCTACCTTAACGTGCTTGATATCAGTACACAATATCAACCACCTTAAGGTGGGGGCATACATAAGGTAAGCTGTCTGATGATTTTGCTACTAACGAAGCGTGTTTGTAAGCCCTCTGCGTAGGCAGGATGTTGTATCTCTGAGCGAGTGCACATCTTTTTTTATATTGTAATCATTAAGCTCTCTACATAGGTGGGATATCATGCATATCCTTTTATTCTAAGCCCTCTGTGGAGGCGGGAATGGTGTATTTCTTGAGGAGAGTGCACATCCTGTCATTTTCTAAAAGTCCTCTGAGCAGGCGGGGTTGGTGTATCCTCCCTTAAGTGTGTCTTTGGCGATTGTTGTGGCGAATCCCAATTGTCAGTGTGTGCCTGTAATGTTCCTGAGATGGTAGTGCACCTAGCAATAGGTTTCTTCCATCGCTTGTTTGTCGTGTTTTCTCCATGTCTTCCATGTGTGTGTGTATGGCGTGTTTGTTCCCAAGCATAGTCTCAAGATTGGTGGCAATGATCTCCTTGTATTCTTTGAGATTTGTATGGTGTGTTTGTTCTCAAGTGTAGTTTCAAGACTAGTGGTGATGAGCTCCTCCTACATTTTGGGTTGTGTGTTTACTTTCCATGTACTTGCATTTGCATTCATATATGAGAAAATGAAAAAAAGGAAATCACTGCATTCACTGTATTCATTGTGTTTTGTGTGTCTTCAATGTTGTCTTCTCTGTGTTTTGCATGACTGTAATTGTCTTCTCCATGTTTTGTGTGCCTATTACTGTCTTCAATGAGTTTGACGTGTCTTCACCAGTGCTTGGCATGTTTGCTGTGTTTGTTGACCCTACTTTAATGCACGTATGGGCCTTGCGTTTATACATACATTAAAGTGGAGGATAAATGTTATGTCAGAAAATGTCCCTTTGGGGGCTTTTCCCTCTTAAGGTTCAGTTCCCAGGTCCTTAGAATGTATTTAGATCATATTGCATGTTAATTGTGAATCCCGATGAGAAAACCCCTAAGTGTTATGGCAAATAGGACCTAGGGGATGTCATTGAAATAGATCTTGACCAAAATTTGGAGGGTAGACTTGGGCGCTAGCACCCTAGTCCTGCCCTATTTTGGGTCAGCCCTAAATTTTTATGTCAGTTTTGTGACCGTTACTTAGGTCCTATGCCAACATCTCAATTTTGAATTGCAAAATTCATAGCGGGAATGTGTGTAGTTGCATATATAAGCATGTTTAGTGTTTCATTTGAAAACTAGAAGATATCATTGTGAACTTTATGTATACTTGTGATTTTAGAGCATCCATGATACTCATTGTTGCAGAGCAGAGCATTGTTATTGTGTTTGTGATTGCAGATTTAGCTTCATCTTCTCATGTGATTGAAGAGCCTTCATTTATGTGAGATCTACACTTCTAAGGTGACATTTATTTGCGTTTAAATCATTTATCAATTTGTTTTTGCCTGTATCTCGCAGGGATACACACTCTTTCTCTGACAATGATGTTCGAAAGACTTGAATGTCTCTCTGGGGCTTGACTGAGGCAAGCCTCTATACACCACAACCCCCAACCACACTCCTTTGTGATTGCAGGTTACAGGTTTTGCATCTGGATGGAGTGAATTTGTAGGGAACAGTAAGACAGTGTGCAGATTCTGCATCCCTGAAGAAAAGGATTGCTTGGACATGGGCATTAGTAGCAGTGTCCTCTAGATCCTGAAACACAAAAACAATCTGGATAGTGATAATCAGCATCTGAAGAGCTTTCGACATCCTAAAAAACTTCTAACATTGGACTAGGGTGCTAGTGGAGGTGTCCTTTGCATCTTTTGTTGTAGAAACGGAAAATACGATGAATATCAATGTCGGGAGAAGATCAGGATTCTGCAGAGAAAACAGTACCTTGGACATGGTTGTTAGTGGCAGTGTCCCTGACTATTCTGCATTCTGAACTTCAAAAAATGGTTAGTTATTAATCTCTACCTACTACCTTAGTCTGTAAGGATTTGTCGTAATTCATCAATTTACTTATTGTTTTGCATAATTAGGGTTTTAAGAGTATTTGAGCATTAAATTAAGATATTGATTGATAACATCTGAGTTTCCACATCGTTCCAAGTGATAGCCCAACCTATTAGGTGAATGCTCTCGCTTCATAGAGATTCAACTCGGTTGATATGTCCTTGAATGTTTGTAGTGAAAGGAGGATCTAAAAACCATCAAAAACCAAAACCCCATCACCATCTTTTCACACAAACAACCTCCATTGAAGCATCACAAAGGGTTTGCTTAGTCCAAAGAGGAAATTTTCTACCACCATTAGAGACTTTTGGCTTCTCTTGTGTAGAATCTTCCCCTTCATCAACTTGCTCAATGATTGTGCTTATATTCCTACTTTATTTGTATTCCTCAAATTCAACATATAATAAATCTGAGTGAGAAAACATGCATTAGGAGCATGTTGAATGCGAATAACAGTATAATTATCTTTCAATTCACTCTTCCCTTCATCAAATACTCTCAACAAATGAACATATTTTTTAGCATTAGATCACATAGTCTCTAGGTTTTGTATTTTGCAAGTAATTGACAAAGATATACTTGTGACTCTTTGCATAAAGTTTCTTTCTCTTCTCATTAGGAACATGTGCAAACGAAACACACCTAGAGACTTTGAGGTAAGACAAGCAAGGATTCATTTGACTTTATTTCCCCTTAGCAGTCACCTCCTTTACAACCTTTGTTGGAACTCCATTAACAATATAACAAGCATAGTTCAAAAATTTTGTGCAATATATTTGAGGAAACTTCCTAGCTTTCAACGTACCCTTGACCATCTCCATGAGTGTAGAATTCTTCCTCTCAACTACCCCATTTTACTATGGAGTATGAGGAACTGTCAATTCCCTCATAATACCGTGTTGCTCATGGAAATTTGTGAATGGCTTGTTTACATATTCTATGTTATTGTTAGCTCACAACTTCTTGACCTTTTTACTAGATTGGTTCTCCATGTCTACCTTAAAACATTGAAGGTAAAAAGCACCTCATCCTTCTTCATAAATTAAATGAAGTCTTCTTGGTAAATTTGTTGATCAATAATAAAACATACTTCACGCTACCATGTGAATTTACTAACGATCAAATCATCTAAACCGACTTAAGTTTGTTTGATGCTCTTAATGTAGTGTACTTATTAAAGTCAAGGGAAAAGCTATCAAGCACACATAAATGAAATCACAACTAACCCTAGCTCCCAATGGAGTGCAAACTAGCCTAGAAAATAATCAAATAAACATGAAATAAACTAAGAATCTAAGCTAAGATTTGACCTATCTCCATTGTCCTCCTTAACCTTGCATTATGTTCTCAGATTTTGCATGTTTTTGCAACAATCTAGAGAAGCTCATGTACATGAATAGCAAGATATCAGAGAGAGTATACAATAGATTAGAGGATTAAGTGATCTAAGAGATGAAAAATGAACTAATAGATTAAGAGATAAAAAAACTAAGAGAGCTGAAAATGAGCAGGAGAAGGTGTTTTATAGAAGAGCCTATTTGAATGGATGGCTTGGATTCAATGTTGACTTTGAAGCCAAAATGAAGGGCTGTGATTGATTAGGGTTCCCTTTCACTAAAGGACAAGGGATAATTTAAAATTGGAAGAAATGGTGAGGTGTAATGTGATTTTTAAATTAAATAAATGGTGTTCATTTATTTAATTTATTTGAGAAGGGGGATAATGTGAAGTGATTAAATTAAATAGGTGAGACCTATTCAATTGGGATAAGGCCTTATAATTTAAATAAATGCTTATTTATTTAAATTAAAGGGGGCAAGGGGATATTGAATAATTAAATAATTAATCAATTAAAATTAATTATTTAACCATAGAGGAAAATTAGGGAAAAATAGTAGAATATGGAAGAGATTGGTGTTTTGCAATCTGAGGACACTTTTAGGTGTCTACATTTTGCCCCTCTTTAAGATGATGTTTGAGATGATGAGATTTATGTCGAGTAACATCATTTCAAAGAAGCCAAGGAAATGGATAGAGAAAAAGGATGATGATGGAAAGATAGGATGATGATGCCCCTTAAGAGGATAGGTGGGTTGGACAAACACGGGTAGCCTCTTGAAATGAAAGGGATTGGTCAAGGAAAAAAGATAGGGGAATGGATAGAAGAAATGAATGATACATTAAGTTGCAATGAAGGTGGAGGAATGAATATGCGAGAGAGAGATGGTGGAGGAATGAAAGATTTGGCTAGAAGAATGGAAATGAGATCTTTCTTTAATAGATTTTTGAGCTTCTCACTTGTAACTTTTTCTTCTTATCATGATAGAACTTATTATGTCAAAGGACGACAATCACAATGGCGTGACAGAGGCCAAAGTGCAGAAATTTGATCCCTTGTGAAATAGGCACATGACAGACAAGGAATGCCTGACTCAAACTAGTAATTGTGGTACCTTGTCGGAACATGTGATGAGATAACTATGAGGTGAGCTAGTCCTTATGGAAGGAAGCAATCATTCTTTCCAATGCATAGGATGTCTTTGATTCACACCCAATGGAATGTTGACCACACACAATGTACCAAGTTGCCCCAGTCATTTTGCCAAGACAAACTACAAACAACAATCAAAGAAAAAGGTCTCTCTCTATCCTCGCTTCTCTTCATCACTTAGGGACTGCCTTGAGAAGCATAAGAACGAGACTGCAAAACAATCCAGTAAAATAAGATAGACTAGACCAACAGCCATTTGGACCTTTTGCCAAGTGATATGTGTGTTGTTTTGATTGGTTGTGATAGGTTGAATGATACCTGGTTTCAGGATGGGAGGTATGTCATATAAGACGTCTGGTTTGGTTTCGACAATGCCCCTACTTGTCTAAGGCAAGTGATAGGATTGTGACATTTCGTCTAAGACATGTGGTCTGGTTTCGAAAATGCCACAAGTTGTGATATGATTAACGTGCGAGGATTTGATGATGTTTGAAAGATGAAACATGCCATCTAAGGCGTAAAGCCTAGTTTTGACTACGCTCCATGCGGTTGTTGATGAAGATTGTCCATGGCAATGTTTGATTATCACCATGCAAGTGATGAGGAATGATTATTTGGCAGTTTTTTGATGAGCTTTCTTATTGATGCGCGAGATTGTTTTCTTTGTGAAAGACTGATTGCTTTAGTCTAGTCAAAGTGTCCATCTCGTTAAGGGATGACTTCTTATGATAGTTGACTCGACGAGCCCTAAGGGACTGACCTAATGCCTCAGGGGCTCATCGAAGATGGCCTTGCCTATGTGAAAGCTTAGAGGCATCGTAGTTCGACCAGGTGGACTGACATTGTTTATTGCTTGGGGTTTTTGGTTGGTTATTTGATTTTTTTGTGATTTTTGAGGATATTCAATGTTTTTGGATTTTTGGGAATTTTTGATTTTTTGGATTTTTGTGAATATTTGAATTTTTTTGGATTTTTTAGAATATTTGATGTTTTTGGGATTTTGGAGAATATTTGATGTTTCTAGATGTGATCCAAATGCAAGATAAAGTAATACACATGCAAGCAAGCAAGAAAGCATGCACAAATGATTCAAAAATAGACAAGGTATTGCCCTTGTCAAGCTGTAAACCAATGATTAAGTGATTGATGATTGATGATGTCTAGTTTGAGGAAATGAAACATGTCGTCTAAGACACCTGGTCTGGTTTCGACAATGCAACATCCTATCTAAGACAATTGATATGATTGATAGATACTAGTTTTGTTGGCCATGTGAGCAACACCAAGATTTGATTGACTGAATGATTTGGTTTACGTCAAGGATAGGATCAAGACCCTTGATGCAATTGGATAATTTGACTTGATTGGTATGAATTGATGATGACTTGCATTTGGATCGTTGTTTGGAATGATTGATGAATTGATTTGATGAAGTGAATTGAATTGATTTGAGTTGAGTTGATTGATTGGAAGAATGGATTTGATTGATGTGATTTGATGCGTGATCGATTTGAAGAATTTGAATTGATTGGAATGGATTTGGAAGAATTATTTTCAAGAATTGATGAATTGGGTTTGAAAATTTGTTTGGTTGAAATGATTAGAAGAATTGTATTGATGATTGACTTTATTGCTTGGAATTTTTGTTGGATATTTGTTTTTTGTGTTTTTGGGAATATTTGATTTTTTTGAATTTTTGACATGTTTTGATTTTTTTGGATTTTTGAATGTTTTGATTTTTTTGTATTTTTTAATGTTTTGGATGGCATTGGATTGCAATTTGAAGAGCCTTTGTGCTAGATACAATGACAAGGGGGAAACCAAGTCGAGGTGCAAGGGAATGATTGGGATTGGGTGAATAGATAAATGGATAGGTGAAGTGGAATGAATGGATGTATGCGTAAGAGAACAAGGATGTGATCTCCAAAGGCTATGTCGCATAGGAACAACATGCCCCATTCTAGGTGTAATGCTTAGGATTTGACATGACAAAGCCTATGAAAATAGGATAATGATATGATTGGATGGAAAGGATGAGGTATATCAAGAGATATACAAAGCATGTTTTAACATTTTTGCCCCCAATCTTTATCAAGATCAAAAGAGTAAGGGATGATGAATGGACTCAATATGACAAGTATATGTATGGGATATGTAAATGGCTAAGGATGGTAAGATAGGATATGGAAATGGTACGATATGAAGGAAATAATAGGATGGAATGAATGAGGCAATGTGCCCCCAAGTGTAAGTGACATAGAAGATCAACCTACACATGATGCCTATTTGCCAGGTTTTCATCATGGTACTTATCCAAGGCAGCACCAAGGGTGGTTTTCACAGTTGGACGAAGGAATTTCTCTTTACTTTTTTTTTACTTTTTTGACTTTTTTTATTTTTGAAGATGGGAGAAGGGGGAATATGGAAAGGAGGCACTCAAATTTCCAGTGCCAAGAAAGGTGATATTCCCATTGGAGAAAGATGTCGTTGCAAGGACAATGTCAAGTCGATATGCTCATAAATGTTGGTAAGGGAGATTGCATGAAAGTGAGATGGAGTAGGTAGATAGTGGATTATGAAAGGAAAGATAGTGGATTATGATGTGGATTATGTATGGAAATCATGCAAAAGGATGGATGGAAGGCTTATCCATAAGCATGGACCATAGGGAGGTGATGGGTGAAATACGTAGGATAATAGTTGAATGATGGGGTGATGGATGTATGGAAAGGAATCATAACCAATAGCTACACACACCATGTTAAACATTTAAGCTTTTGATTTGAAGGCGGTGTAGGAAGCAATGGGGATGTTTTCTTAGGGGATGGTTGATGTAGTGCTTTACGGACCCACATAGACTTAACATTTTTATGATTTTTGCTTGGCTTGTGGGATGGAGGAATTTGAATAGAATAGGACTTTTGGATGGAAGGGGATGGTTGGGATTTTTGAGAGGTGGATGCCTCTTTTGACATGATTGCTTTTTTCTTAGGGACCCATACCATTTTAGTTTTTGACTTTGATTTTGGAGGTATGGGCTTGGATGGATTTTTGAATGTACCTTGCTTTGATTCTTTGCATTTGTACCCTAAGGCATTAGGACCCTTATGATTTTTGGCTTTATAGGTAGAAGAATCCAAATGTTTATTTTTATGTTTGAATCCCATGGACATGATGGAAGCTTCATGTTTAGGCGATGTGTACATTTGTTGATCATGATTAGGAATTTGAGGGAATGTGTAAATGGATGGATTTGGCATTGGAAGGAGTGGTGGTAAAGTGGATGGGGGATATTGGGAGTTGGAAGTAATGGAGTTAAAGTGGATGGTGGAAGGTGTATGATCACATGCTTTTGACACTTGTAGGATGATGGAGGTGGAATGGCGACATATGTTTTGGGTATGTGATAGGATTTGTGATGGAGAGTGGTAGATGTAGGAAGAATGGAGGTGGTACCAACATATTTGGATTGTTTACTTTGGGTTGTATATCCAAGGCCATATGAGCATGGAGGGACTTTGACGTGGATGGGCTACAAAATTCCTTGTTCATGAAGGCCTAAGCCTTTACCTTGGTAGTTCATTTTTTGGAGGATGAGATTGACTATGGGACTAGGCGTAGTTTGGGAACTAGACTTGAGTTCATTATTGGATGAAGAAGGTGAGGTGGAGGATAAAGGTTGTTGTTGTCCTAATGAAGAACATTCATGGATGAAGGTGGTAAGACCAATAGGATATGATGGTGGACTTGAAATGGGGTTGATAGTGGATGATGTGGAAGGATTAGAATCTTGATTATGTTCATTAAGATCCAAGTTATTTGTGTGATCTTCTATGCTTTCTTGGGAGGCAAGTGTCTCATCATGACAAGTGGAAGTTGGTGGATCATGGATAGGTGGAGTAGGAAGCTCTTGACCATGGAATGCATAAAGTGGGCTAAGTGAATCATCATGGCCTTCTTGATCATAGGTAGGATCTTGATCATATATGGGAGCTTGGTCATGGTCGATAGGATTAAGTGTGCTATTGATGGAATTATTATAAGGGCTTTGATCTTGATTAGAATTAAGGGCTAATGTTTCCTCATGCTTAGGATAATGCTCTTGACTTCCTCTAATGGAGGTGGAAATGGAATTGGATAACTCTTGTAGAGGCTTGATGGTTTTTAGACCACATGATAGGGTGGAAGAATTGGACATGGCATTCAAAGGTTCTTTGATAGGTTCATGAATGGGTGTTTGATATGGGGAAGGTTTATCCCTAGATAGTATCCATTAGATCACATCCTTTTCAAGTGCATGTGCGGAAGGACAATATAGTGGATGGACAATGAGGGTAGATGATGTGGACTTGTGATTAGCATTAGGTGGAGCAAAAAGTTCCCATGGTGGAGGGATAAGAGGGATGGATGGTGTTGTAGGATTAGGGTTCAGACTTTGTTTAGGTGTAGTGTCAAAGGGATTGAACGTATTGGTGGATATGGACAACCGCTTAGGCTTGCTTTTGTAATGTTTGATTCTAGGACGTGGAGTTGATGTAGGATTAGAGTGCGGTGGTAGAATGTACTTATAGGATGGATGAGGTAGACTTATGTTCCCCTTGTCAAAGGTAGATTGAGAATTTAAAGGCACTTTGTCTTGTTGCCAAGGTGGACTTGGATAATCTTGTGAATATGGTTGAGGTGCTAGAATCTTGTTCTCTAGTATGGGCATGAAATATGTGTCATCTTGTTCTCTAGACACATGTACTCTTCACATCGTTGTATGTCATCTTGTGTCTCGAGGCATGCAATATGTGTCTTGTCATCATTGGAAGTTGGAGGAGGGGCCCATTGAAGGACAAGTTTAGGTCTTGGTTTGGACATAGGATCGCTAAGGATTAGGACCATGTTGACAAGTGCTTGACTAGGATTAGGGTAATGATAAGGTGGAATGACTAGGAATGTGATGGAGTATGAGATTAATTGGATGATTAGATGGGTGATTATGGATGATTAAGGTATGGTTAGGGTTGTGATTAGGATGAAATGAAGAGGATGAATGTGTTGGTGAGAAAGTTTAGAATGATGTGTTTATGTGTTCACTATAGGGATGACTAAGAGGATCTACTCCCTTTCTCTTCTTTCGCAACCATGTCTCTATCATACAAGACGTGAATTTTGGGATGCTATGGGGATGTCGATGCAAGGTGATGAGGCCCAGACTATGATAGAGGCAAATGGATATTAGTCTTCGAAAAGTCTATCTCCAAGAGGGTACTATTGTCTACTAATGACCTTGTCAAAGTGTAAATTGGATTTATCAAGACCTTGAGGTGTGGAAGAAATGATTGATTAAAGTGAACTTGTGAGTTTCAAACTTCACTTGGAAGGATGGACTTAAACTAGCCTTGTGAGTATTAATCCCAAGTTGTGATTGATTTGAAAAAGATATCAAGGTCTCTTGGTCCAGATTTGTACTTGTGATATAGTCAATCGTTGATAGTTTGTCCTTATGTTCTAACCTTAGGAAGACTATTTTTGGGAACCTTTATAGATGTCAAGGGAAAAATTCTAATGTTCAATGCAACCTACTCCTAAAGGAATGAAATTGAATATGTAGTGGGTGAATAGAACCAACAGGTCTATTATGTTTTGACACAGTTGTAGTTGGATTTAATAGGGAGAGTAGATGCTCAAAGGTTTCCCTGTGGTTGTGGTGTATTGTGATTGGGAATGATTGGGATGAAATTGATTGGATTGGAATGAATGGTTAGGATGTGATCGATTGGATTAGAATGAAGATGATGATGTGTAGTGATGAGATTAGATGACTTTAGATTGATTGGGAAGAAGTTGATTGGATTATGAATGAAGATGATTATGTGTAGTGATAAGATTAAATGATTTGGATTGATTAGGAAATGATTAGGATGATGTTCATTGGATGAGGATGACGATGTGTAATGGTTAGGAATGATGATTAGGATATGATTAGGATAAGGTGAAATGATTAGGAATGATGATTAGGATATGATCAAAATGTTTAGGATGAAATTGATTGGCTTAGGACGGTGATTAGGATACGAAGGTTGAATGATGAGGATATGATAAGAGTGTGATTAAGATATGATGACTTGGAATGGACGTGTGGACAACAATGTTTTGGGCATGATTAAGCAAGCACTTGAAGAAGACACATCAATCATAGAAGACACTTGGCAATCAGATTGGTTGTATTTGGTGACTCTTGATTTTGTGAGCATATGTGTATGTCCAAGGCTTTTCCAACCCCAAATTTCTACAGGTCTAGCATAAATCGAAGAAAATTCACACACATAAGACAATGTCTATCTTAAGGTCAATGGCTGGCGGTAGCTTGTTCAAGCCCACAACTTGGAATCTCTAACTCAAATGTCTTCACACCCACCATGGGTGTGAGCATTATCTTGTCTTTGTGAGAGAGGATGGTTAGGGGCCTCCTGCACTGGAAGGATGATGTAGTCACCCTTTCCCCAGAAAGCTACACATAGCTTATGCTAAGCTGAGGATGACCATCTCATCTCTAGGGTGCCATATGGTGGGTAATCTTGGGGGTTTATATCAATTTCCCTTGCAGTGAACAAGATGCCAAAGGTCAAAAGGGTGGCCTCTAATCTAAGGGTGTCTAGTAATTGTTCGGGGGATCGACACGTTACGAGCATCTAGTAAGCTACTTAAATATTTAATTAGTCCTACTAGGAGTCTCATATACACAAGGTACACCTCCTTTTGAACTATCACTATACAGTAAGCACTAATACCGATTAAGACTTGGCTTTTGCATTATCCTATTTTGTATAGCAGACCGAATGAAAGTACAGCTTGAGGTCGTTCCCTTAGGGTGAGTACCTCTTTTCCCACCAAGGAAAGCCTCTCTAAAGGGTTAAAAAAGTGACACAAGTGCAAATACTTTTGATCTCCAAGTCCATATGATGATGCAGGGAGAGAGCATACACATTTTGACTTGGCCACACTAGACAATGTTCATTTAACCCTTAGAGTTTTTAAATGTGTGGTGTTATTTATGTAAATGTTGGGAAGAGATTTTGATTCCCAAGATCGCTTAAAGTACAAGAGAAGAGCATACACTTCTTCACAACATCAACAAAATCACCAAGCAAAGCAAGCAATAATGCAATTTGTTGTTGTTTTAGCCCAATGAATGTGAAATGCAAATTCCTTTTTAAGCCAAATGAGTGAAATATGCAGATTTGTTGTTCTTTTTAACCTAAATGCGTGAAGGATGCAAGTTGTTCTTTTTAACCAATGAATGTGAAATGTAGGTTGTGGTTCTTTTTAGCCCAAATGAGTGTGGTTCTTTTTAAGCCAAATGAGGGTGGTTTGCAAACAGATTGTAGTTCTTTTTAAATCCAAATCAAACTATTCCTAATCTAACCACACACACATGAAATGGAATAAAACCCTGCAAAGACAGATTAGTGATTTTAACCAAAGTTTTCCTCCAATGCTATAGGCTACAAACCATAAATTAGTAACAGAGAAAAACCCCTAATTCTACTGCATAAAACTAAAAAACCCTAATGAAAAACACTTAAAAACACTCTATTTTTTTACTAGTCGCATGCGATACAGTAAGGCACAGAGGTGTCACATAGAATGGTGACTATGTCGCATGGAGCCACACAGGTGGTGTAGCAGAGGCGTTGCATGAACCTGCGCAAGCATCACAGTGTTTTTGCAAGCAAAAATTAATAGAAAAAACCCTGACATCAAGTGGAAAACTTACTTTAGTGATAAATTTCAAACCTTAGGGTTGTATGGTTGCTTCATGGACACCAGAAAGATGATAATCTTTCAGACTCTCACATGACATACCTAAATGTTCAAACAAGTTAGCAAGAAATCCTAGATAAAAACCCTTGAAATTTTAAACCCTAATGCTTTGAAAAACCCTAATGAGATAACTAACATGAACTAGAGAGTTAACAAAGCAAACAGAGCATCGAAAATAGGTTAGACTCCTGCAAAATCAACTGGGTTAGGTTGATAAAAACAAATAATAATATTTTGCCCTAAACACAATCTCATGCATCATAGAGTCCTTCCAGTGCGTTGCAAACTCCAGAGGAAGCGTCACGTCGTACAACTCATGCGTCACACAAAGCAACTTAAGCACCACATGAACTAGTTTAAATGCATCGCACTGTTCTTGCAAATTCAAAAGCATAAAATTCATGGAATGTACGGCTGTTCATGTCAAGTTCACCAGATGAAGTCAAGGAAAAAGCTATCAAACACGTAGAAATGAAATCACTGCTAACCCTAGCTCCCAATGGAGTACAAACTAGCCTAGAAAACAGTCAAATAAACATGAAATCATTTGACCTATCTCCATTGTCCTCCTTAACCTTGCATTATGTTCTCAGTTTTTGTATGTTTTTGCAACAATCTAGAGAAGCTCATGTGCATGAAGAGCAAGATATTAAAGCAAGTATATAGCAGATTAGAGGATTAAGTGATCTAAGAGATGAAAAATGAACTAAGAGATTAAAACATCAAAAACTAAGAGAGCTAAAAATGAGCTGGAGAAGGTGTTTTATAGAAGAGCACGTTTGAATGGATGGCTCAAATTTAATGTTGACTTTGGAGCCAAAATGGAGGGTTGTGATTGATTAGGGTTCCATTTCACCAAAGGACAAGGGATAATTTAAAATTGGAAGAATTGGTGAGGTGTAATGTGATTTTTAAATTAATTAAATGGTGTTCATTTATTTAATTTATTTGAGAAGGGGGATAATGTGAAGTGATTAAATTAAATAGGTGAGACCTATTCAATTAGGATAAGGCCTTATAATTTAAATTAAATAATTAATCAATTAAAATTAATTATTTAACCATAGAAGAAAATTAGGGAAAAATAGTAGAATGTGGAAGAGATTGGTGTTTTGTGATCTGAGGACACTTTTAGGTGTCTACACTTATCAAAGGGTTCCCTATGATGTTTTCCATACACGCCCTTCACAAACACCCTTAGATGTAGTGTGGAACACCATGCACCATATTATGCCTCTTCAAGAAAGTAATAATTTGATAGTTGAGGTGTCCCAACCCCTCATGCCACAAATGACTAACACCATGCATTGAGATAATCAGTGCTTGATTCTCTTGACCATAATTTTTTCCAAAGATCTACTAATTATCTCTCAAAGTACTATTCACAATAACAAATAATGTGTTTGTTGGATATTTAATGCAACATTTGTTTCCCAAAAAATTAGATTTGTTTCCTTCTAAAACAAGTTGGTGCATCAATGAAAACATTCTTCTCCATTCTAGGAGCATACAAAACATTGCTAAAGATGTCATTCTTGAAGTTCACTATTCCCACACCCAGCACTAAATTGACTAGCCTTCGCTAACCACAAGATTCTGACCATCACCTTCTTGTTTTTAGGACATAAAAGATCCTTGTCATGACCAATGTGCTAATGAGCACTCATATCAGAAAATCAGCATGATGCCTTCTAAGCACTAGTAAGTCATGCTATCAACATCATTGTTACCAAAAGTAGATGATTTGGCAATTGCCACAAGAAATCCATCTACTCATTTGCCAACTTCTTTTTATTTTGTGAGCCAAACTAGACTATCTAATTTTTTTTGCCCAACATGTAATTTTTGCAACCAAAACAAATTCCCTTTAACTCTTCTCGGTTATCTACTTTCTTACAAGATTGATTGTTGTCTTGATCCACTTTCTATTGTAGTTCCTCTTGTTTCCTATTCTTGTCATTCTTTTTTTAAAAGCTTGTCTTCTTTTGATAAGCTAGGCCTTTCGATGCAGACACAAGGGCTTGTGGGGATTTTGAACCAAGAAAATTAATCCATTTCAACTTCTATTTTTTGCTAATGCCCATTTCTTAAGCATCTCCCATGATGTGCTCTATAATTTATGGTCATCCCTCATAAGAGTTAAGAAATAAATGTATGATCTTAGAAGATTATCTAAAACCAAGGCAAATATCCCCTTATCATTCTTTTAAGAGTTTTCACCTATAGCCACAAGCTTGGCCCTATAGTCTTCCCTTGAGATTGCCTAGTGCCACTGTCAAATTCACCAATCGACATGTGTCACTAATCTCATACATCTTTTATAATTCCTCCCAAATCTCGTATATAGTGTCACACTTAATGAGCTATGTCATGATTGGAGTAGCAATACACTTCAACAATGTTTCCCTAGCTTTCTAACAATTCAACCCATGTTATATTCATATTAATATGATTATTTGATTTTTCTTCATTCTAATTATAATATTATAATTAATATATAATGAAGGACAAAATAAATAATAATATTAATATCAATATTATATTAATATGAATATTACACAACATAAATTGAATTAAATCTACAAAGAAATGTGAGATATTGGAGTAGAAAATAAGATATCTCTCTAAATTCCTACTTGATAGTTTAGTTATTTTATGACACTTCAATAATGGATATTCTTATGACATGTTATGTTAAGGCTAGGGATATGTCTTCTATGGAGGTGTTATTTTATCATTTGTCATCTTTTCCTTCCTTCATGGAGTTGATTAGTGCTCATCCATACCTATCAAATACACTTATGTAATTTATGCATGAATATAGTGATGATTATATGGATTGTGATAGTCATTAGTACATAACTAGTGAGGATATACCTTAGGGCACTCATACTTATGGGATTCACTATGCAGTGGGCATAGATATTGACTTTGTGGGACACACATTTTCAAATTGGGCAGGTGATTCTCATGATGGTAATTCTACTTCAGGGTATTGCTTCTCACTTGGTTCCCATAATAATAAGCACAAAACAACAAGCATAAATATAATTTTATAATTAAACTATAATTTTTACAATAAAATTAATGTATACATGTATGATATATCTATACTAGTTTTTGATATTAATAAGTTGCAAACCCAGATACAAATCCTGATAACAAAAGCCAAAAAGGTAGCAAAAGAGGCCCAAGGCCTCAAATAGCCAAAACATAGCAGACTAACAGCAGATCATAATAGAACCAGGCTCTAAGTTTTTAAACATAAACTAAAGATAAAACTAAGTAATTATTTCCATTCATCAGTGATCAATTTAAGCATTTTCTCCTTATCCTCGAGCAGAGAATCCACATCATAGTTCTGGTCCTCCTGTAGAATAGAGAAGGCTGCAACAACCCTGTGAGAGGAATTCATAATTATTTTGATCAATGTCTTGACTTTACCCTCCATGGTTGAGAGACGGGTCTTGACCTCCATGAGCTCCTTCTCAAGTTTCCTGTTATCCACCTCCATTCTGGTGCTCATCACTTCCTTATCTAGAGTCTCTTGAATTTCAATATCCTTAGGGCTCGTGTCATAAAATGAGTTGTTCATAGACTCAAAATGGCTAGCACCCTCCTGTTCTTGCATAGGGGTGGTTTTTACTTCCTTTATTTCAATATCTTGCTCAATGTCCTCCTGATATGAGGTAGAGGAGTAATCGACTATCTTCAACACTTGGGGCTTTTCTCCAACCAACCCAGAAGATCTCCTAATACTTGGTCTTCTCACAGAATCATTTTTTCCCACAGCCCTATCTTTAACAAAGACCACATCCTCCTTCATCTGTTTCTCCTACTTTTCCATCTTTTCTTGAGCCTATTGATCATCATTCCCCTATCCCTCAACACTTCTTCTGCAACTTTTCTTACCACTTTTGCCAGAAGTAGGCTTCACTCCTTTACATTTTTTACTGCCCTATTTAGGCGGGTTATTTTTGAGGTCGCAGAGACCCTCCGCCGCTTCCTCCCGGGATTGACCATGGGATCCATCCAGCTCAATAGAAACAGAGACCCCTGGACCAGGGCAACCAATTTGAGCTTTCGAAAGAGAAGTGGCCTTAAACACAGGAGGGTTAGAGATAGGGGCTGAAGGGTAAATCACATGAGGGTTTGTAGGAGAATTAGGATCAGATGGAAATGGGGTTTTCAATTTGGAGGGCTTCCCAAGCCTAACACTAAGAGGAACCTTATCCTCAAGGTCTTCATTGGAACTATCTTCCACGAGCTAGATTGAAGGGGGTTTAGTAGGGTGGCACAAAGCAAGATGGTAATGATAAAGGCAAAAGATGAGCCCTTGGTGTAGGGGCAAGCTAACCACCTCAAGATTACCCTCACAGGCCTATTTGGTTTGGAGCACAGAAGACTCAAGACTGGAGAGAATATAAAAAGGAAAATTGACCAAGATTTTATTGAAAAAGTGGTTTAACAAAGCAAAGTGATAATGATAAAAAAACCCTGTATCTACCTTCCAGAGTAAAAAACTTCATGATTAAAAAACATACCCAATCCCAGGGGCTAATCAAGCTCTCACGTTCGAAGCCACCTTGGAGTCTAATTTGCTTCTCCCCTTCCCTGAAGAACAACTTCAAGCCTTCGTTATCTTGAACTCTCATATGTTTCTTGAGCCTATTTCCTTTTGGAGGTAGGCTCGTAACGTTGGCTATGGATTCCTCAGACACCACAAACTGAACTCTGCCCACTTTCACCCTTCGATTCCCATCCCAAGAACCAGCAAATTGGGCCGATAGGTTCTCATCATAGCCATTTAGGCTTTCAAGAAAAGGGGTCACTCCTCCCTCATAAGCTATGCTCCAGACTTGTAAATCTTCCTTGAATTCACCACAATTCATAGGCTCAGTTCTTACTTTCTAGCCACCCATTTTCCTAGTCAAGCAATACTCCACACAAGCAAGGCAGTTACAGAGAATAGAGAAGCACAGAATGAACAATCTAGAATAATTATAAAACTTTAAGCCCATCTCTCTACTCAAATTTTCAAGCACGTCCTTCCCATTCTTGAGTGTGCTCGAATCATTATTTCCTTCATAAATTGGCTTGTGCAAGCTCGTCGCAGCCAACTCTTCTAATGGTGAGTGAAAAGACCTTTTAAATCTGTAATGCCGCCAAACACGTTTACTTCTTAGTTGGCCAAGGTCCACATAGGTCTCCAAAGTCCACATCACCAGAGGGTGAGTGGGGCTCCAACTAACATCATCAATGCCACGTCTTCCCTTGAGGTGAAGGAAGCCCGAAAATACTCCACACAAGGCAATACAAATTATGATAATAACCATGATGAGTTAGTGAGGCACCTCGTTCTAAATTCTAACTTTAACATTCATGGGTAGATTATCAATGTTTCTCTAGCATCTTAGGGAATTAAGACTAATCCCAAGATTCGCCATAAGGTCAGCATTTCTATTGCCATCTCTATATATATGTCTCACTTCATTGCCTTCGAAACTTAAGAGGAGGGATTTTATATCCTTAACAATATCTTCCATCTACCAACTGACTAGCATTTCCTTTGATAGCTTCGATGATAATTTTGGAATCACCTTCCACTATAATATGTTTGATGTCTAAAGCCAAGGCAATTTTGAGGCCCCAAAGGAGAGTCGCAACCTCCACAACATTGTTGGTATTTTCACCTAGGCCCCCTGCAAAAGTAGTCGTGAGGGCACCCTTGTCTAACCTTATAGTTCCCCCACCACTCGCCAACCCAGGGTTACCTTTAGCAGCACCATCGAAGTTAAGATTAGACTAACCAGCTGGGGGTGGGGACCACTTAGTGCTAGCCCTAGCTCTTTTCTTACTATCTTCCACCCTGCAAATGCTTATCGGGATGGTCCATTGATTAATAATGCTTGCTTCCAGAACATTGGGGGGAGTTTTTGCCACTTTTAGAAAGTTGTTGGTGATGTTGTCTTGCAACACTTTGATAACTAAGCATAACACTTCCTTGGGATCTCTAAACTTCTCTCGAAATAGGCTGTTATTCCTCTCTTTCTAGAGGCCCTAGGACAGAATGGGGGGAACCTGGGCCCAAATTTCCCTGCAAACAAGATTGGAGAAAGGAGGGAACTAGGACCTAATGCAATCATCCAAATTCCCATTCCAACACCAAGAAATACCAAGGATATTCAAGGCAAAGCACCAGACCTCCCATGAGAAGTAACAGTGTAGAAGGATATGTGAGACAGTCTCCTCATCTTTCATACAAAGAACACATCTGTTGGGGATTTGGAATCCTCTGATCCGAAGGTTATCTATAGTTAGGATTTTATTGTGCACCACCAACCACCAAAAGTGATTAATCTTTTGTATAAGATTATGATTCCAGATTTTCCTCCATAAATTATCACCAGTTTGGGGTAAGAAAAGATTATAGGTGGATTTAATAGTAAAACACCCAAACTTTTCATTAGCCCATAGAAGTTTATCTTTTTGTGGGAAAAGAGGAATTCTGCATCCCTTTAGAGAAAGTTGGGTCTCATCGGCCAACCTAACAAGATCAGCCTGCCTCTGGCAGCAGTCTGACAGTTATTTCCATCCCCTTTTACCAGGAAGGAAATAGTCCAAGACTAGCCAACCAAAGTGATGCATAGCTAAATTAACCAGCCCATGAATATTCTGTAGCCTCATTAAAGGCCCTCCATTGGACCAATTGTCTTCCCAAAACCTTATAATTTCACCATCCCCCAATTTTCCACTTAATGCCCCCCTCAGAAGCACAGTGCTACACTTTAGAATGTTATTCCAGATCACAGAGCCTTTGGGAAAGTCAAATGTGAGTAAAAGGTCCTTAGGCTCAGCCAAGTTCCCAAAATATTAGGCTCTCATAATGCTACCCCAATCCTTGCCTCCGGCTAACAGGTTCCACCTGACCTTAGTAATAAGGGCTTTATTAAGCAGGTTCAACTTCCTTAATCCTATGGCCCCTTGCAACTTCAGTCTGCACACTTTATCCCATCCCACAAGAACCGGTCTCTTCTTACTTTCCATACGCGTCCATAAAAAATTCCTTTGAATTTTCTCCAACCTCTCAGCTGTATACTTAGGAATTTTAAAAAGAGACAAAAAGTAAACATGAATCCCTTAAAGAGAAGTCTTAAGTAATTGGAATTTACTAGCTTGGCTCAGTAATTTTCCTTTCCACCCTACCAACTTCCTATGAATCCTTTCCAAAATGGAATTCCAATAGTCGGGAGGGGCATCTTTCACCGTAAAGGGAATTCCAAGGTATATACCAGGTAGCTCACCCACAGAACAACCAAGAATCCCCATAATCTTTTGTTGTAGCACGAACGAGGTATTGAAGAAGTACACCTGGCTTTTATCGTAATTGATTCTTGGCTAGTTGAGGTAGCATAATTTTGTAGCACTTTTTTCCACTTTCTAGCCTCAACCACCAAAGCCAAACCAAATAGGATGGTGTCATCCACGAATTATTGAATAACTGCAGGGACAACTGTTGAAGCTAGTTTAACACCTTTGATCTCTCTAGAGTTTAATAGACAGAGAAAGCATTTGCTTAGAGATTCAACCAATAAGATGAAAAGGTAGGGGGACAGGGGGTCTCCTTACCTAAGCCCCCTACCAGCATTGAAGCAACCCTTGGGAACACCATTCACCAAAATAGAGAATCTGACTATAGTGACACAAATCTTAATAAGTTGTAGGAATTTACCTTGGAATCCCAACTTTCCCAGGACTGTAAAAAGGAACTCCCAATTAACTCTGTCATAGGCTTTTGAAATGTCTAACTTAAAAGCCATTCTTGGGATTTTGCTTCTTTCCATGGAGTGGATAATTTCATGGGTTGAAATAGCCGCGTCAATAATCTGTCTGGCCGGCACAAATCCTTTTTGGCAGCTGCTAATAAGCTTATCCAATATAGGTTTTAGTATGGACACTAAGATCTTTGAGAAAAACTTGTAAACAATATTACAAAGGCTTATGGGTCTAAAGTCCCCCATACACATAGGATCCTATTTTCTAGGGATAAGAGCAATGAAGGTGTGATTGAGTTGCTTCAGCAACTTACCCGTCCTAAAGAAATCCCTAGCTGCCTCAGTGACATCTTTTCCCACTATGTCCCAATATTATTGGAAGAAAGCAGGGGCAAGCCATCAGGCCCAGGGGCTTTAAAGGCACCCATGGAGAAAAGACTAGCTTGAACTTCCTCCTCAGTAATTAATCTACCAAGCTATGCATTATCTTCCTCATTTAGAAGACTAGGGATGATTTCAATAAGTTCCTAGTTGATCCTACTGTCTTGAGCATCTAAAAAGTTCTGAAAGTAAGAAGCAGCCACCTGCCTAATCTGAGTGTCCAAATCAACCATAATACCTCTGTCATCCATAAGTTTTGTTATATTATTTCTTTTCATGTGCTTCATTGTGGATTGATGGAAGAAAGATGTGTTTCTATCCCCCTCCTTTAGCCACTGCACCCTTGACTTCTGTTTCTAGTAAATCTCCTCTTTCAACAGCAACTCTTTCCATTTACTTATCAAAATATCTTCTTCCTTAGCAGTGTCCTCTGAAATGTCCCCATCCTCCATCCTCTTTTGTAACTACCCAAGCTTAGCATTAATTCTCTTTTTTTCATCAAATATATTCCTGAAGTTGAACCTATTCCATCCTTTAACCTTTTTCTTAACCATCATCAACTTTTGCACTAGTTTGAACATAGGTGTTCCTTGGACATCTTCTTTCCACCAACTCACTTACTTATCCTTAAAATCTGGGTGTTTGGTCCACATAATCTCAAACCTGAAAGGGTAGGGGCCTTTACCTTTCACATCACTCCAAGAAAGAAGTAGGGGGTTATGATCTAAAGTAGTTCGAGGCAAAGCTTCTAGAGAATGAGTGCTTATAAAATCCTAGTTGGAAGAGACCAAAACTCTATCTAACCGAACTTGAATCAAATTTCTCCCCTTTCTCTGATTAGACCAGGTAAACCTATTTCCTTGAATATCAAGATCCATAAGTCCTTTGTTTAGGAAATTAGTTAGCTCCATCATGCTGTTAGTGTAGTCCATGATTCCTCCACTCTTCTCTGAGGGGAAGAGTGGAGTGTTAAAATATCTAGCTAACATCCAACAGCTATAGGGGTCACTAGCAATCAGAGAGGAAAGAAGGTCCCACAACTCCCTTCTTGGGCCTCTCTGATTAAGAGCATATATATTAATCAGGTTCCAAGAATTTCTATTAGACTCCATTCTGATCATCAGAAAGTTTTTATTTTTTTCAATAATCCTTCCCTTGACAACCTTGGTGTTCCACATAGTGACAATTCCCCCAGAGGCACCACTGGCACCACAACCAAGGTGCTCCGCATTAGGCCCAGATTCTTAGCAACAGCCTGAAAACCATCACTTTTCATCTTTACTTCTTGAAGCATCAAAATGTCAATTTTGTTATCAAAGATATAGTTCTTGGCTAAGAACTATTTATGGGGGTTGTTAAACCCCCTAATATTCCATGGTAGTATTCTCATTTGTTTGGGGCCTTCTTGGAGCCAATCTCCAAGGTCTTCTGTCTGCCCAGTGCAATATCTTTATTAATTGCCTTCTGTCTAGTCTCTCTTTGAGACGGTCTTCCTTGCTTAGCATCTGCTCCCACATCTAGGATCTTCTTCATGGGACCTTTGCCTTTCCTTTTAGCAGTAGTCCAACCTTCCGAGTCAATGACACTAGAACTAGCCCCAGGAGTAAGGGAGAAGGTTTTGCTACTAGGGGAGGAAACCCCTAGGCCAACGTCACAACCATCAACTTGATTACCCCCCTTACCCACTAAAGGGTTGTTCAACCTAGAGGGATCCATCTCCGCTAAAACTTCCTTTTCTAGAATTTCCCCTTGATGAATATCCCCATCTTCCAACCCCACAGACAACGCGACGGTGTAGTCCTCCCCACTAGGAAGGGGAGAAGCCACCAGCTCCCCAGGATTGGGGTGACCATGGGCCTTCGGGACTTCCTGGGGGAAATTTTCTGCCTTATCCTTGTCAACATTATCATTTTTTGGAGACCCAATTATATTTAGCAGATCCTTTCTAAAAGGCTAATCCTCCTCATTATCAGTAGTCTGGACCTCCGGAGCTAGGGTAGGCTTTCTAGCCCTGCATTGGGAGGCTAGATGACCCTTCTTATTACAGATTTGGCAAAAGGTTGTAGAGTTTTAATAGATTATAGGTTGAACCCACTGGCCAAATTTAGATTCTAGTGTAATATTGTTTGGCAGGACCTTGTTAATGTCAACACTAACATAGAATCTAGCAAAGACTAACCTCGATTTGTTCCTGGTGGTGCTGTTAAGAGATATGAAGTGCCCAAACGAATTGGCAAACCATATATATATCTCATCCCAATAATCCAGAGGAAGACCTGGGTGTCTAATCCAAACTGGCATCATTTTGTTGAGATCAGTAGCAATGTCAAATCCTAGCTTCCATTTACAAAGGGATAAACTATGATTCCTGTACATCCAGGCCCCCCTGCTAAAATAGAGGCAAGGTCTTCTCTAGCTGTGAATTTGAAGAGAAATGTCCCTCCAACCATAGCACTCACAGTAACACTTCCCTTCACTCTCCATTTGGCAGTCACCCATTTCCTGATCGCATCAATGTTGGGTCTAAAAGAAAAAATTTTTCCTACCAAAGCATTCTCCATAGAGGAGACAACTCTTTCCATCGTGATGTTTGGGAGCACAATTGTCGACCCATCAGTTGTATCATGAAATCTTGGTGAAGCATGAGTTTCCTCTGACTCCTCCCTTAAAAGGGTGTTTTTCTAGGCCTTGGGTCCCAACTCCTTCTTTTGCAGTGCATGAGCAGAGGACTCACAGTCCTTGTCACCGAGCACATGACCCGAAAGGTCCACACTACTATCCAGAGCACCGGGGACAGACTCAATCCCCGGTCGACCTTGAACTGAAGGGTCTGGGGGATCCCCCAGGTCCCCTACAACCATCAAAATTCAAATTCAAAATCAAAGTAGTGAGCATGAATAGTTGCTGAGCAAAAAACTTATCAGAAAGAAGTTGTTTAAACTAAGATATCTATACTAGTTAATATTAATATTAATATTATTATCATAATAACCTTCCCATTTATATTATTATACTATTATTAATATAAATATGTTTTTGATTAAGATAAGTTGCTAACCCAGGAGTAGAACCTGATAACAGGGCCAAAAGGCAACAACAAAGGCACAGGGCCAGCAACAACCGACTAACAGCTCAACCAAAAACTAAAAAGAAAACATATAACGAATCTTTTTAAACAAGTCTAAAAGTAGCATAAAGCATAAACAAGAAACCATCTAACTAAATAAGGTCTTCCAGTCATCAGTAAGCAAATTAACAAGATTTTTCTGGTCCTTCATCAGCACTTCCACATTACTGGTCTTGTCCACCTGTAGAGCATTAAAGGCATCAGCAACATTCAGAGAGGTTTTCAACATCAACTGGGCCATCTTCTTCACCCTATTTTCCATGACAGTCAATCTAGACTTAACATCAGCCACTTCTACTTCCAGCTTCCTGCAGTCCATGTCCCTCCTGGCACTCATGACTTCTTTGTTCGGAGTCTCCTGCACTTCAGTGTCTTCTTCGTTAGTGTCATAGACATTAATATAAATATGTTATTAATATTATATATATTTTTTTAATATTATTATAATTAATAATAATAGTAATATAACATAACAATTAATATAATGACAATATATAATTATAATAATATTTTTTTCTAAATAGTTAGAAATTAACAAGTGTCAATAGATTGCGATTAATTTAGTTTGTATAAATACATTTATTTATTAATATTTTGTAAAAAATTATATCGGCATGCTAGATAGACATTGACCAAACTTCTATCTGGTAAATGATTTTGATGATTTAAAAACATGAAAGTACAAGACAAGTTTAATTTGAAAATGCTAATCCTACTTGTTAATTTCTAACTATTTAAAAAATAATATTGCTATAATTATATATTATGTCATTACATTAACATTATGTTATATTATACCATTATAATTATAATAATATATTATTACTATTAATAATAATAACGTATTTATATTATAATAAATCCTTCACAACTATAATCTTCACCCACTTAGTATAATTATAATACATTAAACTTGCAAGAATCTATTCATCTCAAACTTCTTCCCACCTCCTCTCTAAAATGCTATATATCACACCTTATCTATCCACAATAAAACACATACTATTATTACAACACGACAAAGGCATGTACTGGCCACTAGTGGCACTTGTTTTACATAGATTAATCACTAGAGGTATTAATAAGGTGAGAATAAAGATTGTTGTTTGGTTAAAAATACCTTAGAAAATGTCTCTTTATAGAACAATACAACATATTTATTAATTTAACACTAATAATATGAAATTCACATTTGTTGTCTTGTTAAAAAATACCCTAGAAAACATTTCTTTGTAGAACAATACAACATATATATTAATTTAAACATTAATAATATGAAATTCATAATGTAAATTGACTTTATTTAAGTATAAATTACATATACTCCTAATGTGCACTATATTAACTTACATATCTAAATTAATTGATTATATTTTGGCCGATAGGCCATTTTATATGTGCACACATCTTGTAACTGCCAAAAATTTGGTAGTTCCACTACTTTCGTCGTCCACAAATTTTTTTTAAAAAAATTTGGTAGTCCCACTACTTTCATCGTGGACAAATTTAAAAAAAAAATGGGTAGTCCAACTCCACAAATTTAAATGTTGTAACTGGCAAAAAAATTTGGTAGTCCTAATAGAATTAAATAAAAAAGTCTATGATAGTGGAACTGCCATGCCACACAAGCAAATAAAGGTTTAAGGCTGCCGACGCCAAATTAAAATTTGTAACTGGCAAAAAAATTTGGTAGTCCTAATAGAATTAAATAAAAAAGTCTATGATGGTGGAGCTGCCATGCCACACAGGCAAATAAAGGTTTGAGGCTGCCGGTGCCAAATAAAGAAAACTCATTAAATTTTATCCTCCATGCATTAGACAATTAAAAAATGGTACAACCCACCACTAACTAAAGAACAAACTCATTAAATTTTATCCTCCATGCATTGGACAATTAAGAAACGGTACAACCCAATTTGAAGCTATTAAAATCAATTCCACAGGAATCACACACCAAGGTTTGTTTCGACCGCTTCCTTCTCTTACTTAATTTTTTCATTATGCTGAAAACATTTGCTTTGCAATGGATTTTGTATGCTCGAATTCTTCATTGTACTAAAAATATTTGCTTTGCAATAGATTTTTGTATGCTCAAACTCCATACTTAACTAGTTGTATTGTACTTGTCCTCTGCATTTACATGGGAGATCCAGTTCGTTAGCCTTGTGGCAAGCAAATTTATTTTTTTAAACCACACAACTTGAGGTATGTGAAAGAGTATGCAAATAATAAATATAAATGGAAACAAACATTTATTCTTATCAATTTAGTTATATAATCCATTTATAACTACTGCTCAAATTATAGGCAATTTTCAATTTATAAAGAGAATCAAATTTACCAGCCCACTTGAAAATCAATGGATCTTTGAGTTCCAGCTATATCTATGGATTTATTGGTAAGGGATTTGATCCAATTCATAAGAACAACCAAACCAATCCAACCTTTTTTCTTTGCCTATATTTACAAAAGAACAATAGGATGTACTTGAGGAATTTTTTCTAGAAGTACACAACAGTCTTCATGGAAATATTTCATTGAAAAAAGAAACTGAAATTGATCTTATAGGAATATCCACAAAAGAGAAAACAAGGTCAAAGATCAAAGTTCATCCAAAGAAAGAAGAATCAGTATGCAAGAACATGGTGTAAAGGGAGTAACTTTTAAAGCCAAAAGTAAGAGAACACCACCTGATATAACTCCACAGCAGTTGCATGTGCCAACAATACATTATGGGCAACAATATAGGGCTCAACAATGGACTTTCTAGAAGTACAATTTCCAAAAGGGTATGAACAATGTTGAGGAGCGAAGTGGCCATCATCATAGCCTGCAAATGAAAATATAATGGGTTCATTGAAAGTTGACCAGTACTTAACTCTATCACCAAATTCTCTAAAGCATATGTCTGCATAAGCCACAAAGTCTTCCCTGCAAGAATTAAAACATGGCATCAGATAAAATAAAATCATTTCTATTCTGATGTGCATAAACAAAATACTAAAGAGACTAAGAAGATCCAAGAGATGTTTCATTGTTAACACTCTCATTTGAATGCATGCTTTCTTGGCTTTTGCCCACACTTTGGTCCAAAGTTTCCCACTTGCATTCACCATGACCGCTCTGGCCATATTGGCCTACAAGATTAACATAAACAATATATACCCATTACTTTCTTGCAGTATTTAGCAATTCACTCAGGGATGAAACCAAGGTAGCAACTTTCCTAGGGAGCGGATTATAACTACTACTCTAATTTATTCTATTTTGGCACAACCAGAGAGAGAATACTAGTGAAAGCTAAGTGAGTTGGCGTTATTTTAGGACTCCATGTTGGCTTGCAATTTTAACTATGCTTCCATATCTTGTACACCTGCCAATCACATTTGTTTAAAAGTTTCTAGCACCTTTTCAACAAATCTATTTTGTACATATCATGTAAGCATTTTATTCAGCCATTAACGTTTTTATATGTGCTTTCCACATTTTGTGAACATGGCTACCAAGGCGGCTACAACTAACAAGAATCTCTCTTCATTATGTTTGGTGGAAGTCCATATGCCTCTTATGGCTCCCATTTGGGCATGGCAGGGGAAGATGTTGATAGAGGCTATGGATTTTTCTTTACACCTACACACTGCACCTGCTTAAAAGTTTCTAAAGCCATTGAAATGAGTTGCAACTATTGTCTTTAGAACCCTTGTAATCTCTATATAGAGATGTCTTGCAACTATTGTCTAATCAGTGAATTCAGAAGTAATATACAGATAGTCCTATAGTCAATACAAAAAACTATAAATTTTTTGCCTATGTTATAGTTCTGGTGTGGCGTTTAATTTTTTGTTGGCTATTTAGTTATGTTGTGTAATATTCATATTCAATACTATATGTTGTAAGTGGTAATTTTTCTGCTTAGATAAACTTATAGTCTTATCTTAAACATTTGTATGTAAAGGTGCTATCAAATGGCCGATTTAAATATTACGAACTCTAGATTTTAATAAATGAAAAAACTGGGTTACGAAAAACTAGATTTTAATATTACCAACTCTAGATTTTATTTTTATTTCATTCTAAAGTGGGAACCACTAAAGCTTAGTTTTGTCAAACATTATAACTGGAAGTGCTTCTGCATGCAAACTGTGAAAGCATGAATGGGTCACAGTCTTAAAGGTGGTGCACTCTTAGTTAGTGCTAAAAACAACAATAACCTTCGATCTCTCATGGAATGCAACTGGCATTTATTGTTTTCTGCTAGCATGGTTCAAATGTAGAAATACAAACCACATGATAAAGATAGATTTTTGTCCAATATTATAAGGATCTTCAAACGGATAAGCAGACATGAAAATGTGGGAGCGTAGACGAGGCTGTAGCCTTTCATAAGTAATGAAATGTATTGATGGCAAATATTTTCAAGAGAAGTTTTTAGAAACTTTCAAGTTAATGCAATTGACAGTTGTAATTGCCATTTCCACTTCCCCCGCTAGCGCATAATAGTAATGAATGTTCTACCATATATTATAGTCAAAAGATTACTGAGTGTATGGATACATAATTGGAATGCCATGATTGCGGGATATAGCTTTAGAAACTTTAAAGCAAATGCATTTATCAGTGGTAACGGCATCTTCCTAAAGATTCACCACCAACTTCCCTGCTCGTGCCAAATTTAGAATGGATAATCATCTCTACTACACACGTCGTAATGGGAGCATATAATGTGATATTCTTGTCAGATATTATAGTGGAGATGCTACGAGTGAGCATGCAAAATGGGGAAACATGCACAGAGGCAATGTTTTGGGAATTTAATATGGATTTGTTGATGAGGCACTCGAAGTTTTTAAAGTAAATGTAGCTGGCAACGTAACGACAAGCACCACGACTCCTTCTGCCAGTGCACCCAGCCCATTCCAAATGGAAACAATGATGTAATTGTTATATTTGAAAGCTAGAAATACTTCGCCAGAGTGGAAGCATGGAGGAAATAAAAGGCAATTTTATGAGACAAATGGCCTCGTCTGGATGCAAAGATGGCGGCAGAAAATACAAGCAAAAGGCTCAAATAATCACCATATACCTTCGAAGATATGTTACTGGTGACATGCAAACCAGATGCTGAAACACATTTCTAGCAGATGCTATTGTATCAAATGCTCTTGAAAGTGTGCATGCAAATCTGTGAAGGCGCCACAAGCCACGACCCAATTGATGAAAATAGAAATGTTTTTAGCAAAATGCGATGGTCACAAAAATAGGTTGGTTGAAAAAGCCTTACAAACTTTCAAGCAAATACAATTGAAGTGTAGCGACATCTTCCTCCTGTCCGCGACTAAAATTGGGAACTCTCGAGCATAGAGTGCAATTTGAAGTTGTGATGGGTTGCGTTGACCATTTCCACCTCCGGATGGCATCTGGTAATACACAATAGGAAAACGCTGAATTTGTTCTAGAAGAGTTTTGTTGCAAGAGAAATGATGGGAAGCAATGGAGGTGATTCCCGATAGCAAAAAGGATGAAGTTGAAAATTGACCCATTTTTGATACAGCTGGAGATGTTACTCCTGAAATTGAAGTGTTAAGGCATCTTGGTGTCTGGGCCAAAACACTGCAGAATTACTACATTCGTGCTTTGCTGAGGCACTTGAGGTTATTCCTTGTACTTTGGTAGAGAATGCAGGGTTGAACCCTATTGCTATTGTTATAGAGTTTAGAAGTCATCATACAAATGGGAAGGTCAACACAGGCATCAATGTCAGGAAGAGTCAGATAGCAAACATTTTAGAAAAGAATGTGATTCATCCTTCTGGGTGACCTCTGCATAGGGTATTGTTTATATAATACATTACAGAAAGCTTCAATAGACTTTAACCCCTGTTGAGATATAATCAACTGTTGACATTAGGGTCAACCTTATGTGTTCATAAGATATATCCACTTTAATGAGTACATCGCCACAAATGATGAGAATGTTACATCACAGTAAATAATGCGAGAACAGCTTAAAACCAAAATCAAAAGTTAAACAAATGAATAGAGACTATACTCATGCTTGAAAATGAATTGAATTGAATAAATATAGGAGTATGAATGATTATATATATAAGAGCATGCAGAAATGTACTTCTATGCTTTTGTAGCCATTCTTCATACTCTAAACCTACACCAACACAAAAAAGTAAATGCACCAGAAAACAAGAAAAAAAAAATACAAAGATACTATGCTTAAAAATGAATTGAATAAATGTAGGGGGTATGAATGGTAATTTAGATAGGTATTTTCAATTTGGAATCTTCAGATACTTTGTATTAATTATTATATGCTATGTTTCATTCTTTCCTCTATTTTTATGGAAATAGAAAATTCTAATTAAATGTTATTAAATTATTATTTATTAATTAAGGTGTGGGGAAATTATTAGGCATGAATCTTTCTTTACACAAATGAATATTGTTGAATGAGGTCATTAATAATAGGAATGAATATTGTTGAGTAAGGTCATTAATAATAGGAATTCTTAGTGACCTAGGAATTAAATATTTTATTTTAAATATTCATAAATAATTTATTTTAATCATCAATTGTTTAAAATTTAGGATTTTATATTAAATTAATAAAATTTTGTTTCAATATAGGAATATAATATTCATAAATATGTGTATTTAATTTACTTGTGTAAGATTTAGGATTTTATATTAAATTAATAAAATTTTGATGTGTAGGAAGTGTGTAAATCATTTAAATTTTGAATAATTTAAGTCTTTTATTATTTTAAGTCTTGGATATGCATTAATTTAGGAGGTTTATTAATATATAGAATATAACAGATAAGCTCTCTTTTAATTTATTATTTTTTTTTTCTTTTATTTAAAAATCTACATTGCCTTTATTTATTTAAAAACAAAAGATTTGCTTTATCTTTTTTTAGTAATTTGTTTTTTTAATAGTTTAAGTCTTTTATTATTTTAAGTCTTGGATAGTGATTATAGGAACATATAAATGATTTTTTTTAAAAGTCTTTAAGAGAATTTTTTATTTAGAAAAATATAAATGATTATAGGGAAAATGATATTATGATAAATTTTAGTATATTTATATTAATATTATAATTTTTTTTAGTTCTTTTAAAAAAATTAGTATAGTTAAGATTTAAATTTAATCTTAGTTTGAAATTAGTTTTTATTTAATTCTATTAAATTACAACTAAAAATTAATTTAAAGTTTACAATTATTTTCAAATCTTTTAACTTATTTAATCTTAATTTTGGTTTGAAAATTTTTACAATACTTTTTTTGAAATTGAGTTCAACAAATCAAATGTTTCTAATCTACAATTTATTTGTAAATTTATTTATATTAATTTGTTTATAAATTGGACCTTTATATGACATTTAATTTATTTTTAAAATTATTATAAAAATTTTAATTAAAATATATATATAAAAGTAAAAAATTTATGGTTTTAGTTATCATTTCATTTTTTTTAATTTATTTAGTTATAAAAAATTTAGTTTACTTAAGATTTAAATAATCTTAAATATAAGCATAGATTTAGTTTGAAGTTAGTTTTTATTTAAAAAAAAAATTAAATTTAAATTTTATTTAATTTTAAATATAAAATAAATTTTATTATAATGTAGTAAATTTTAATTTTACTTTAGTATTACTAAAAATACTTTTTTAAAAATATATCTTTTATACACTGAAGTTACTTACTTTTTAAAATTGTTTTAGGTTGGTTTATTGAATATATATCTTTTATGCACTATTTAGATACTTTTTTAAATTGCAATTTATGTTACGTTGATTTATTGTGTTTAGACAGTTTTTTAATAGATTTCTTTTTTGCAAATCAATATAAGTTAATATTTTGTTACACTTTTGTAATAAATAAGCAGTGTTTGGTGAAAATGATGCCTCTGATTCACATTTACGAGTAATGTCGTCATGTTGAATTACAACATATAATACCTAATAAAGCTACAACATACCTAATAAAGCTACAACAACGACGTCTGTGGCATCGACCCTATAAATCGTCGGGGAGAAATAAGGTATTTAAATTATTTTAAAAAAATAAAAATTGCACCGTTCAATACCTCTATTGTAAGACGTAAATCCTGATAGTAAGAAATTCCAAGTATAAAAGGAACTTACACCTACGTATAAGGATTTCTTACTAAGCAGGTGTCGTTGATAGAGAGAATCTCTTTCATGTACTAAATTGGTACCACATATTGTTCTCTTTTGAGTACCTTAAGGTCTCTCTCACGTACAGTCGTGTATATGGAGAGGACTAACTTCTTCCACGTACTAACAAGTATATTGGAAGGGTGGGTATATATAAAGGTTCAGTATATTGGACTGATAGTATAAAGAGAGGGAAACCTTTTTGGAGAGATAAGGAACCCTTATATTTAAAATGACTTCGAATGTTAAAAAAAAAATCATACGTGTTCATTATCAACTGTATCATCCCAATTAATGAATGACTTGCTTGAATCTTGCAACAAACTACTTTTCTGTTGCTTATATTTCTCTCAAAAAATACACAAAAAAAAATCATTTTGAAAACCCTTATGATATTATGATTCACTTAATGAATTCGTTTGTGTCCTAAGTATTAACTTAATGTGATTTACATGTAGTGTTAGTTGATAAGAGTTGTAGTCATATGTGGAAGTAATACAAGATAGCCCCCATATACAAAATTTTAGGAATTTTTTGTGAATCTTTTACAAATATTTTTTTAAATATAAAGATTTACAATCTTTAAAAACTATAATAACTTGATATTCATTTCTTTCTTATAGAAACCTCTAAAATATCTTAAACTTTAATATGCTTATAAATATTTGATTAAACATAATTTATAATTTTTGAATTATTTGATTGTGCACTATTTGTGTCTAATAAGATTTGCAAACACTATAGGATAATATGGTGTCCACTATTTCTCAAGGAGCTATTTCTAGTTTGAAGAATGGGGTTCTTGGTCTCAAGCCTATACTTCAAGTATTGGACGTGAAGAAAATAACAAGTAAAGAGCATTTAAAAGAAAGATATCGTGCATTACTATCAGATGGGGTTCAAACACACTTAAGTTTATTGCCAATTGATTGCAATGAATTTGTTGTCTTCGGTATTCTAAAAAAGGGGACAATATTGCAAATCAATGACTATAAATGTGACAATTTACGCAATCAAATGTAAGTTTTTTTTAATTATATTTAGAAATTAAATGTGTAATCTATATTGCCAATAATAACAAGATTTTAAATTTTTTTCATAGGTTTATGGTCATTCTCAACATGGATATTATTGAACCAGATGTTGAAATAGTATCATTCAAGCATACCATTGATGATAAAATCTTAGTTGGAAGTGATACCTCTTTAGACTTGCAGTCCAATGATGTTGCATTGCCATCCTCAAATATTACTGGCTTGACTGATATGCATAATGGTTGCTCTTTGAATATGGGTCCAGTGCACATGGTAAACAAAGTGATTCATTCCATTCCAATAATTGTGTTAACACATTTTCATGAAAGATGGACTATCAAATGTAGAGTGACAAACAAGGTGGCAGTTCGACACTTCAATGATGCTAGAGGATAAGGAAAAGTATTTAGTTTTGATGTTGTTGACAGTGATGGTGGAGAGATTCGCATAATTTGTTTTAATGATCTTGTTGACAAATTCTCTGAAGAAATAAAAGTTGGGTCTATTTACGCTATATCAAATGGGAAATTAAAGTTGGCAAATAAAAGATTCAATAATTTGTCAAGTGATTATGAGATAACATTAAATTTCACCAAAAATATAGAACTTTTGTCTAGTGATGATTTATCCATTCCATTTGAAAAAATTTCTTTCACTTTAATAAGTGAAATTGAGAAGATGCCAGTAAATTCATTGATTGATGTCGTTGGTGTTGTCCTTGAAGTTGGCCCTTACAATACAATATTTATGAAGAATGGAGGAGAATTGAAAAAAAGGAGAGGATATATCAGAGATATGACAAAGTGTAGCATTAAACTTACCATGTGGGAAACAATTTGCATGAAAGAAGGTGTTGAACTAGAAAAACTACAAAATGATGGCAAGATGTCTATCATTGCTATTAAAGGTGCATGAGTGTCAAAATTTCATGGTATGCATAGGAACAGTCACAACAAGCAAAGTATTTATAAATCCTATCATTGAAGATGCAGAAAAATTGAAACATTGGTATAATGATATTAGAAAAAATAATCCATTTCGTTATTTAACAACCCCATCTCATGCTCGTGGGCCTATTTTTACACAAATGAATACTACTGAAATACAAAATGGAGTCAAAATGACTGAAAAACCACAGTGCATTCTACTTAGGGCAACATTGATCTCTGTTGATGAGATGAAAAACTTTAGTTATCCAACATGCCCATTAGTGAATGGTAATTCACAATGCCGACAAAAAGTGACAAAAATTACAAGTGGTGGATGGAATTGTTCCAAGTGTGTAAAAACTTTTCCTGAATGTGATTATAGATACATATTTAGGGTTTACCTTGAAGACTATGCAGGTTCTATATGGGCAACAATTTTTTATGAAGCGGGTATTGCAATGTTGGGTGTTAAAAGTAAAGATTTGTGCATTGACATTGAACATCATAAAATGGATCCATGGAAAGTCAAACAAAAGTTATTGTTCAGGTCTTTTATGTTCTCCATGCATGCAAAATTAGATACTTTTCATTCAGAGCCTTTGGTTAAATGTGTAATATCTAAGGTACAGACCATTGACTTTGCTAATGAAAGCAAGAATATCTTGATGGTAATTCACAATGTCAACAAAAAGTGACAAAAATTACAAGTGGTGGATGGAATTGTTCCAAGTGTGCAAAAACTTTTCTTGAATGTGATTATAGATACATATTTAGGGTTTGCCTTGAAGACTATGCAAGTTCTATATGGGCAACAGTTTTTGATGAAGCGGGTATTGCAATGTTGGGTGTTATAAGTAAAGATTTGTGCACATTGACACTGAACATCATAAAATGGATTCATGGAAAGTCAAACAAAAGTTATTGTTCAGGTCTTTTATGTTCTCCATGCATGCAAAATTAGATACTTTTCATTCAAAGCCTCTAGTTAAATATGTAATAGCTAAGGTACAAAACATTGACTTTGCTAATGAAAGCAAGAATATATTGAGTTATTTTGGCCATTTAATTGGTGAATAAATGTATGATTCCATGGAATTTGAAAAAAAATGATATATCATTATCAATTTTTTCACTACAAATACAATGTATATATGGTATTTAGTTAAATATTGTGTAACTAATGGTAGTAAATATCACGTGAAAATTAATGAATGTTTTTTTTAAAATTGACCTTCATGTCTTATTGTTATATAGAACATTTTAATCTTAAAGAATTGTATATCTTTAATATATTTACTATGTGTAAATCTAATAATTTAACTTCTACAATTTTAAAACATATTTCACATTACATAAATTATCAATGTATTTATGTTGTTGATATAAGATAATGCTGACCCATTATTAGCTTATAATACTTAGTGTTTATGTCCTTGCATATGTAAAACCTTAATCTTATCTTCAATTTTGATCATGTGTCTCAGAATGGTGGGCCCCCTATATCAATTGAATCATGCATGGTAGAGGAATAGTAGAAAAAAAGTTATTGATTTCATGAGGGCGACGAGTGTTCCCTTGCATATGGAGTTTGATGAGTTGCATCAAGAAAATATTGTATCTACTGCTCCTGAAGTGGTTATTGAGAATAGTGAAAATTCTACACATCAACATAGAAATGCAATTAACATAACTTGGTATGCTTCTACGAGTGAAGATACTCACAGTATCTTGAGGGACACAGATGTGTCATTACCTATAGAGTTAGATAGATTTAACCAAAATAATACTGCACATGCTCATGTTGATGTGGATGTTGAGAACATTATAGTTTCTACACGACAGCGTAGAAATGCACATTGTAGAGCTTCGTATGCTTCTAGACGTGAAGATATAAATAGACAAAGAAGGGAAAATTATCGTATGAGAAGAGAGAGAGAAGCACAAAATATAATAGATGTCCAAGACCCTGAAATATCTACACGCCAGCATAGAAATGCACATCGTCGATACTTGTATGCTTCTAGACGTGAAGATATAAATAGGAGAAGAAGGGAAAATTATCATATGAGAAGAAAGAGAGACAGACGAAATATAAGAGATGTCCAAGAGCATGATATATCAGTGACATTGGGTTGTAGCAGTGTGAATGAAGACAATATTGATAATGTGCATTCTACTCATACTACTTGTATTCCTCACTCACTAAATGATATTGATATTGATATTCATCTCCTAGACATCCATACAGTGATTTCATCTGAAATTATGCATGATCTTCATCTTCCATGACACAATGATAATGAGGACATGGTTCATGGTACTTCCATTCATCCCACTCAGCAACAACACTTGCAATGTAATGTTGCAAATAGTTCACTTCAATGCAGATCTTTGAATTCAACTTCCACTCCCATGGAAATCCCACATGCACCACTACAATCGGTGACAACAAGGGACAAAGGTAAATCAATTTGTCAATACCAAAATGTGTGGTCCTCTCCACATCCAAATGAAGCAGGTCCTTCCAATTGGCAATCCAACCTTTTTGGTTACCACTCTTTTGACAAAGATCATGTTTTAAATGAGAATAGTAGACGTGGCAGTCTTGATTCTGGGGAAGATATTGATATATGGATGGATGAATTTGAAACAAACTTTACAGTCATGTACAACCCTAATGATCATGGAGCTTCATCTACACCACATGTTGCTTGCAACCCCCAAGTTAAACTTAGTGACAAATTACATGAAATACAAAAAAGCTTTCGCAATAGGATAGATCAACTATCTATTATTCAAATGTGTTCAATTTGTAAAGAGAAATACCCTGGAATAAAAATTAGTCAATCCAATGAAGGGCCTTCTTGTGGTAGGTGCCGAAGTGAGCGAGATGGACATCAACTATCTAAATGGAATAACATGGACCCTGGGGAGCAACCTTATGTTCTACAAGTGCTTACTCAAGTTGAGGAAATACTTATTGCTAGAGTGAATCCAATCATACAAGTTACCCATTCTCGTGGTGGCCAGTACAAATACAGAGGACACAATTAATTTCCCACAAGATATAACTACAGTTATAAGGTGCCTACCATGACGGATATGTGATCTTGACATTTTGATTGTGAGAAGGCATTCTACCCAATCTAGGTATTATGGTTGTTATGTTAAAAGGTCACGTGTATTAGCTGCACTACAATATAAAATAAAATATGATAAATACTATAGAGATGTCGAACTTGATGAAAACTCAATCATGGCACTACCAGAAGAAGATATGGATGTCTCCGAAAGCCTAAGATTTGTGCAATCCAATATTAATGATGTAGACATATCAAATGCATGTGATGATAGTTCAGCACGAGAAGATGAACCTCAACATCAACCTTCATCTTTTGTACTTAGATGTGGTTCAACACATCGTGAAATGGAAGAAGTGAGGAGATTTGTTGAGAATATTGGTAACAACTCAATTGACATGATTGAGTGGCCTCATATTGGTCTATCACCAATTAATGAATACACCACATAAGGGTTGTTTAACATGGCATTTCCTACTCTATTTCCTACTGGTGAAGCAGAATGGTTACAACCACGTATGAAAAGTATCCGTATACATGAATATGCTTTACATCTAATGCGGTATTATGATAATAGGTTTGTAAGACATCCCAGGTTTCGGTATTTATTGTTGAATAAGATGTTGCGACAAGGAGTCAAGCAACAACTGCAATATTTGTAAAAAAAAGTGTAGAGGATGGTGTACCTGTGATAATTGCAGATTTATGATAGCGTTTGAGAGACTTCCCTGATGATTACCTACCTCAGCAAGTGATGCATTATGGATGTCAATTAAGAGGAACTAGAGCTTACTGGCAAACATGCAGAAATAAATTGATTGATATGATAACATAATTGGGTTGCCCTACCTTTTTCATAAGTTTGAGTGCAGCTGATATAAAATGGCCCGATCTTCATCAACTAATGCCAACACAAGCCCCATTAGACTCAAGGGATGCATACAAGTGGAGAAACAAAAATATAATTGAAAATCCCCATATTGTTGCTATGTACATGGAGCATCGCTTCAAAAAAATTTAGCAAGAGATCCTCTTCAAACATTTTGGAGTAAAAGACCTATGCGCAAGGTATTCAATTTAAAGTAGTATAATTGTGAATAAAATTTATATGTTATTATAGAAATACATAGTATTTATCTCTAATGATATTGTGTTATTTTTTATAGAAAGGAATGGCAACATCGATGTTCAGTGCACGAGTATATGGTTGTATGGATAGAGGGTGCACCTAATGTAGATACATTGGATTGGGATAATCCAAATGAGCTTCAAAAGGCAAAGGATTTCTATGACAAATTCATAAGTGCATGGAATCCTCTTGAAGAGAATGAAAGAAATGTATTCATGCCACGATCTACAGAAGAGGATTCTTGTTTGATGGACACAACTAAAATTTTGGCTACAGATCAACTTGTAGATTACACAGATTTATTAAATCGTGTTGAATGCCATACCAAATGTAGCTTGGATACATGTCTATGAAAGAAGGGTCATATCAATGTTTGTCGCTACAATGCTCCTTGGCAATTGCAAAGTGAATCCAAATTATTCATTGATGATGATGGACAAAAAAAATATTTACCAGCACGAAATGATGAGAGATTGAATGTTCACAACCCATATATGCTTTCCATATGGAGGGGAAACATAGACTGTCAGCCAATATTGTCTTGTCATGCAATTCTAAAATATATTGCAAAATATGTGTCTAAAGTAGAAAGGAGTTTAGAGAGTTATTATGACACGCTGACCAGGATGTCCAACACAAATAGCCCAGATGACCTTGCATTTTGTGTATATAGAAGGTTCCTGACTGAAACAGTTGCTGAACGTGATATAGGTGCACAAGAAACATGTCATATGTTACTAAAACTACCTCTTGTTGAGTGTACCAGGGCCTTCATTTCTTTGAACGTTGGATAAAAGGTGTTTCGTCGTGTACATTTCAACCATGATGATGATCCATCTAATACAAACTTCATCCATGCATATATGGAGCGTCCTGTACAATTAGATCATCTATGTATGGTAGAAGTTGCGAGATCTTGGTCATATTCTCCACGTCGTAGATATCAAAAATGGAAGCCACGAGATATACCAGCAATTATTAGAGTTTGGCCAAAATATCTTTCAATCCCAAAAAGTGACTCACCTGAATATGAGTTATTTTGTTGGAGTGAGTTGTTATTATATAAACCATTTCGTAACATTAGAGTTGATATTGGAGATGAAAAAGAAGTAATTATTCAACATTGGGAAGCAATTAAAAATACATATCATGCATGGCATGTACATCGGACACCTGTTTCCTCAGAGACTACTGATACTAGTGATGCAGAGATTGAAGATAATGTTGCTAATGACAATGTAGAATTGGAGGAGTGGCAAGTTTTGTCTAGCTTGGCACCACAACAAGATTTTTAGTTATCTGATATTGATCTTCTTGGTAGGCGTGACTTTGACACAGAGTATGATTGGAACCAATATCAATGGTCAAATGTTTTACAAGAAACAGCCATAGAATTCATAGAGTCAAGTTGACTACAAAATCCAATCCAAACAGAATTTGATTATCAATTTAATCCTTCAATTAATTTAAGTAAAAAGCAACGAATTGCATTTGATGCAATCATGAGACATTCTGAATTGCTTGATAATGATGAACCTCTTAAGATGATCATCCAAGGAACTGTTGGAATAGGGAAATCTTACCTAATTAATTGTATTAGGCATGCAATGGATCGTAAGTTAATCAATGGAAAAAGCCCCTTGCTATTACTTGCACCGACAAGAGTTGCTGCTTTCAACATACGTGCCACTACAATTCATGCATCTTTAAAAATTCCAATTAAAAATGTCAAGCCTTTGAGTGGTCAATCATTAGCTACTCTACAAGATGTCAAGCATATCCGATATATTCTCATTGATGAAATGAGTTTTATAGGCCCAAAATTGTTTGTTGATATCAACATGTGCTTGAAACAATTATTTTCATCACATGGCACAAAAGATTTTGGTGGAAGGTCAATTATCCTTGTTGGTGATCTTGCCCAGTTACCTCCTGTGTGAGACATACCACTATATGCAGGTCTCACTTATTGTATTACTATCTTTACTGAATTTTATTGGTGTAAATGTTTTGTTTCTTAATCTATTTTTAAAAAAATGTACTTTCTATGTTTACAGGTAGCACTTATGGTAAAGCATTGTGGACTACATTCCAAACAGTTGTAACTTTGGACACAATTTTTTGATAACAAGGGCATGATCCAGAACAAGTTAGATATAGAGAAATATTAACAAACATTAGGAATGCGATTGTAAGATATGATGATTGGAAACTCCTCATGGGTCAAACAAATGACTCAATAAGCCTTGAGGAGCATATAATATTTGATGCATCTATGCATTTATATGCCACAAACAATATGGTTCTGCTCCACAATAATGCTAAAGTCACTCAACATACCAATTGCACGTAGTGTGTCTACATACACCCGACACATAGAATCACATGATGATGATGATGATCACTTGGATAGGGTGGTTCTACTATGTGTTGGCCAATGTGTGATGTTGGTATGCAATTTGTGGCTAAATGCTGGATTAGTTAATGGAGCACTTGGTACTATAAAAAATATAGTTTATCATCAAGGTACTCAACCACCAGAGTTGCCATTATGTGTGATTGTGGAATTTGATAATTATGTGGGTGTGCCTTGGGATGTTAACAACCCAAAGTTTGTCCTTGTTTCACCTGTTACAAGAGGCAATTGTACATAAATCCCCCTCAAAATGGCATGGGCTTTAACAATACATAAGTCACAAGGGTTAACATTAGATAGAGCAACAATAAATATTGGTGATGTAGAGAGGGCTGGTTTAACATTCACTACTATCTCTTGAGTTAAATCTCTCAAAACTTTGAGAATATCACCACCATTCTCATTTGAACGATACAGTAAGATAGAAAATGCAAATTATGTAAAGATAAAAAGCATCGATTGCAATCGTTGTCTCTAAGTTGATCATTAAGAGAACATCCAATAAATATTCAATTTATTTGTTTTCATTTACATAAATGAATATTGTGTTGTTAACAATAATATTATGGTCTTTATACTTGCAACAATAATTTTTCTTTCAATTATGCCCATGTAATAATAATTGTATAAAATAAAATATTTCATGTGATCTTATTTCATATAGCTTACCATTTAATATCATATTCAATGTGATTTATTAAAAGTTACATTCAAAACATTGATATATGTTTATGTTGTTATTATACATTTTTCTATTGTCTTCATTTCTCTTTAAAATTCTTGTCGTATTAAATATATTATATAAGTTGTAGATATAGCATAATGAGGCAATCATAAAGGGGGACAAGAAATTTCAACAAGATGAAAAGATCTTGCAATTACTAAATATATGGTTTTTTTATGATTTAGTTTTATAATGGCACATTCATGATTTAGTTCATGTGGTTATTCATTTAATACTATTTCATTATTTTTATTTGTAAAAACGATTTTCTTATAGTATTTATAGCCTTCTCCACCAACTATTACTTTTAATGATTTTCTAATATATATATATATATATATATATATATATATATATATATATATATATATATATATATATATATTATTTAAGGATAGCCCTATAAATATTTGTGCCTATCGGCCATTTGATAGCACCTTTGGTGCTTTTACTAGTATTTATTTAATTTGGCCGATAAGCCATTCTATATGTGCACACATCTTGTAACTGCGAAAATTTTGGTAGTCTTATTTTTTGGTCATCCAAAAATTCGTCCTCCAAAAAAAACTTTTTAGTTGTCAAGAAATAATTTTTTTTAAAATGGTTTAAACTACTACAACAAGTTTGTTTCAATCCGCATTACATTTTTTTATTAAAGTACCATTACACTTTAATTAGAAGTGTGACATCATTTTGCATCATTAAAAAAAACAAAAAAACTACCAAAAATAAAAAAAAATACCAAAAAACTAAATAAGAAAAAAAATTAAAATATTCTTGAATCCTGGCATTACAACAAATAAATGAATTAAAAAGATAGGTGGACTGCACTAAAAGTGATTTATGGGGATGAATATATCTAATTTTTTAAATGTAGACTCCATTGGCATTACATAAGCTACCAATTAAATAGGTATTTTTTATTTTTTTTTCACACAGCGGGGGAGCATCTCAAATTGAAAGATTTGAAGGTCATGGAGGAAATCTTTTTTTTCAAAGGTATATTTTAATCAATATTGGTTTTCTTTTTATTAATGGCACCAGTAAACATGGCTTTACAATTAATCAGAACATGTGAGCCCCTGTGATCTCACATAAAGTTCTTTAATAATATCAATGGAAAAAAATATGTTATAAATTAAAGCTTTCCTTTTCTTGAGAAGGCTAATTTAGAAAGTTAATTATGACTGAGATTGCTTTAGACAAAATTATGGCCTAAAATTATCTCACTTTTTTTTTGCACACAAAATTTGTCTACAGAATTATAATCTTTTATTATTATTTTTCTTTTAGTTATTTGAAGATGGAACTAGATAATCATCATTCACATCAAAATCATAGCAATGTCAAAATCATTCAGAAATAGAAAGCCAGATCTTAAAGGATATATCTTATTCTTCATTGGAGTAGCCAAATCTATCAAAGCCACTATAGCAAGATATCTTATTCTTTTTATTTATTTTACGAGACAATAAAATAAAACTTAAGAGATTTTTCTCTTCCTTTCTCTTAGATGGATGCATGTGCATGTCTGTGATTTTTTCACAGAGGGTTTTTTGAACCTCCCTCCTGCAACATGCAATTCACATTATAATTAGTTCTGAACTTGGAGAAAATAAATCAGTTAGAAATTCTGAAAAATAAATAATTAAAATTGCAAACCAAATAGAAATGTAAACAAGAGAAATTACCTAGAGGCATGAAGGTGCACTATGGTATTGATGGAGCTTCTTCCAGAAAGTCTCCTTAAGACTTATCATTCAATAAAATAAAGTAAAAAAAAAAGCAAGCTAAATGAATAATTTCTTGTGAATGAAATGTATTTTAAGTTTTAAATAATTACAAGTTTTTAAAATAGAAAAAGATAATTATTGCTTTATTTATTATTTGTAGATAACTTGAGTTAGTTTTTTTTAGTAACAGATTGCTTTATTATTTGTTTAAAAATATGATCATGTTTTTTTTTAATTTATGAAGTGTTTTTTTTAATTATATATAGGTTATGATTATCCTTAAAATTAAATAAGATTAAATTAAAGATTTATATAGATTGCTTTATTATTTGATTAAAAATATGATCATGTTTTTTAAAATTTATGAAGTGTTTTTTTATTATATATAGGTTATGATTATCCTTAAAATTAAATAAGATTACATTAAAGATTTATATAAGATTTATTGATAGGTTTTAAAATTTATCAAGTTTCTTTCATTTAAAATAAGGCAAGGAGGTTATTGAGAATAAAACAATAAAATTATTAATTTGGGTTAAATTTGATTTATTCAATTCTTGCATACAATAGTTTATTTTATTTTATTTTAAATTTAAAAGTATAAATATTTAGATACCACTTATTAAAGGTTAAAATAATTTTAAATATTTCATTATTAGTTAGTCTTAATTAAATTGGTGTATTATTTATTTACAAGACCTTAGCAATTAGTCCTTTAAATAATTAATTTTTTAATTTGTTCTAATGGTTGTTTTAATAGATGTATGGAGTTTTAATCTGTCTTATGGAGTTTAGATAGAGTAAATCATATACCTATTTATACCAATTAAATTATTTTAAATTTAACTTAGAATAGAAATAGATTAAAAGATTGAACAAAGTAAAAAGTTAAATGAAAAATATGTCTAGGAAAAAAATATCTAAAAGTAAACAATAGTTATAATCTTTTATACACTAATTATTTAACTTAGTGAATAGAATTAAATATTCATCTCATTAAAGTTTATTTACTTTTCCCTTTAACCTTTTATAGGTTAAAAGAGTAGTATTAGTTGAGTGAGGAATTATTGAAAAAATTACTCTTTCCTAAAAAATATAGGGAATTGTTAAAGAGTTTATTCTTAAAAAAAATATTCTTCCTTAAAAATAGGGAATTGTTAAAAGAGTTTATTCCTCCCTAAAACATACCATACCCATTTATTAAAAAAGATTATTCTAAATAAATTGAAACAATTAGAAAAAAAAAAGAACATTATAAAATTGTATCCAAATATGAATTTTTTTAAAGTTTTTTTAATAATTGGTTGGGATTTGTTTTAATATTCTAATCTAATGTTAATTTTATATTATTGGGTTAATAGTAGTGAACCTTAACTTAATGTCATAGAATGCATATGTAGTCATTAAATGTACATTGTATGTTCATCATTTTTATTTTAGTGTTAATTAATTTCATTATATAGTTATTTTGAATTAGGACTTTAACTTATTTTACAAATATTTTGTGCATTACAAATTGATTAAATATATCCATCTTAATGGATATTTCTAACACATTTACATTATGTTGTCAGGGTCAGGGTGTTTCTACTAAAATGGTAGAGCTAAGGATGAAAGACAGTGTGGAGCAAGTTCTTTTTCAAGAAACCTTTTGACTTCTCCCAGTGAAGAAGTGCAAGAACATGCACTTCAGGCCTTAGCCATTCTTACAAACCACACTTTTCGCTCCCACGACTTTGAAGCCATCCCTCATGATATTATTTTTGATTTGTTACCTTTCTTCTATCATCCTAAAAGTCCTTTTAAGCTCTTTTGGCTTTCCCTAAAAGCAATCATATACATTGTTCATTGCAAACCTAATCACACAATTATTGCTTTTACAATTGTGAAGCCCCTTCTTGAAATAGAGGAAGACCTTCAAGTGCTAAAGCTTAGTTGCGAGATAATTTTATATTTTTCTGAAGAAGGTGATAGTCTTGAATTTATCATTAGAAATAATATTTGTCCATGCCTCATTCAACTTCTCTTTCATGAATATCAGGGACTCATATACTAATTTTTGTCATGGAAACTATGGCCAACATTGTAGAGTATGGGAATTATAAAGAGATTGTGAATGACAGAGTACTATTACGTATTGTGGCAATCATTTCAAGTGGTGATAAGAGAGATTTGAACATAATGAGGAAAATTCATATGGAGATTTATAGGTTCATTTCCAATATCACAACACTCACCCAAGATGACATTGAGCCTACAATAAAGACAAGGGTAATTTTTGCACTTGTGGGGCTCCTTGTAGAGGTAATAGATTGTATAAAGGAAGAAGCAACTTATGTTATTGTTAGTGGTATTATAGGTGGTAGTGACGAGCAAGTGGAATACTTTATCGATCTTGATTGTATAAATCTCCTTACTAATATGATTACACCTGTCAACAAAGGCCTTACACAAACTTGCCTTAAAGGCCTAGGGAAGATGTAGAAGCTCACAAAAGAGAAAAACAAATACCCACATCTTTTCCAAACTACTAAGCTCAAGGATTTCATTAAAACACAAGTTTCAATTATTTGGATCAATGGCTAGATCCAGAGCAATATACTTTTGTATTTCCTCCTTTTATAGGATACCAATTGAAGTTAACAAGCTTTATGCTTTGATGAGTCTTAATCTTTGTTGCAACAAGTTAGCAGGGAATATACCAATAAAACCTTTTGCTAATCTAAGAGCATTGAATCTAGCTTATAATGACTTGTCAGGTTCTATTCCCTTAAACTTGACAAAGATCCTAGATTCCTCATTTCATCCAGGCAATGTTCATTTGATTTTTCCTTTTGTTCTTGGCTCATCCGATGAGGGACCTGAAATCAATGACAAGGAGAGACATGAGAAGGGCCTTGGAGCACATGTTCAAGCAATAATAATTGGAGTGTGTACTGCTGGATCCATCCTACTTGTTTCCCTTGCTTTGTTTCTGTACTACAAAATAAATTCAACCACAAAACTCTTTAAACACACTTCACAAATAGAAAATGAAGACATGCTAAAGTTCAAACATGCTTCATGCACAAAGTTAGTTCTATCACACACAAAGTGAACACTCAAGTTCAAATATGCCAAAGTACAAACACACACAGTGAATGCCAAAGTTAAAACACACTCTTCACACAAAGTTCAATCACTTCACACATAGTTTGTTCAAATACACACTTCATGCATAAGCAAAGTAAATGATAAAGATCAAATAGGCACATAACATGAATGCAAATGTGCCTATAGTTCACATTGAAAGTGAATGTGAAAGTTCACACACACAAATTGAATGCCAAAGTTAAAAACACACTCTACACACAAAGTTAGTTCAATAATTTCATGTGCACATAGTTTTTTGAAAATCACACACTTCATACATATATAAGGTAAACACTAAAGTTCAACATACCAAAGTTCAAGCATGTGAATGTCAAAGTTAGTGCACTCTTTACATAGTGAATGTGAAAGTTCACACACACACACACACCCATACAATAAAAGAATCAAATCTAAGGGAAAGGTAAAATTGAAACACATTTTGTACAAATTGAATGAAAAAAAAATCAATTAAAAGGGGTATAAGGTTTTGAATGGATCTTGGAAACCTATTGCATACAACAAAATGTCACCGAATGTGAAGTTGACCCATGAAAAAATAATATCAACATTGCAACAAAGAGTAGCAGCTTAAGAGCAGGCATCTCAAAAACTACACAACAACAACAAAGACAAATGTTTAGGGTGGTTTGAAACCAAAAAACACAATCTGCATACAAAGTTAGTTCAATAATTTCACACATAGTTTTTTCAAAACCACACTTCATACATATATAAGGTAAACACTAAAGTTCAACATACCAAATTTCAAGCATGCAATGAATGTCAAAGTTAGTACACTCTTTACATAGTGAATGTGAAATTTCACACACACACACACACATACAATAAAAGAATCAAATCTAAGTGAAAGGTAAAATTGAAACACACTTTATACAAAGTGAATGACAAAGTTTTTAATTAAAAGGGGTAAAAGATTTTGAATGGATCCTAGAACCCTATTGCATACAACAAAATGTCACTGAACATGAAGTTCACCCATGGCAAAATAATATCAACATTGCAACAAAGAGTAGCAGCTTAAGAGTAGGCATCTCAAAAACTACACAACAAAAACAAAGATAAATGATTAGGGTGGTTTGAAACCAAATCATTTCCATCCCCATCATACGAGAGATCACACTCATCCATATCTCCTTCATCCAAGTCATCATCTTGCTTGCCTTCATCTAGATCGATCTCGCTCTTACCTAAAATAGGTTTCAAAATTTTCTTGCTCATCATCCTCACACCCATGATGAATGTCAAGTAAATTCCAAAGATAGTTGAAACACTCACACATAAAAAGTGAATGCTAAAGCTTAAACATACACTTCACACACATAAAAGTAAACATAATTCAACAAGCTAATTTTCAATTCACATTAAGTAAATCCAAAAGTTAAAATTTGCCTAAACACACAAATATAAAATAGATCAAATAAGTGAATGACAAATGTAGTTCACTCATGTTTCACACACAAAAAAATGAATCCATAATTAACTCAAACAAATTAAGGCGATGCCAAAGTTCAAACATATGCTTCACATAAGTAAATTAGATGCCAATACACAAACAATAAATGTCTCAAGTCCAAGTGAATGTCAAAGTTATTTCACCCCACACACAAAGTGAATGTGAAAGTTAGTTCATACACATTCTACACACATAAAGTGAATGCCAAAATTCATTCACATAAACATGTGCACACACACTGAATACCAAAGATAACTTTCAACCTACCCACCCACACACAATGAAAGCCAAAGTTCATTCACACACACATACACTTGACACAAAGTGAACATCAATATTTTTGTACACACATAGAGTGAGTGCCAAAGCTCATTCAAACACACACACATACACACATAGAGTGAATACCAATACATAGGCACATCCTTCACACTAATTGAATGACAAAATTAACTTTCACACACACACACACACACACACACACACACACACACACACACTTCACATGAAGTGAATGCCAAAGTTATCTTTTAAACATGCACATAATGAATGTTGAATTTTATTTACACACACACACAATGAAAGCTAAAATTCATTTAAACACACAAAGACTCACAATGAACATCATTGAAGTTTGTCTGTAGACACATTTCACACAAAGTGAAAATCAAAGTATATTCATAAATCACACAAAATGATAGCCAAAGTTCATTTGTTCACACACACACAAAAGAATGTTAGTTCTTTCAAGCACATTTCACATAAAGTGAACATCAAAGTTAATTCATACACTACACAAAATGATAGCCAAGGTTCATTTGTACACACACAAAAAAAAGAATGTCAAATCTTTCAATTGCATTCTACGTAAAGTGAACATCAAAGTTTGTTCATACACTCCACAAAATCTGATAGTTGAAGTTCATTCACTCCACAAAATGTGGTAGCTTAAGTTCATTCATAAACAAAGAAAACCTAAATGTCAAAGTTCTTTCAATCTCTCACACACACATCAAATGCCAAAGTTGGTTCAAACACACATATCACACAAAGTGAATGCCTAAATTAACTCCCCCCTCCACACACACACCACAAAGTGAATGCCTAAATTAAATTTCCCACATGTACACACAATTTGCATAAACAAAAAGTGAATATACCAATGTTCAAACATAATTCATTCACACAAATTTAGTACAAGAATGCATAAACACTTAAGTTCAAACATTCCAAACTACAAACACACTCATAAAGTGAGTGCCAAATTTATAAAACATGGTAAAGTGCAAACACACACACAACACAAAGTGAATGCAAAAATTAAATTTCACACACACAATTCAAAATAAAAATATAAATGTATACTATTTAGTGATATGCCTATTAATATTTGTGCCTATCGGCCATTTGATAACACCTTTGGTGCTTTTACTAGTTAACCTCATTTTCTCTTATGACTTGCATACTATATAAGTGGATGAGAATATGGTGAGGAGTTAATATTTTTGTATAAGACAATATTATTTAAACTAACCTATAGGAAATCTAGTGATAAATTTGTCAATGAAAGTTGAATGCGTGTCATGATAGCCTCCTTTAATTCTTTATGTTTTAGTGTAAAATTCTTAATATAATATTATAAAATAAAATTGCATTTAATATAAAATATATTACACTTACTTATTTTTACTATAATATTATAATATATAATTGAATATTTAGATTGAATATATTGTATATTTAATATTTATATATAATTTTTATTTATTTAATATATAAAATATATAATTATATTATATTTATTATCATATACAATATTTTATACCATGTAAATTACTATATATCTTTCTAATATAACATTATATTATAAAATCATATATTTATATTACAAAATTAGATATTTAATATTTATGTTTATTTGTTATTTATTTATATATTTATTCTATATATAAAATCTATATCATAGTTATAAACCCACATCAGTAACCCCCAGCTCATGGAGATTCTGGGGTTTAGAAAGGACTTGAAACAAGAGATTGCACGCGACATATCCAATGACATTTGGACTCCAAGCCAACGTGTTTCAATGCTTTTGACATTATAGCCCTCTCTCGAGGGTTAGACTTGTGAGTCTATTTATGGATAAGGTTGTAAAGCGTGAGTTGTTAACATCTAACATAATATCCAAGTTCAAAGAGATTGGTATGCTATTAAAGTTTTAGGTGAAAATACAGGAGGGGAAGGTAAAACTACAAGGTTGAAGAAAGGGTCCAAGGGACACCTAGCAATAGTGGCTAAGGTATTTAAGATGGCACCTTATTTGTGCATGGTGGGGGTAATGAATGTTCGGGGTGACACACTAGAATATAACAAGTTTTCCAACCAAGATTTGAGGCCTAATTTGAAAGACATTGCATGGGCATGGGAAAGGGATATTCGTGTTCAAGCTTAACATTTTATGGTTTAGTAAATAGATTTGCATGTGGTTGGGAGCTTCTTGTAATCCAATGTCAAGTTTGTGAGAGAGAGGGAGAGATAGGGAGTGAGGAAGAACAAAGAGAGGAAGAAGATAGAGAGGAAGAGAGAGAGAGAGAGAGGTAAAGAGAAAGGGAGAGGTGATAACGAGGGATAGGGAAAATAGAGAATGAGAGTAAATATATGCCCATAAGTGTGTAATGCAATATATATATTCAAGGTTTGCCCATAAGGGCACAATGCAGTGGTTAGTTCACATAGTTGTTGTGATCGCCACCAAGGTTCAAACCCCCGCAGGATCGATGAGATCATAGGCTATGGGCCTTCGCTGGGTTGTCATGGTCATAGGATATGTACCTTTGCTAGGTTGGTGTGCTCGTAGGCTCTATGCCTTCATTGGGCCGATGAGCTTGCGGGTTTGAACAAAGGTGATAATTATTTGGGGACTGAGATCCCCCAATAGTGGTCTCGATGATAAAGTCGTGGGAAGAGATCCCTCGTAAGTGGTCTCTCTGGGCTCAGACCAAGCTAAAAACCCAAGTTATCCAAATAATATATATATTCAAGGTTTAGATATTATAATTTTAAAATAATATTACATTACAAAATGTATATTTATATTAAATATTAAATATTTATACATATTTGTTATTTGATTATTTATTAATTTTATATACAAAATTTATATTATATTTATATTTATAATTAAATATTATATTATGTATAATATAAGTTATTAAATACAAAGATAATATTATATATTTTTTAATAAAATACTATTTAAATTAACTTATAATAAATCCAACAACATAATTAACTTTCCATGGGTTGTGTGCATGCATGTGTGTGTGAGAGAGGGGGGTAAAATCAATTGAAAGAGACTAAATTGTGCAAGTGATCTAGGGGGGGGAGAGAGAGAGAGAGAGAGAGAGAGAGAGAGAGAGAGAGAGAGAGAGAGAGAGAGAGAGAGAGAGAGAGAGAGAGCATGTCTATCTTCTACCTCTCTTCCTCTCTATCTTGATCAAAGAGGAAAATATATGATTGATCAAATTTTCAAGTAGAAAACATGGCTACATGTGTAACCTTCCCATGAATAATTATTTTTAGATTTTACCTTTACCACCTATGACAATTGAAAAGACATTTCCTAAAGTACAAAATCATTGGCCATCATGGGATTACAAAACTAAGATTAACTGCATAAACATAGTGGCAAAAAGTGTTCCATTATGTGATAGACTTGGGGTTATGGTCAAGCATTCTAATGAAAAACCCTACATTAAAGATTGGGCTATGGTACTTTTACAATGTAAAAAGTGGAGCTTGGTATGGGTTGGTCCAGATCATCTAGCTCTACTAGAGCCTCATGAAATGATACTTTTACAAAAATAGAGAGAGGAATAGAGAAAGAGAGATAGAGTGGGAGAGAGATAGAGATAAGAGATATAAAGGGAAATAGAGATGAAGAAAAGAGAGTGACTTTCAATCATTTGTTTCATACCAACAATCTAAAGATGACATGTTTCCATTAGGAACTACAATTAGGGAAACATGTCATTTTCTTAAGGACCTAATAATTCACCTTTCAGGCTGTAGACACCTAAAATTGACCATGTCCTCATAACCCTTCGACATCCCCTAGACATTCATCTTGCAACACATTGTCCCTTAATCCCTTTCCTAAATTTATTAAATAAATTATATTTATTTAATTAATCCATTTCCTCCATCACCTAAATTAAACAAATAAATTATATTTATTTATTTAATCAATTTATCTCTTTTAGCCAACATTAATTGAATAAATATTATTTATTTAATTAATTTATCCTCCCATAATCCCCTCTCCAATAATTAAGTAAAAAATTTTATTATTTAATTTAATTATTGAAAGTCACATGACTAGCTTGTCCTTATCCTCAACCACTTGCCACAATCAATAAATGAGTGTCCACAATCAATAAATGAGTTTTTCATCCTAGCCATCCATTTCATACTACATCTCTCAATCCTAGCTATTCACATAAGGATGAGCCCTAGAAGCTTCATTTGTTGACCTAGAAATCCTTATCCTTGTTCTAATGTACTCTCAACCAATTCTAGCCCTTGATCTAATCTTTTAATCCTATCCGTTCATTCATCATATCCAACCTCTATAAATCAAGCCTCAACCAAGACATTTGAAGATCACATCTTCATCACAACACCATGCTATCAAAATCATCCTATTTATCTCTTTATCATAGCTACCATATTTATCCTCCATTATCATTCATTATCCATCATCATTATCTAAGGTTATGCTACATAATTGAGCAACCAACATATTAAAATCATTATCAAATATCATAGGATTGTTTAGTCATTTTCATTATCTTCCTCAGTCCTTTAATCATCATTGAGGTGGTGTTTAAGTATGGAATAGGTACTTTCATTGTATATTGTCCTTTATTGTTGATTCCATATTTCTACATATACATTTTTGGCACACTTGGTGGGACCCACATCCCTTGATCTAGCTTTCTTTTTGCAGGTTTTGTTAACTATTTGTTGCAGGTTTATGCATTTTTTGGATAAAACCCTAGTTTTTCAAGATTTCCTCATATCTTCCAAATGGATAGAATTTTTTCTACAAGTTTTTAACTAAAGTTTTTGGATCATCTAAGGAAGCTACAATATAAAAATCAAGTCCATATCATCAATTTTGGGTGAGTTATGACGATTTTACGATTTTCCACAAATATGCAATTTTGGGTGTAAATCAGTGAATTTTTTAGAAATTTTTACATTTCTGGAAAGCTCTTGAAATTCTAACAAGTTATATTCTTTGAATTTTTTTAAGGTCAAAAACATTGCAAAAAAATTGGATCTAAGTCGACTAGGGATTTTTCATAAATCTGCTCTCTAGGTCGCAAATCAATGAATTTTTTGGAAATTTTAACATTTTTGGAAAACTCTTGAAATTCTAACAGGGGTCTATTCATTGTAGTTTTATTTTGAGGTTGAAAACATTGCAAAATAATCAGATCTAAGTTGACTATATGAGAAAAAAAATCTGAAATTGCAATCTTGTGATGAGCATATCTTCTATTGTTGCATTTTAACACTATTTTATGATTTTTGCAAGGGTTTTATTATCATTTCTAATACATTTTCTTGTAGAAAAATCATTTGTCCAAGATTATCTTTTTCAATCTAACATACTTGTTTTGTAGCATTGCTTGCCAAAGATCAAATCTATCAAATTACTGACAAGTTTGTTGCAGGTTTTCACTGATCAAAGATATATGTTTTCAAATCTTGTGTCTTTTTTTCTTGGTGGACTTGATTAGGACATGAGGAGTGTGCCTCATCATCAGATCTAAGATGGATTTCCAAGTACACTATTAACTATCTCATCTATCATTTTGAGAAAAATACTTATTTGTGACATCACATTTGTTTTTGGGCATAAAATGAACTAGTGTTTTCTTTGTTTGGTGAGATTGATTGTTGTTAAAGGTGTGTATATCCTCTTCCCTCATGTTGCAAAATGATCTTGGGAATAAAAAACACCCTTTGAGCACCTTCATATTCACATCATACATTTCAATTTCTAAGGGCAAATTAACATTGCATGTGTGAGTCAAGTGTGTGTGTATGCTCTCTCCTCACACCGTAAGGTGATCTTGGAGATCAAAAATACCATTTGATTCATTTTTGTCACCCTTTCTTAGGAGGCTTTCCTTTGAGACACCCACTCCAAGGGGATGACCTCAACTCTAGTGTTCTAACAGAGTATAAAGAGTGAGGAGTGAATCAAAAGACACACCTCTTAGAAGTTGGAATTTTGTCATTCAAGCTAAGCCCCCAAGAACTTTATACCTTGGGGAAGTGAAGGTGAAGGGTGGGTTACCCTTTTCTCCCAATTGCTTGGCATTATTTCACTTTCATTTCACCGATTTGGGCCTCATGTACCTTGTGTATATCAAGGACTCCCTTAGAGACTTGTGCATCCTAGCTTAAGACCTCTTGGCCACACCCAATTTATTAATATTAGGCTTGTTCATGTGTCTCGAGTGTCTTCATAAATTACAATAAATTAATTTTGGAAGTCAAGTTTGCCATAGTGTCTTCTTGTGTGTTTAAGAAAAAATATTGCAAACCTATGCATGTATGTGTATGAAACCTATTGTTTGCAATCTAGCCTAATGTCAAGCTTAAACCATCTATTCACCTTTCAATCATTCATTTTCAATCCAATCAACATTATCATAATCACCTATTCATCTCATCCCACTTATGTGATCCAATCCACATTATCCTAATTACCTATCCACCTCATCCCAATCATCCAATCTAATCCACATTATCCTAGTCACTTATCCAATCATCTTAATCCTATTCATCAACATATCATAGTAGTCATCCTTCTTATCCCCCTATTCCAATCCCCATCATCATCCTACCATTTCTTTTAATCCACATCAAAATCCACTATCCCTAATCCAATTTCATCCTACATCATTCTCTTAATCCAACTTCATCCATTTGTACTACATAATCCACATCAAAATCGACTAATCCTCATCCAATCCTATCATTCATCATTTTTCTAATTGTCCTCCATCCATTTGTCATTCTTAATCCACATAATCCAATTATCACCCTTAATCCATTCCTCCATCATATCCTAATCCAATCCTAATTATCTTCCATCCATTATCCATTTAATCTCTATCCTTAATCAACAATCATCTTTTGAACATCAAATTTTGGTTAAGGACTTAGCCTCCTCCAAACCCTTCCATTTTTCATCTAAATCCTAATCATTATCCAAATCCTTCCATTATTATCCATTTCAAATCCAATCATCAAATCAAAATCAAGACCTTAATTGATCTCATTATAATCAATCCAAACTTGCTTAAGATCATTGGTCTATCTTAAGTATAGTCACTAAATCCCATCAACTCCTACTTAAGAGCATTAGTTTATCTTAAGTAGAAATCAAATCCACTCTTACTTAAGAATTTAATCCTATCTTAAGTATAGAGAAGCATCCAATCAAATCTAATCATTTTAAGGTCTTGACATTTGATCCCCAATCATCTATCATCCTTTCATCAAATTCCATCCACATCTAATAAAAAATCCCCATCAAAATCTCCATCCTAATCCATACCCACATTCAGACATCATGGATTGGTTTGATAGAATGGTTATAGACGTTAAGGCATCTATGTCAAAACCCATTCCTCAAACCACCCATCCAACACAACCAACATCATTATTATATCAACCTTCATCCCCTTATAAGGCTATATCATCCCAACCAACCTACTCATCATACCAATCTAATTTATCTATACCTCAAAATTATCCAACCTTCACCTGTCCATATATCTCACCCCAACCTACTTACCACGTCAACCCCATAACCTCATACCTATCTACCACATCTTTATCCATGCCATCTCAACAAACTATATCCAATTCCAACCCACTAATCCCTCTAATTATTCCCTCACAATGTCCTTCCACCCCACCAATCCATCCAATTATTCCATCACAATGCCCCTTCAACCTTCCTAATCCTAATCCATTAGCCCACATACCTTCCACTCCACAAAACCCTTCAATCCCTTCATTACCATGTTCCTCCAACCCTCCACCAAAGGATCTCATTGAGATAGCCTTACAAAAACTACTCCAAGCCTAAAACTCATCAAACTTCCTCCCATCAAACCCTATGAGGAAGACTTATTTAAACCCCATTGGTATAATGACAATGAATATTGTGAATGCCATAGGGTAAAAGGCCATAAGACATCCAATTGTGAGATACTTCATAAGTGCATCCACGAACTTGTCAATTATGGAAAAGTTATAAGTCACAAATTCCCCAACATCTCATCATCCCTTCCAAATGTGACCCAAGGACCAGTAGTAAAGAATCAAACACCCCCATGTAATCCAATGCCTATCCTTGAACCCATCCAAAATCCTCCTAGTCCCATACAACCACTACTATGTAATCCCAACTTCCACTCGCCTGATCCTAATCCTAATCCCACAACATTCACCATCATTGTCCATCCATTATATTATCCATCTCATGCCTCTCCTAATCGATCAACCCCTACACTTATGAAGGATGTGATCCAATTGCTATTAGCAATGAATCAAACACCATCATGCACTCAAATACCTATCCTTGAACCTACTAAAGAACCTTCAAATATCATACCCCTCCCTCCAAAACCATCATCAAGCTTACCACCTATTCATCCCATTGAAGAGCCCTCTACCACAAGTCCAAGTCAAGCCCCATCATGCACTCATGTTATTGAGTTCATACAAGAGTCTTTCATTTCCATCCAAAACCAAAAGCTATGTCAAGAGCTTAGTCCAAAGCACATGGAAATATTGACCCCTCATCCTAATCAAGATCTAAACATCTTACCTAATCCCGTACCTGATCCCTTACCATCATATGATCAATTTATCCATAACCAATATCTTCTCTATGATCAAGATATTATCTATGATCAAGAGCCTATCCATGAGAAAATTCATCCCATCTATAGCACACTTAATCCCATTCATGATCAAGAAACCCCTACCATTTTTATCCATCCTCCAATTAGTCCTATCTATCATCCAACAAAATCCACTTCCCATGATAAGACACTTGTTCCCCATGAACACATAGATAATTAAACAAATAACTTGGGTGTTAATCAAGATCATCCATCATTTCTTATTGATTACTCACCATCTCCCATCACCCCTTTACCATCTCCCATTGATCCTTTACCATCACCCATTGATCCTATCACAAATCCATCATCTTATCCACTTGGATCCAACACCTTCATATGTGGTAGTTCTCTTATAGAAGAGAAATAAATTTTATCCACCACCCAACCTCCCCCACCTAATAATGGACTCGTGTCTTGTTTCCAAAACCACAAACATACCATCACACATTGCATGTTCCAACACAAGAATTATCAAGGCAAAGGTTTAGGCCTTCTTGAACAAGGTATCTTGGAGCCCATCTATGTCAAAACCCATCCACACTTGCATGGCCGTGGCTATACATCCCAAGTGAAACAATACAAACATATTGGTATCACCTCCATGCCTCTTAAATCCACTCCTTCCCATCCCAACATAGGTGCATCCCATCGCACTCCCAAATAATATGCCGCCATCCCACCACCCTCATCATACAAATGCCAAAAGCATGTGACCATACATCTCCCTTCATCTACTCTTCCTCCACTACTTCCAACTCCAAATATTCTCATCCTCAAATCCCCTCATCCCTTTAGCCACAAGTTCACTAATCCCTCTATCTACACATCCTTCTCTCTTAAATCCTCTAAAATTCCTAATCATGTCCAATGAATGCACACATCATCTAAACCTGAAGCTATCATAAAACCCATGGGATTCAAAAGTAAAAATTTGGATGCCTCCCCACATAAATCAAAAACTCCATTGAATCCTAAGAATGATCATGCCACAAGGCATTGATCCCTAACATCAAAACAAAATCCATCCAAAAGGCCACAAAACCCCACACGTTCAAAAGCAAAAACTAAAATGGTATGGGTCCCTAAGCAAAAAAAATTAAATCCAAATGAAGCATCTCAATCTATTCCATAAAAAAATATTCCAAAAATCCTGCACTCAATGCAAAATCATAAAAATCCTAAGTCTATTTGGATTTCTAAATCCATAATGAATTCCAGATCTCCATTACTTCCTACACCTCCTCCAACTCAAAAGCTTCAATGTACATCATGGTGTGTGCAACTATTGGTCTTGGTTCCTCTCCATTCCACGACATTCCCACATACTTCCATCTCCCCATTTTATATCCACTATCCTACATATATCCCCCATCACCTTCCTATGGTCCATGATTTTGTATAAACTTTTCCCCCATCCATCTTAATCCACATCATAATCCACTTGTTAGGTCACAAAAACGCAGGTTGTTAACCCTAAGAGGTTGCCAAGCTCTCTTAAACCCCCTTCACTTCAGGCTAATGACACGAGGTAGATATCGCTTAAACCCCCTTCACTTCAGGCTTTGCCAGACCTAGGTGGGTATACCTTAATGATTAGTGCAGACTTAATTTGACCTTCACAATGGCAAATGGGTGTGAAGTAGATGTAAGGTTTTGAGAGTGTTTCTAAGGCTAAGGTTTGTAATTTGAAAATGTGACTAAGGTATAAAAGATTGCTAATGGGTAAGACCAGTGCTTTATCTATTGGGCAAAGATATCAAGAGTCAATGGTATATTGGATCTTTATATTGAATTAACTCAGATTGTTAGGCACTTGTGTGATCCTGTATCTTGTACATATGTGCAAGAATGTTGAGATGTAGTATTCTTCTTATAAAATCCCAATGATATTTCTCCAAATTGCTATGACCAAGAGAAAAGATTTTAATTCTAATAGGAAGGAAACCAACCAAGATGACTTGTTTAAAGGATTTTAACCCTGGGTAGAGACCAATAAACATAGACTATTCAACAGGACTTAAATCAACTTCCCAAAGAAACCAATCACATTGACCATACAAAAAAAGCAAATGTGTACTGACAAATTAACTATATCCTTGATATATTAATTTAAACAACTTGGAAAGCCATTTTGGAGATAACCATGTAGCCCATAAATATTAAATTCAAAACAACAATTGAACATCAATTTTTCGATCCACCAAATAACTCTGATTCTTCTTATTAATTCAGAAATTCATACTGGTTTAAAGACATAGATAGATATAAATAGATTCTTCAAGTACTGCTTTTATATTGCATATATGTCTATAAAATAGATGAGATGATATGATATCTGATGATTTTCAATATGGCCTTGGTATCCAATTTTATAGGATGCATACAAGCTTCAGGCCCAAAACATTGTGTCGCTTCATAATTGTATCCTTCCAACTAACTAATGCGTAATTAGGAAACATAAGAGAAACAAAAGCCCATGCAGTGATCAAGTTCTGGCTCCATTAATCATCATAGAGTGACCCGTGACCCATAGGTCTGGCAAGATCATCCTCATCTCCATGATACAGATTGATATACCTGCATTGCTTATTGTATGACAAAATTGTACTGCAACCACTTCTTTACACTGCCTTAGCTATGAACAAATTTATCCTACCAATATGATCGATGTAATTTTGATCAGTGCAGGTATCTGTCAAAATTAAATTATTTATAATTAACTCCAGATAGAATATCTTTCCCAAGCATGTATAAGTATTTCCTATCACCCTTTCTTCATTATTTATATTCTCAAGCAGTGGTGGAAATATTCCATTCAATTCATCTTTCCAAATGTCCTTATCTCGCAAACTCCCATTAGTATCGAAAAAATTTGGCAATGCCATGTCAGGATGTTGGTCGAAGTCTTTCAGATCTTCTATCAGTATACCATTAAATCTCTCATGTTCACTGATCAAGTCTTCATATTCCCTGCATACTTGTTCTTCAACATTAGATTTAGCTTTCAATTTTTCCTTTGTTTCCAGCATCCTAAGGTGCAACCTTTTGTGTTCTTGATACATCTGATGTGTTCTCTTATGTAGATCCTAAACTTTATCACTATTTTCCATCATTTTATCACATATTCTTTGAACTAATTTGGAAGCCATACTGTATTTAACCATTTTCAATTCAGTCTCCAACTGTTCACTTCTGTTTTGAAATTTCTCTACTTTACGCTTCCAATAGTTAGCATCTGCTTTGGCTTCCATAACCCTCTGGTCAGCTTCTAGGTATGGGGAATAGCTGCTAGATGAAGGCAATTTATCTTTGTAGGTGGCAATTTCCTGCCTGAGCCTTGCATTTGCTACCATATAGTCATTATTCCTTCTTACCAACTGCTCAATCTGTGCCTTGGTGAATCTTGCAACATTTACATTTAGGTTGGCAGTTTCAATAGGGTCTGCTTCTTCAACCCTTTGAATCATTAGGTGACCAAAGACTTCATTAGGATTGCTTATAACTTGAGGCTTTTTGTGTGGGGGAAACAGTGACCATATTAGCAATGTTTGTTTATTAGGATCATACCCTGATCCATACTTGATTTTGTCTAGGGCCTGAATGCTAAGCTACATCTTTTTGTCCTGGTTTTTTCTTAAAGTGTCAAACACAATTGCAGAAGTCATATCCCACCTAGGTACTAATATCACTCCTACTTCCTGGAGTAATTCCCTTCCCTTTTTAGGAGTCATATCTTCCAGGGCTTTATCAATTTTTGATTGAAGTTCTTGCAGAACTTTATCTTGGATTTCAAGAGTGATGTCTTTCATTCTTTCTTTGGCTTGCTTTCCTTTATACTCATACAAAAAGGACTTGAATTCTGCAGTCTTGATGAATTCATCATCTGCAATGAAATTTTTACTAGCTAGATACCTTACATCCTCTGTTATCTCATTAGAGGTTTCAATTTCAACCTCTTCTCTTTCCTTTGGAGGTTCGTATTCTTCTATATGGGGCTAGGATGCTTGCAAGTCTTTATTTTCCCCTTCCCCTTCTTCTTCAACATCAAAAGAGATATCAGGAGTTGGTTGAGGAGACAAATGAGCCATTGGAATTTCATCCTCTGCCTATGTTTCTCTGACAACTCTTCCCTTTCTTTCAAAGATATGAGGAACATTTTCAATCAATTCTGAAGCATTTTCAATTAATGCATCTAGCCTTTTGACAGGATCATTCATGTTCATAAAAGCACCTGTGTAACTGGGGTTTTTGGCTACCCTCCAAGCCTCGGCCAACATTATCTTATGGTACAAGCTTCTTCTTTCAACTACATTGTGCTCATCTTGGTTTCTAATTAGGTCATCATCAACAAACAATACATGATTATACCTTTTCAGCTTCTTCTTGGTTTTGACTATGCATATAAAATTCTCTGGGTCAAAAATCTCTCTAGCATTTCCTGCAGGCAATTTAAAATACTCCAATATTTTCTCAATTAACTGATATCCTTTATCTGACATGACTGTGAAGTCTCCAAAACACAACATCCCAGGCATGAAAGATTGTTTATTGGAACTTTTTAAATGCATGAAATCTGAGTAGGCAAGTTGTCTCACAATTTCTAAGTAAGCTATCCTGTATGGACAAGTTTTAGGTAACTGTAGGAGTACCAGTCACGCCAATTGTGATTGAACTTTCCTAGCTCATATTTGTCCTTAGGCCTTAGAAATATCTGTATTTCTGGTGACAAGTTGTAGTCACAAGGGTGGCCTAACTTTTTATAGATATGTTTCACAAAGTATTCTTCGAAATAGAGGTAATGGGACTTCTCACATCGGCTATCCCAGATAGCGGTCCACATCTGAATAGGTTTAATGTCACTATTCTTGTCTAAATCTCCTACCCTCAGACATTCACTCCACATTCTAGAATTATGTCCTTCATATAGGAAGGTGCATAAGTATAGAATAGTGACTGAACTTACTAACCCCTCCTTTCAGGGAGACTAATTCATTATGAAGAGAATTAGCCAGGAATTCAGTATAATCAAAACCCATTGCTTGTTGACTCTGCACATCAGCAGTTAAAACCATATGAGCAATCTCCATAAACAGGGAAGCCTCAACTCCAAGCAACTGACACATAGAGTAATAGGTGTATTGGAAATACTCTTCAAACATCTCTATAGAATATGGGGGATCCTCTATCACCGTAAACACTTTAAGTTTGTTTTCTTCATCTCGGGGTCTATGCATGGGCAACTTCCACCTTTTATATTTGTTACTCATGTTATAATATTCAATGAGTAAATCTCAGAGTCTGAACTTCACATCAAAGCTGCAATCCAGTTGAAAGGCCATTGATATATAGTCTCTAGTGATAGGGAAAAAACGTGTTCCATCTCTTAACTCCACCATGTGGTTCTGAGGATTGTAGCTTTTAGCAATGATTTTCAAAAATTCAACATTTACAAACACATCAGGCACTATAAGTTTTCCTAAATTCATTCTCCAGGGGTTCGACATTGGTGCACACCTATACATTCTCTTGTAGTGATACATGAAGAGGTCATAACCTCTCATGAGTGTCCATATATCCCCTACATGTTTGTAAATGTCTTCCAACTTTTCTACATTGGGATTCAGTTGAATGTTTCTTCTAGACCTTTGGCCAAATTTTGGGCATTGGTCGATCAGGTCTTGATTCAGGTGTCTCTCATCTAACTTTTGTCTTTTAACCCTAGGGTTTTTAGATATGTCTTCCATAGTATAATGTAGAAGAATTCTACTTCTTTAATATGCAATTTGACTCAGTAGCTATAGGTTGCGAGCTCAGAATACTTACTTGAGTTTTGAACTGCATTAATTGTAGAGGCTTCCCGTTGCTCTTGTGTATGCTTAATGAATCAAAATTCTTTTAGGATTGTTTGTGATACACTCTATTCTGCATATTAATGGTGGCTTTCACATCATCGGGAGGACATTAAATTCTCACAATGAGAATGTCTTGTCACCTCATCGAACCAATAAATTTTACTGGAGGGAATTATTACTTTTATTATCATTAGGATTTCGTTATGACCCAAATGGATGTCACGCTGAAATATCATTTTGTTAAGTCTCATCGACATATGTTTATCCCTTCGATATATTCCTTTTATTGTCATGTTCTCTTTTTTGAAGGGATTAGTTATCACCTCCGTTCGACATCCCAAATTCTCATCTTATGCCTTTCTTTATTTGGCATCTTCTTGACGGCTTTTCGGCAGGACTAGAACTTAAGTCATTCTGATATTCTAAATATTTTGATATGCCTTTATGCTCGGAATATCGAAGAGATTGCAAGAAGACTCACTCCGATACTTCGACCTCATTTCTTCCTTTGATATTTTGACATTAGCTTGAAACAACACCAAGGTGTTTATCTTCGGATTATCGAAGTGACTACAAGATAAGTCTCCTCGACACGATGATCACTTCTCAATGTTTTTTATATTTCATTGTCGCTTTATCGGTGTGACACATTTAGGTGTCACATTGAGCTCCGGATGTATTTGTAACCCTTTCGAAGCATCGATGAGACCTCTAGGTTGGTCACTCTGATATGCCACGACTTTCTGCATGACATGGTTTTCAAATGATAGTGATATTAAATGTGGGCTTTTTTTATTTTCGAATGGAAGTGATTAATTGGGGAAGGGATTAGGGTTTAATCCTTTAGGTTTATGATAGGAATGAAATGAAAAATTTATTGCGATGGTGGGAAATGAGGTTTAAATGGAAATTTAAAAATCTTGTCCCAACAATGGCTCTGTCTAGGGATGGATGGCCGTGAGGCCATTACAAGAATCCAGAATCACTCTTTGGGATGCAGACTAATGGAGGTGGGGTATGGAAATGGAATCCTAATCTACTGTGCATGGAAAAATCTTAGAGAGAAGATATTTCAAGAATTGTCCATGCACTAGCAGTTTCATGTTCTTCTTAAATATATTGTGCATGGAAAGATCTTATGAGAAGAAGCGCTTCAAGAATTATCCATGCACTGGCAATTCCTATTATTCACCACTCTTGTTCTACAAATAATAATCTTCACCACAGTTGCCAGTGATGACAAATGGACCTATCCATAATGCCTCAAATTTACCATGCTTCCCTTTATCTTGTTCACTGGCATTCCACATAAGGACCATATCACCCACCTTGAATTTTCTTTCCTTAAAGTTTTCTTATCAAAAAGATATTTCATTTGTAACTGTAGTTTTTCATTTTATTTATGATCTTGTGTTCTAATTTCATCCAGTTCAGCCAATTGTTCCAATCTCTCTTCCATGGGCTTAGGGATATCCAAATCTTCTTGAAGAATAAACTTATATATCGGTATAAGGTTATGCATAGGTAGTCTAACCTGTGCACCATACACCAATTCAAATGGGGATTTTTCTGTGGCTATTTTTACTGTGATCCTATCTGCCCACAGAGCTAGTCTTAATTTTGAATCCCAGGCTTTCTTATCATTCTCCAGCATTCTTTTTATTATTTTGATGATGCTTTTATTGCTAGACTATGCCTGTCCATTGGCCAGGGGATGGTATGGTGAAGCACATGAGATTGTTATACCATAAGACTCACAGAATGACTTAAATTCTGTAGATCTAAAGCACATGCCATTGTCTGTGATGAGTTTCACTGGTACTCCAAATCTAGTGACAACATTTTCCAAAAGAAAGTTTATCACAACCTGCTGGTAGCTTGTTTTGTTGGAATAGCTTCTATCCATTTGGTGAAGTAATTAGTGGCTACCAAAATCCACCTATGTCCACCACTAAACCTTTTTGAAATTTATCCTATAAAATCAAGTCCCCATTGGTGAAATGGGGCTTCCACCTGTATTGGTTTGAGTGGTAAGGCTTCTTGATAGTTGAGTTTACCAGAGAATCTTTGATAGGCTTCACATCTCCTTACATAGTTGTGAGCATCTTTAAAAACTTCAGGCTAGTAATATCCAAATCTTAATATCTTATGGGTAGTGGTTTTGGCTAAGAAATGCCCTCCACATACACCTTTATGCATCCTGAAGCATTTTCTCGGCCTGTGCCTTATATAAGCATAGTAGTAAGACACCATCTAGGTTTTTCCAATACAAGTCTCCTTTCATAAAAACATATTTCAAGGCATGGAGTTTTAATGTTCTTTTTTTATTATCATTCAGGCCTGGGGGACACTTTATGCTCTTTAAATAATACATTATATCAGTATACCAGGAGGTATGTTTAATGCTTGCAACAACATTGCTTTCTTCATTCATGTTATAAATTTGGGCTACTTCAAAATTTGACTCAACCATTAATTTGGCTAGACCCTGTCCCCTAACCAGTTTGGTTATCTGAATGTCAATATTGAATTCCTGGACTCTATTAATCCACCCGCATCTTCATCCAGTTAGTTCATTTTGAACAAACACATCTTTTACCGCAACATTTGGCACATAGGCTATTACTTGAGCTCCAACTAGATAAGGCATGAATGCTTTAATTTCTTTCACTAAGGCATAAGCTTGTTTCTTTGTTATATCATATTTTAATTCTGCCCCTTGAAGTGACTTGCTGAAAAATGAGATAGGTTGTTCAAAACCTTCTTTATTCTTTTGCGACATTACTGCAGCCACAGTGTGAAATGAAGCAAATGAAAATATTTGAAATGGTTTGTCAAATTCTGGAGATTTCAGTATTGGAGCTTCTTTAATTTCTTTCTTAATAGCTCTAAATGCATCCACAACCTCTATTACCCAGTCCACTTTTTCACCTTTCTTCAACATTTTGGAGATAGGTTTAACTATTTCTGTGAAGTTTGGTATAAATCTCCTGACAAAATTAATCTGACCAAAGAAGGATTGTATATGGCTTTTACATTCCTTGGAATTGGGATTTTGTCAATGGCTTCTACTCTCTTAGGGTCAATTCTTACTCCATTCTTTGAAACTATATGGCCAAGAAATTTACCCTCTGTTACAACAAAATGATATTTCTTTGGATTTAATGAGATGCCATACTCTAAGGCTCTAATGAATTTTTTTTCAAGGTGTTCACAATGGTCCTCAGCCTTCTTGGAATATGTTGTTAAGTCATCTTGATAAACCACCATAATAACATTTATCATATCAACAAAATCTACATCCATAGCTCTTTGAAATGTTGCTCCTGCATTTGTGAGACCAAATGGCATTCTCACATACACATATGTTCCCCATGGTGTGGTGAAGGTAGTCTTGAATTATACTGATTCTTTGACTTTTACCTAATTGTATCTTGAAAAGCCATCCATCATGGATAATAGCTCACATCCAGTTACTCTTTGCAACATTGCTTCCTTATTAGGAAGCGGATAATTATCTTTGAGTGAAGACACCTTCAGGTTTCTAAAATCCACACATAATCTTATTTTCCCATTTTTCTTTCTTATAGGGACTAGGTTTGAAACCCAAGAGGAATGTCTGATTGGTTTAATGATTCCACCTTCCCTGAGTTTTGTAAGTTCTTGCATTTTAGGGGCTAATGTAGGGTTTATGGGCCTTTGTTTTTGCTTGAATGGCTTAGCATATGGTTTTAGAGGTATCTCATGTTGAAAAAGGTCTTCTCGGTATGCTTTCAAGTCATCATAAGACTAGACAAATGCATGTTTGTATTTTCTAATCAGGGCAATGAGCATGTTTCTAATTTTAGGATTTAGCCTCTTTCTAATATATACGTTCTTAGGAGCCATTGGTGTTCCAAGATTTATTTCCTCCACATCATTCTGCTTTACTGGAACATTTTTCATAACAAATCTGTCTTGTGCATCAAACATTCTCTCTAGTGCTACTAGACCCTTAGGTATCTTATTTGTTTTTAGTTGCACCACTTCTTGTCCAAAGAGGGTTTCTTACCATCAACCTTTTCCACAAATGCATTAAAACCAATTTGTTGGGATTCATACTGATCCACACAGTGGAGGAATTTTATTAAGTCCTCATCATCATTACAAACTTGCTAGTTGTAGATATTGTCAGGGATGGCGGGTCTAGCTTTGAATTCTACTTCAGTTATACCTGCCAATGTGATGTCATCCCTTTTTAGAGTTATGTTTGCCAGGAAATCTGCCATTATATTCTTTGATCTGTCTATCCAATTTATGGAGAATGCATCGAATAGTTCAATATCATCCCAAACAACATTCTTGTACTGTTTCAGCCTCTTATGTTTTGATGAATACTTATTTCTGACATGAGAGATGATCAATTTTGAATCCCCATATATAGAAAGAAGCTTTATCTTATGTTTTATAGCAATGTTTAGGCCTATAAGCAACGCCTCATACTCTGCTATGTTATTGGTACATTCAAATGCCAACAAGAATGAATGTTTAAAAGTCTTACTAGTTGGTGAGATGAACAACACCCCTACCCCATTACCACTTTTATTGCAAGTGCCATCAAAGTACATTCTCCAAACACCATGTTTATCAAGTTGGGCTTCTTTATTTATTTGATCAGTATTTTCCAGTCTTGGGTGGGATTTCTCAATTTTGAATGTCCTAAGGTCTATATCACAGAAGCAATTCATTTGACTTGGATCAATACGTTCTATAATGTTCTCATACCTTGGCTCTTTGTATATTTTGACCTCCTTACCATTCACTGGTATGGTTGCATATGCTAGGTCCAATTGGACATTCCCTCCCATTACTACAGTCCATTGTCTGGATAATAGCATCCCATAGTAAGGTGGAGTGTCTATTACAGTGATATCAGTTATGTAGGTAGCCTCAGGGCATGAAGCTAATTTTAATTCGACATTCTTCATTACTCCACCAACAGGGATAGATCTATTATCCATGGCATAACATTTGCCATAGGTTGTATCAACCCATAAACCCAACTCTTTCATGACAACAATCGGCATAATATTTATTGTTGCCCCAAAATCAATCATATAATTTCTTACTATCTTGTTGTTTATCAATAATGTTATGTAGAATGGGTCAGCCTGGGCTGGGTTCTTTATCATGGCATTACCAAGATAGATTTCAGGGGTGTTCCCAACTTCCTATCCAAGATTGTTTATTTTTTCATTCATTCTATCTTTGTTTTTATCTTGATGTTGTATGCTAGAAATTAACTTGAGGGCACTGTCCCTATATTCATCAATTCTCATCATCTCCATCAATGGCACTGATATTTTGATTTGGGACAACGTTTGAGTTATATCAAATGAAGGGGTAACAATAACCTGTTCTAATTTGGGACCTTTTTCTTTAGTTTATGACAATATTCCTGTCCCAACACCACTATCCATCCATAATCCACATAGTAATCATCCAATCATCTACCAACATCCACGTGCACAACGACACTTGACATGGTCCATGTGCAACAATATCCAACATGGGACACTATTACCCTTCATGGAATCAGACGCTTGAGTCCCCATCCTCATCCAAATATCTCTTTCCCCCCATCCACCTATCCCATCCAAAAAAATTAAAAAAAAAAAAAGAAAAAATTAAAATAGTAAAGAGAAATCCTTCGTCCACCATGATGAAAACTTGGCAAATAGGCGTCATGTGTAGATCGATTATCTATGCACCTCACACTTGGGGGCAAGTTGTCTAATCTCTCCCCTATTATTATTTTCCTCCTATCTTACCATCCTCACCTATCCTCATCCATCCTATCCACATTATGCCCATCTTCCCCTCCTACTTTGATCATGATAAGGATGGGGGGAAAATGTTGAAATGCTTTGGACATCTTCTGATATAGCTAATTCTTTCCAAATAATCTTATCATCCTTATCATTATAAGCATTGTCATGCAAAATCCTAAGTCTAATATCTTGAGTGAGGAATGTTCTTCCTATGCAACATAGTCCTTGGTGATCACATCCTAACCCCCTTCCTCCATTAATTATGTATCCTCCATCCTTCCCATCTTCCATCCATAATACTTTTGGCCATCTATCCAATCCTTCTTTCATCCTTGACTTGGTTTTCCCTTGTCATTGGTATCTAGCATCCCATAACATTTCAAAAAACACAAAAAAATCACATATCCCAAAAAATCCAAGCAATAAATCCCAATGCAAGTCAACCTTCATCCATACTAATCTAGTCAAATCATCCAATCGCATCCTTGGTCTTAGTCCAACCTTGCTGTCAACCTAATCAATCAATCAATCATTATCATCATCATTGGCATACATCATTCTCACATCCTTGTGTTGCTCTAGGGATTATCATTCCCTGCAATGACAACACTATACTAACCAATCAATCAATCAATTAATCATTAGTTTTTAGCTTGACAGGGGCAATACCTTGTTTGTTTTTTAATCATTTGTGCATGCTTGCTTGCTTGTTTGTGTGTGTCATAATTTTATCTTGTATTTGTTTCAAGTCCTTGCAACATATTGCTACGATGACATCATGGTCTTCCATATCATGGTGCCCAAAGGCATATGTTTGCTTGTGACCTCTTATCTTTTTTGAGTCATTCCTTTATGCATGAGACACATCGTCACCCTGGTCTTTATACCTTAGTGCATAATACCTAGTGCTATATCAAACTATATGGTTGTTAACTTAATGCATCATAACGTATCAGTCATCCATTTTATCCATCCTTTTTCTTGCATCCGCTTTCCTCGACCAATCTATTTCATCCATTTTGAAAGCATACTTGTGTTCTTCCAACCTGCCTATCCTCTCAAGGGGGCATCCCACCCTTACATCGTTCCTCCTTGTCACTCCTTTAAGTGATGGGAGCATCCTTTTTGCATCCTTTTTCCTTCATCCATACCTTATCTTCTTTGAAATGATGTTATTTCTCTTAGTCACAACATCATCTCAAAGAGGGGCAAAATGTAGACACCTAAAATTGACCATGTCCTCATAACCCTTCGACATCCCCTAGACATTCATCTTGCAACACATTGTCCCTTAATCCCTTTCCCAAATTTATTAAATAAATTATATTTATTTAATTAATCCATTTCCTCTATCACCTAAATTAAATAAATAAATTATATTTATTTATTTAATATTTACTTATATTTATTTATTTAATCCATTTATCCCTTTTAGCCAACATTAATTGAATAAATCTTATTTATTCAATTAATTTATCCTCCCATCATCCCCTCTCCAATAATTAAATAATTTTATTATTGAATCACATGACTAGCTTGTCCTTATCCTCAACCAATTGCCACAATCAATAAATGAGTGTCCACAATCAATAAATGAGCTTTTCATCCTAGCCATCCATTTCATACTACATCTTTCAATCCTAGCCATTCACATAAGGATAAGCCCTAGAAGCTTCCTTTGTTGGCCTGGAAATCCTTATCGTTGCCCTAATGTGCTCTCAACCATGTGCAAGATGTTTGACAAAGATTTCCCAAACTTGATGTCTTTTGTTTACAGGAGTTGAAAATTGTAGGTTTCATGCTTTCTACCATTTGTTATGTCATCCAACGAAAAAATCACTTTTTGCATAGTGGTCATAAGCTAGCTTGCGGAGCTGTTGTCACTTTCATTCATCTACATGGCAATAACACTTAGTGGCTCATGGATGTGACCCCACTAATTGTGCCTTGTGGGTCCTCTTTAAAATAATCTCCCTTGGGGATGTTAATAATTATGCTTCCAATGATGTTGAAAGATTTGTTCTTTCATAATAGATTGTGAAGTCTCTTCCCACTACCTCTTGGCTCATGTGTGGGGATTTCAATATAGTCATTTTAGCATCTAATAAATGCAACCATCTTTCTATGAGATGGACAACTGGTGAAAGAGACTTGATATTACATGAATAATACATTAGGTCTTTTTGATCCAAATGTTGGTTGCTACCATTCTGATTGCCCATGGTATATGTGGACAAATTTGTGATTAGGTATGGAAAGAATTCTTAAACATCTTGACAAGGCTATGTTGTTAGGATAGCCTATCTTTTACTTTGCCAAAGTTATTTTCAATTACTAGTGGAGCCATTGTCAAATATTATCCTTTCGGATGAATTTTCAATCCAATTTTGTATTGAGTGACAAACTGCAATGCTTAAAGCTCCCAAAACACAATTTCCCTCAACATGTCATTATTGAGTCATAATCCCATGCTAGCCCCTATTTATGCATTTAGAAACTTGAGCCATGTCCTACTCATTGAATTTACTAGATCTAATGGTGGAATGATGTCACCAAATAGACTACTCAATTTTTTACGAATTTATGGTCACTAGTTGGCTTTATTTTGTTGTTGTTCATATGAGGCCACCACCTCGAAGCTCTACTGTGTCACTACCGAATTGGAGGCACTTTTGTTATCTCCCAATCTATAATTGCATGTTGATCAGCTTCACTAGCAGAAGTAAATTAATAAATAATCATATAGTTTAGGGAATTCAAATCAAGGCTCATTTGCATTGGCTCAAAATTGGGGTTAGAGTTTCCAAATAATTTTTCAATCCCTCTAACATTGCCAAATTCCTCAAAGAATAAAGCATATCAAAGAAGCCCAACAATTCTTCTTTGAGACTCCTAATATTATCTAGGCTTTTGTCTAACATTATTAGTAGGTTTTTAGGCTCAAGTGCCTTCTTCCGAGTTTGAGCAAGCCCTTCACTAGTGTGTGAGTGTGGTCCCTTGTAGGCACTTCATTGCACAATGGGCCCTCTGTGACCAAAAACTCAATTTGGCAAGTCTTTGTGAAACAACTTTCTTTATGGCTAATGGTGAAGCCCCTAGCTGTGATAGTTTCTTGTGTGAGCTCTATGGACCCTATTGGACCTTATCTCTTCCATGTTTACTTGAAAGGTTTTGTTGCAAGGTCCTCAGGTGTTATTATAAATAAAGGAAATATTAAACTTATACCTAAGGCGAGCGATCTTGACAAAATCTGTGATTGACAGTTGATCACTTTGTTGAGTACTACTTATAAGATCATAGCCAAAGCCATTACACTTCACATTCGTCACTTACTTTCACTTATCAAGTCCCACTTGAATAGACTAACTTCATCAAAAGAAGATATATTTTGAACAATATTATTGCCATTTGGGAAAGCATGGAATGGGCCTGTCATTCTTAACATTAAGTTATTTTCATCAAAATCAACTTTATTAAAGCTTGCAACCACATTGAATGGTTGTTTATTTTGGCCATGCTTCAAGCTCTTGGGTTTGGCCCTAATTTTTGCTAGTCAGTCTTTGCAGATGCCTTGGCCTGTCTCATCATTAATGGTCAACAATCATCCTCTTTTGGGCTTTTTTAATCCATACACCAAGGATGCACTCTTGCTCTAACTTTGTGTTTTCTTGTGGCTAAAGGCTTTGGATTTTTGCTTGTTAATGCGGTTACCTAGTAGAGGGTTAAAAGTATTTCCCTTCCAAACTCCAATCTCCAACTTGTTAATGACAATTTTTCTAATGACTCATTCCTCGCTCTCTTAGAAGAAAAAGACAATGTGATCCACACATTGCAGTGTCTAAATACTTTTTCCCTTGCTTTTGGCTCTAGTGTTCAATGTCAAAAGACTTAATGCTATTGTTAATCCTTTTTGCCCAAACCCTCTTGGCTTGATTCTCTTGGTTGGAAATGGGATGACTGCAAGGAATTTTTTAGCTTTCTGGGTTTTCCCTTTGCTTTCCAATTCTCTTTTGCATCTCTTTGTTATGATGTTTTGAACTCCATTGAGAAGAAACTACACTTTTGGATTGCTAAGCCTCTTTCTCTAGTTGGGAAATTTGATATTTGTTTTAAAGTGCTTGTAGCCACTATTCTTCCTACTGGGCTCCCTCAAAATCTAGAGAGATTGCTTAAGGACTTTCTTTGGGGCTCCTTAGAGTAAGGTAAAGGGTTCCTTTGAGTTTCCTAGGAATTTAGTTGTCTCTTGCATGATTCTAGTGCTTTGGGCCTTATTGATACTCATAGGTAGGGGTTGGCCTTGTGTGCCAAATGGATAATTTGTGCCCTAGAAGGTAGAAGTTTCCTCCTTAGGCATTGCATTGCTTCTAGAATTCCTCACGGTAGGTAGCCCTGACAAAGTTTGGGCCTTCACTCCATCCAAGATCATGAAGGAGCCACTGCAAATTCAAGGCTCTTCTGTTGCCAGAAGCATATGGAAGGATCAAGAAGTCATCGACTCGTGGCTTATCTTGAAAGGGAACAATTTTAAGACTGGGATCTCCTTTAACCAACAATCACTTTGGTGGTCACTTGTGCTTACTTGCCAAGATTGGCTTCTTGCCAAAGTTCTCTGGGTTCGTACGTTAAGTGAGGGGTTTGCTTTATTTTAGACCTTTTCTCTAGAGCCACTAAGAATTGACTATCTTAGCCCAAATTTAAAGCTAAATACAAGCTTGGCAATTAGGATTTTGAGTCCTTTAAAACCATTATGGAATTTGTGCCTCTAGAAATGTTGCATGAGGTTGGGTTTCGATGCACTACACCTTGATAGAAGGATTGAAAGTGGTATCTAGATACTCCATGAATTACAAACCATTCTAAGGGTATTCTTGGCTTCTTCTCACCTACCCATGGTTCAAAAACTTAATGTTAGGTGAAACCTCCAGTCCACTGCCACTTAATGGTGTTGTAGGTATCAAATAGTTTGGCATTTTGGAGCCTAAATTGGCTCATTTTGCTTTTTGTCTCCTATATTATGGTCTTCCCGTTGTATCTCGTCTTATCCATTTGGGTGTTTCCAACCCCCTTTGTCCTTTTTGTGGACATATGGAAACTCTCAAGCATCTTTTCTACTTTTGCCGACGAGACCAAGTTGCATGGAACTGGATACATGATTTCTTCAAGCCTTTTCGACTAGAGCTTTTTTCTTGGCATATGATTTTTTAAGCAATTGACCTAAGATGCTTGTGAGATTTACCCAAATTTAGCATGTCTTAAGAGTTGATAAATTCTATTCAACACATCGAAAGATAGAAAGATTGCTTTATTTTTAGGTTTTGCAGTGGATACTCATTTCTCTTTGTATACTAAAGCCATTATATGCTCTAATGTTATGTTATAGATCTAGGTATAGGCCAATAAAGTTGCTTTGAAGGTTTCCCACTTCTAGACACTTATATTGAGCATTAGGCCAATGCCCCTTTTATGGTTGTTTGGATGCCACCTTCTCTTGTCAATAGGGATGCTTCTCCATGTGGGTGCCATCATGGTCATAGCCATAGTGTTTGTTTAAGATGCAACTCTCATGGGTCTCGAGGATCCTCTCAACATCGACATTGCGGCTGGTCCCCCCACCATGTGGACACTTTCTTGCCCCTTAGTGTGACTATGGCATCCCTGGTTGGCATGATAATGGGAAGGACCCTTTGCTCGACCTTGTTATTTCACTCGAACCCCTATTGATCTAGAAGAAACAAAAGACAAAGAGGACATCATCATGGATTGGGAACCGATTTCTAATGGCCAATATCTCCCAGAGAATTGGGATGAGCCCCATCATAAGGATCCCTTCCACTTTTATTTATTTTTGGAATCCAACATAGACTTTTAGAAATGTAATTCCATTCCACCCCTATTTTATATGAATTATGTATCATATTTTTATATTTTTAATATAAATATGCATTGTTCAACATTAAAAAAAGGATAATTCAACAGTCAAATAAAAAACACCAAAATTCTAGCTCTAAGAGACACGTCACATTTCAGCGTTTGTAGAAATTACCTTTCAAAGGTCTTTAATACAGCAACGGCTTATGTATAAAAATTAATTGCGACATTGACTATTCGATTGTGGATATTAAAACGATTTCAGGAAAGATCCAAAAATGTCCAATCCTGCTAATCTAGATCTACTGCTACAGCGTCTTTTTTCTTTATGTTGTTGCTTTTTACATGTAATTTCTCATTCAGCTAAAGATGGATGATCTGATTAAAGGATTCATTCGCACAAAGTTGCAGCAGGAGCAAACGGAGGATGATAATGCTGCTCCTCCCTCCTACATTGAAAGATCCACCTGGTCTGAGGTTCCAATCTATGCCACTTTTAATTTCTTAAAGTGAAAAAATGAATTCAATTTCTATGAAAAGAGAAGGTTCCTTTTATAGTCTTCTATGCATTTGCACCCAGCTTGGCATAGTTACAAACCTGCTCACAAGTATGGAATGGTTGGCGAATTTTTTTCTCATGGTTACCAATTATGGTGGATATTAGGTTATTTACAGTTTTGTAAAGTTTTGTAACATGGTTACAGAGTGTTGTATTTTCATTTTGATATTTAATGTTTAACTATCTCTGTTTTCAGCCAAGTAATCTGATAATATTTATATGAATTATGGAGTGTGAGATGTTGATGTGAAAATTTAACATTTTTTTTTTACAGAAGCTCTTCTATATAATCAAATGTAATGTGAAAACTTATATCATAAAATATACTTTTATAAATTGTGATTATTTTTCTTGTATTCGAGTAGTTTTGCAATATTTTTTTTTTGTTGTTGGGAGGATGAGCATTCTGGATTTTTTTTTAACCCTTTGATATTGGAAACATGGACGATTTAGAGTGGGAATAATCAACCCCCTTCGATTTAGCGCCAATAATAACCTGTTTTTTTTGTATTTAAGATCCAATTTATAAAATAATCTGTATGGAAGTTTCTTTCTTACCTTTCAGTTTAAAAAAAATTAAAATATACGCATTTTAGCCTTTAGGTGAATATTCAGGAAAAATAAAGAATTTACTACTAACTAATGCAAATTTTGGCGAAGGCATGCTATATGAGAATTTGATAGCTAACATTGTTAATTGATGAATCTAATTTTTGGAAATTTTGCAAAAAAAATCATCCGAATGGTGAAGAAGTAGCACATAAAAAATATCCAGCTCTCTGTGCACCTGCCTGTGTTAAGATTATGGGGCAGACATACCCTACACCATAGGGATTAAAACATGTGGGAAAGATCTTGGCTATCTCCAAGTTAGACCTCAAGTGTCTGAAATGAAAGAGGATATAACACTGTTGTTTCCAATTAGATTTACCTGGATATTCACATGTGAAGTGCCAAAGATCTAAAAAAAAATGAATTGATATAGCCGTAGGCAGATAACATTTCCACATATGAGAACCCCCGGTGCACTTAATTGTATTTAGCTTATGTACCCCATGTACCTGACTGTATTTAGCCTACGAAGTACACATATCCTACCCTCCTTAGGGTCTGAACTTTCACATCCTCTGCTCAAGCACGAGATTGTTATGGTCTTTAAGTTATACCTTCAACGACGAAAACGAAAAGTATATGATACAGTTGTTTTCAAATAGATTTATCAAAATTGTATATGTATGGGAATCGCAAAGACCTAAAATTGAATTCAAGAGGATATAATGCAGTTGTTTTCAAATAGATTTATCAAAATGTTTACTTGTGGAAATCTCAAAGATCTAAAATTGTATTCAATATAATGGACAAAAGCATGTTTGCAGGTAGTTAGTGGGCACAAGGAGGAGGAAGCCAATTATGAAGAAGAAGCAGAGAATAGTAAGAATAGGATTCATTTCAATGAGGAGTTTAAGCAGCAGGAGAAGAAGAAGCATTCCAAATTTCCATGGCAGGAGCAGCAAAATAAGGTGATCTTCCACGGCTTGCATTTTATTAGTTAATAACAAAAGTCTCAAATTTTGGATCTCAAAGACCTAAAATTGAATTCAAGAGGATATATTGCAGTTGTTTTCAAATAGATTTATCAAAATGTTTACTTGTGGAAATCTCAAAGATCTAAAATTGTATTCAAAATAACAGACAAAAGCATGTTTGCAGGTAGTTAGTGGGCACAAGGAGGAGGAAGCAAATTATGAAGAAGAAGCAGAGAATAGTAAGAATAGGATTCATTTCAATGAGGAGTTTAAGCAGCAGGAGAAGAAGAAGCATTCCAAATTTCCATGGCAGGAGCAGCAAGATAAGGTGATCTTCCACGGCTTGCATTTTATTAGTTAATAACAAAATTTTCAAATTTTGGATAAGGCAAAATTTCTCCCAGGCTATCCAGAAGAGCTTCAGCAAATGTCGTTCTGTGGAAGCCTTCATTCTAATAAAAGAACTAGTAGCCAAATGTTTACTAAACAGGTAAAGGTAAATTTAAGATATGGGTTTAGAGCATTCCAAAATCATGTTTATAAACAAGGATAATTTATTCTTCAAATTCTGTGGTTCTTTATTAATCAATCTTTTTATAAAAGCTTGGGAGAACCAGCCTTACCCATCCACCTACACCTGGATTATTAATTGGCTAAAATTTATTACTGTTAATTGTAAATTTTTTTTTTTCCAACTATGATATTAAGCTATCATTCATAAATTTTGCTCTTTTTTAATGGAAAGATTTACCACTATTTTAGTAAAAAGATCGTGGAAATTTCTCTCTCTAAAAATATTTCATGCTTGTTGTCCATACTCAAAAAAATTTCAATTCTATTTTGCTTAATGTCAGATTTGGCAAGCTGCAGCTGATTCTGAGGTGTGGGAGACAGTAGGAGAACACCATTCTAAATCTCCACAGAAATACTGTAAGGTGTGTCTAACTAAATCCTAGCTCTTTCATTCGATAAAGATGGGGTAGATTTGAAAGGGACTCTCCTTTGTTTTTTCTGGCAAAAACTATGTTATAATTGAAAGAATTCTTGTATTGCCTCTTTATGTCCTGTTTGGCTTAAATTTTGTACTCTCTTCATTTCTGTTCAAAACAATTCTGAAATTTTATTCTTATTTCCTTGAATCAGCTGAAAGAAAACCTAGCATGTACTTTTTCTTATCAAATTGAGCATTATATTGCTGGAACGTGACAATATTGCTTAACCTTTTCCCGGTACCGAAATACTTGCTGAATCCTTCCTATAATTTTCAGGTGTTGTAACTGTTGGAGGTGCAATTTACCCTCTGGCAAAGCCCAAATTTGTGATGAGTTGGTGGGTCAGTGGTAGAATACCCAGCAGTGCCCATGGTAGGTCCTAGGTTTGAGTCCTGTCTGGTCCATGTTTTACAACAGTAACTTCTGTATTTGTTGGTTGCGAGCCTTCTTGGTTTAGCTGCATCTTAGCAATAATCAATCCCTGTATTTGAGTATAGTTGTAATCTTTTGTCCCATTAGGTTTTAACATGCTCAATCCTTAAGGAGATTAATTGGCCTAAAAGTAGAAGCAGAGTGGTGCTCATCCTGTGGCAAAACTATATTAGGGAACTGATGTTAAATTTGCAGCTTGTGAGTGAGATTCATATAGACCTTTAGGTCTCTTAATGCAAAACACTTGCTACTATGATGTAATTATTGGCAGAAATTTCCAGCTGGACTTTGATTTTTTTCTTTCTTTATGCTATCTCCTTTTTAGGTCATTAATTTGTTTTCGTATTGCAAGACCTAGAGAACATCCTATTCGAATATAGAGGACTAATCAATCAATGATGGAATACTCTATCAGGGGGAGAAAATTTCCATTACATCTAATTTCCATTATATGAGCCAGCTCATACAAGCGTGAGCCCTCCAAGGGCAAGTCTAAGACTAGCTCGAACCCCATATAAATACAGATCTGGAATGTGCTTTTCTAATGGTTTCATGTCCACCCATCTAATTTCATAAAATACTTAATCCTGAAAACAAAATCATTCTGAGTGTACTTATTAGTGCATTTAAGACCTGTACTTTTATGGGTTTGAACTAGTTCCAGATTGTATTTATAAGTGTTTGAAGTAGTGGTAGACACACGCAGTCTGTTTTTGATTGATATTTGTAATTTGAAATAAAGATTTGTAACGTCTTTCCTTCCATTCAATCATAATCAACCATCATAATCCATAGTACATGTGAGTAATTAATGAAAAAGAGTCTAGGTGCATTGTCATTTGTAAATCAAACAGAGAAGTTGGAAGATTTAAGTGCAGAATCTCATGTTCGACATAAACAAACCAATCACACAGGAGAACACAAAAATATGGAAAGTGCCTTTAAGGGCACCCAAGCATAAGAAAACTCAATATAGAAATGAGAATGAATTGTAATGTATGTTATGGTGGAAGCATTGCCTCCGTTAGAGTACTTGATTCCAAATCACCAAATACATTGAATATATGCTAATATCCTCTTGGCTGCCTGCCAATGATTCTTCCTTGACTCTTGCATGAACAAAAACTAGACTCACTCCAAAGGCGATATATGGTCGACTATGAGTCAAGTGTGTGGAATAATATATTGAGCCACAAATATCACAAAATACATCTACAAATATCACAAAATACATCTACAACCAGACATGGGTCCTAAATCTTATGAGAGAGTACACTGGTGGCAAGGAGCTCACACGATCAGGAGTCACACGCTTTGCCACTAATTTCCTTACCTTGCAGAGTATAGCAGCATTATTGCCCCACCTTAGGCGCATGTTTGTGGCCGAAAGGTGGTTGGAGAGTCCTTATCATAGGAAGCTAGAAGCAGAGAGGGTCGTGAAGGCAGTTTATGATGCTGTCATGGAAAAATCCATGGAGGAGATCATCAAGGTAAGTTTTCAAACACTAATTTTTATTTATTTTTTTATTTGCTAATGTTAAAATTTGCTGATTTTGTAAAAAACTTATATTTATATTTGTTGAATTTCAATTACTATAATTCTCTAATTTTATTTTCATCCACTATTGATTTAGGTGTCAGAACCGTTGGTTAGGGTTCTACGATTGGTGGATGGGGATCAAAAGCCCATGGGGTATCTATCTGAGGCCATGGATAAGGCCAAAGAGGCCATTCAGCATTTGTATGGGTCGAATAAAACAAAATATGAACCCATATGGCGCATTATTGATCAGAGGTGGAATCGACAACTCCACCAACATATTCATGCTACTGGTTACTATTTGAACCCCGCGTTTTTCTTCTCCTCTTCATTCAAAGCAGATGTAGAGGTTAAGCTTGGCCTGAACACATGCATGGAGAGGTTGGTCTTTGATGATAACCTTCGAGACATCATACTCGATGAGTTACAGGCCTATAAGAATGCAGATGGGCCTTTTTTTTCTTCAAGAGATGCCATTCGTAGGAGATCCACTCTGCAACCAGGCAAAATACATATGTTTATTTTTCATTTACTATTTATTTTAATTTTTAAGTTTACTAAAATCCTTACAAAGTTATAAATGTTATCCTTGCAGATTTATGGTGGGATGATTATGGTTCCTCAACGCCTAATCTTCAAAAGATAGCCATCCGGATTTTATCCTAGCCTTGTAGTGCATCTGGTTGTGAGCGCCACTGGAGTGTTTTTGAGGCCATTCACACAAAGAAGCGCAACAGGTTGACTCAAAAGCGCTTGAATGACCTTGTCTATGTGCGGTACAACCTTCGGTTGCATGAGAAGAAGGTAGAAGGCCAAGAATCATATCAGGCATTGGACCTTGACGACATTGATCCATATTCAGATTGGATTGCTAAGGATGTTGATGTTGATTCATCCATCACTTGATGATGATGATATAGCTGCTATGGAGAGGGATACAGCTGAATGGCAAGCAAATGTCATAGCATATGAGGATTCAGATTTCCACAACACAAATATGAACTCTTTCCAAGTAAGACTCTCTTGGTAGCAAAAACGTTTCTAGATGGTTTTGAGAATCCCTCTGTAACCCTCTCCCAAGAGTTAGAAGATATGCGGGCTTGGTATTACAATGACCTTAAGGTGTATGACAGGGACGTCATACAACACACTTTTGAAACTAACCCCCTCACATGACCTGTGCGATGAAAGCAACGACTAGTGAACACCGGTGTCTACCAATAATGTGAAAAATGCTCACCAAGATGATTGAAACCAAGATCAATTTTCGCATCAAGCACTCTACATGGGTCTCCAATCTTGTGCTTGTTCAGAATAAGAATGGTGAGATTTGCTTGTGTGTAGACTTTTGTGGTCTTAATCGGGCATCGCTCAAGGATCACTATCCTGACCCCCTAATGGATCAAATTTTGCAAGGTAGCTAGCTCGATAATGTATTCATTATTGGATGGTTTCTCCGACAACAACCAGGTATGGGTAAAGGACGAGGATTTGTTCAAGACAACGTTCATGACCAAATGGGGCACTTTTGCCTACTAGTGGATGCCTAATGATCTAACCAATGTAGGCACCACCTTTTAGAGAGCAATGGATGTTGCATTCAAAGGTATAATAAACAAGTACATTCTGGTGTACTTGGATGACATCACAATATTCTCAAAGACCACTGAGGAACACCTCGCCCACTTGTGGGAAGTGTTCTAATGATTTTATGATCGACATTTGCCTCAAGTCAAGGAATTGCATTTTCGCTGTTCTAGAAGGTAAGCTTCTGGGACACGTGGTCTCCAAAGATGGTTTGGTAGTAGACCTTGATCATGTGAAGGCCATCAGTGAACTTCTGTTGCCCCACATGAAGAAAAGCTTGCAACCTTTCCTTGGAAATATTAACTTCATTAGGAAGTTTATTTTCAACTTTGCCAGCTTCATGAAGCCCATCATGTTACTACTAAAGAAAGATGTTAGCTTCTGGTGGACATGTGAAGTGAAAGAATCTTTTCTTCTTATCGAACAAGCCATCATGTAGACCTCAATTCTCATGAGCCCTAATTTTTCAATGGACTTCATCCTCCATGCCTTCGGCATTGACCATAGCATAGCAATCGTCCTCACTCAGAAGGATGCAAATGAAGATAATAATTTGATAGCGATCGTGAGTGCTAATTTCAAGGGCTACGAGTAAATATACACATTTTTAGAGAAACAACCTATGCTCTCATGAAATATTTGAAGTACTTCCAACATCTAGTCTTGCATAGCAAGGTGTAGGCTTTCATAATTTGCTTCAATGTGAGGGATTACCTCCTTCATAGTGAGATAAATGAAGTAGGGTGAGTTGGATCACCAAAATAATGGAATATGACATTGAGATCCAGCCAACCAAGTTAGTCTAAGGTTGAGGCCTATGCCAACACCTCGCAGAGAGTTTGGCCCTCCTAGATTCCTTCAAGAGCAATGACCTCAAGCCAGTGGCGTTTCAAGCACATGAATCACCACCCACTCTACTCGTAACCAAGAGAATGAATTTTTAAAATCCAAGGATACCTGGAGACTGGATGCATTTCGTCTGGACTTGATAAGACGTTTTCGCCTTTCTTGTGTCAACTATCGACTCATTGGAGGGGTCTTATTCAAACAAACCCTCAATTGAGCCTTGTTGAGGTGCATCAGATCCAAACAAATTGATAGACTTGTGCACGAATTCCATGAGGGACTCGCAGGTGGTCATTACTTAGCAAAAACCACGACCACCAAGATAATGCCAATTGGATATTTTGGCCCACCATGTTCAACAATGCACACTAGTTCGTCTGAACTTGCGAACCTTGTAAACGGTTTACTAGAAGGAAGCAAAATGCTCCCTTCCTACTAAAACCCATCTCTATGGGTGCTCCTTTCCAACAATGGGGGCTTGATTTATGGCGCCATTAATCCCCTTCCACTGGGGGGTAGTGGATCTTGATTGCAACAGATTATTTTACAAGGTGGATTAAAGTAGTAGCTCTTATGGATGTCAAGGACCGAGTTGTGAATTTCCTAGAGGAAATTGTAACTCGATTTGGCACCCGTACTACCATAATCTCAAATAATGCATTCATAGGATTAAAGGTCACCAATTTCACCTCGAAATGTGGCATCTATTTTAAGACCTCGCCAAATTATTATCCATAGAATAATGGCTTCGCTAAGTTGACAAATAAAAATTTGAAGTGGATCATCGCTTGAACTCTATAAGGCAATTTGCATGCATGGGACTCCTTGTTGCGCCAAGCTTTGTGGGTTGACCACATCACTGAAAAGTGTGCCATAGGCACTTTGCCTTATGCAGTGGTCTACGACATGGAGGCACAATTGCATATACATATAAACAAATTACTTAAACTGTAAGAGGCAAGGAAAACCATTGTTGATTAGTTCAAGAGGCCTAAAGGAGCATGAAAAAATGGTTCGATTGGCAGGCCACCTCGCAAAGCTTCGCAATGGGTGACCTAGTCCTCAAATGGGACAAAAATTGAGCCAAACTCAACTTTTAGTCCATGTCCCTCATGGAAGTATAGTTGGATTCCATCAGCAAGCTAACAAAGCACTATACTTCGAGTTGGATGATGTCAAGCGAAAGCTTGAAATAGCCATCAAGAAGATAGCTTGGCTAACCAAGTTACTCAAGCAAGAAAAACATGAAGCTAAAAGTAGTAGGGAAATGACTGCAAAGTCCCTGAAAGATCCATGTCGCCTTCAATTCTTCCTCTTAGCTATGTCGTTCTGTTGTGGAACATGAGGAACCATGTTGCTCAAGGAAGTCTGTGAACACTGCGTTTACATATTTAGTGCCATTATTTGTTGGCTCTTCTTAATAGATGGGTTCTTCACTTCTACCTTGAAGACTTTTAAGGTAGAAAGCATCTCATCCTTCTTTAAAAAGTAAGCTAGTCGTAAAAAGTAAGCATCTCATCCTTTTAGTAGAATTGTGAACCAATACTAAAACATATTGCACACCACTATGTGAATATATTGGTTATAGACCCCATCAAATCATTGTGCACCAAGCTATGCTCCACGGGGATGTGTCCCTTGCCTAAATAGACCCCGCCCCCTGTAGGGGACATTTCAGGGACGCGGGGATGGGTAGGAAACGTCCCCTCACCATCCCCTTTTTTTTGCAAATACGAGAAACATCCTGGGGACATCCCTAAATACTCAAGGGATGCTAGGGGATGGCTAGTCGTCCTCCCAGAGGGCCAAGGGACGTCCAGACGTCCCCCGACTGCCTTGGAGACGGCTAATCGTCCCCTACGGCCCAAAATTTTTTGATATACTTTTTTATTAAAAAACATAATTTTAAAAAAAGGGATGGGGGGCCCACAAGGACCCCTACATCCCTTTAAACACAACCTAAACCTAAAAAATTCCTCATAACAACTAAAAGGAAAAAATCCAACACATTTTAACATTTTACAACTTGCGAAGAAGAAGAGAAAGAGAAGGAGAAGCAGTTAGAAGAGGTGAACAACAGTGAAAAGAAGGCATTAGAACATCAAACTAACATCATTTGAGGTAAGGTTACCATTCCTTATTCATTTGTTCAAATTCCTTTGAATTTTTGTTAGTTTTTTTAAAAATTCCAAACACTTAGGGAGGGTTTTTTGTTTCTTTTTTGCAGTTGTGTTTTGATATTTCAAAAAACAAAACAAGACAATGAGCAGCAGTGAGGGAAGTGAGAGTGAAGAGATTGAACTTGAAATTCAACCAAGAACTAGAGGTCATGGAAATGTTGCAGCCACTGGGGGTACTTCTGCTAGTGGGAGTGCTACAGGGATTGTGGGTTCAAGTAATCCGTTTGAATGCCCTTCCAATCTACTCAAACAATATGCAAAAGGCCCTAAAAACCTCTCTTACAACCACGTAGACAAAGACAAGAAAAAAAATTCTGGGGGGAGTAGAGTATGGATTTGTCATTTGTGTAAGAAAGACTATAGGGGCAGCTATACAAGAGTTTATTCTCACCTTTTGCATATGGGTGGACTAGGGGTAAAAGGTTGTGAGAAAATTACTTTAGTTGAGAAGGCCAAGGTAACTAGGTTGCACATGGAGGCGGAGGCAAGATCTAAGGGAATTCCAATGGAGACTATGCAACCTAGTAGTAGTGTGTTATTGCCTACACAAACCATACATGTTGGAAGTCAAAGGGGAGAGGGTTCTACTTCTACCAAGGGAAAGAAAAGAACTACCACTGTTGCAGGGTTGTTTAATGTACAATCATGAGAGGTGGCCAAGTCTTCCATTGCTAGATTTTTCTATGCCCATGCCATACCATTTCATGTGGCACGCTCCCTATTTCAAACAAATGTTCAAAGATGTAATTGATGTTGGTCCTTCATTTGCCCCCCTAGAAAACACCACCCTACTTGATAGAGAATATTCTAAGGTGAGTGTGTTGATAGAAGAAACGAGACAAACTTGGATTAGGGATGGCTTCTCTATTGTCATGGATGGGTGGATTGACATCCAACGTCGGCCACTCATCAATATCATTGTCACATGTTCAACTGGCTCTTATTTTCTTAGAGCTATTGATTGTTCAGGGAAGAGGAAGGATGCAAACTTCCAATTTCAGATTTTGAAGGATGCCATAGTAGAGGTTGGGGCATCTAATGTTGTCAAAGTGGTGACAAATTCAGCCCGTGAATATAAGTTAGCTGGTTTGATGGTGGAGGGTGCTTACAAACACATTTTCTAGACCCCATGTTGTGTTCATGCGTTGAACAATGCATTGAAAGACATTGGGAAGATTGATTGGGTGAAGGTAGTGGTGGCAGAAGTTAGAGAGATACATATGTTCATTTGCAACCATCAAACCTCACTTGCATTGTTCAGGACTTTTTTCAAGGAAAGAATTCCTCAAGCTCGTAGATACTAGATGTGCCATCTACTTCATTTTGTTAGAGAGGATGGTTGAGGTGCAGGAGACTCTACAATTAATGGTGGTTAATATAGAGTGGAGTAGATGGCCAGAGTCAACCACACCTGAAGGAAGAAGTGTGAAGCAAAAGATCCTTGATGATGATTGGTGGTCCACAATGAGGTATGAAATTTCAAATTGCTGATTTTATTATTAAAATTTTAAAAAGTCAATTTATTCAAAATTCTTAAATTCTTAAAGTTATTCTTAAATTGTTGATTTTATTCTTAAATTCTTATTCTTATTCTTTTATGAAATTTTAATTTTTGTAACTTGGTTGCACTTGCAGATATGTTTGGTCCTTCATTGCACCTATTGTGCAAGTCATAATATATGCTGATACAAACTCTCCTAGCCTTGGAGAGATTTATGAGACATTTGATAACATGCTTGGGCAAATGAAGCAAGCCATTCAGAGCAGGGATCCTACTTTGGGATTTTATGAGGAACATCTTAGGCCCATTGTGACGTGGCGACGGTGGGACACTATGAACATCCCACTTCATATGGCAGCATATGCTTTAAATCCCAAATGGTATGTAGCTAGGCCTGGAAAAGTGCCTTCATCTCATGATGAGGAGGTGAAACAAGGGTTCATGAAAGCCCTTCGAAAAATGTATACCGAAGAGGATGCTTCTATACTTTGCACACAATGGATGGCCTTTGTCAATCTCCATGGTCCAACCTTTAGCAAACTAGAGGTGAGGATGGATAGAGCTACATTAGCTCAAACGGACCCTATTGGATGGTGGATGTGGCATGGCAAGGATGCACTAGAGTTGAGGATACTTGCCACTTGCCTCCTTTAACAGGTTGCCAACTCCTTTGCTGCAGAGAGGAATTGGTCCACATATAGCTTCATTGAGTCGGTGAAGAGGAACAACCTTACCTCTAGACGGTTAGAGAAGTTAGTGGCGGTGCATAGTGCCTTGTAGCTACAGGATTGATAGAGACTTGAGTATTGTTAAACTCCAGCTGCACGTTGGGATGTTGATCCCGAAGAATCAAGATGTTATGCATATTGATGAGGAGGCATAGGAGGGATTGGTTGGGGTTCCATTGGATGAGGCAGCCCCTCATGGTGGCAGTGACTCGGACTTAGACTCTAATTTTGATGCAGTCCTAACAGAGGCATATGTTGATTAGGGACAACCATATATTTTCTATGTTTTTGTCATTTTGTTGTTGAAACTTGCAGCCGTTGGGCATTTTGTTGTAATTTTTATATAATATATATGCCACATTGTCAATGAAATCAATTAAATTTTGTTAATTTGTTTGCCAATTCTCATGTGAAAAGTTGAAAACTTAGTTCAAGTCTAATGTTATTGTTATGTATTTATTTTTTAAGGTTCTTTAATGTTTATAATGGATGCCTTATCAATGTTATCATTTAAATATTTGAAATTTCCTTATATTTTAAAATTTTTCTTATTTTTTTAATAGTCATCCCCTACCGTCCCCTAAAAAATGGCCCAAAAGAAAACAGCGTTTCGGAAACACGTCCTTCCGTCTCCTACCATCCCCATCCTGAAAACTTGGGGGAGCATAGGCACCAAGTCAAATTTATTTGATGCCCTCTGTGGATTGTTCTTATCAAAGGGTTCCATGTGATGCTTCCCATACACACACCTTCAAAAAACACCCATGGATGTTGTGGCATGTGGAACACCATGCCCCATATTATGCCTCTTCAAGAAAGCAATACATTTGTAGTTGAGGTTTCACAACCTCATATGCCACATGGCACAAATGACTAGCATCATCCATTGAGGTAATTAGTGCTTGATTCTCCTGACCACAAAATTTGTTAAAGATGCACCAGTTATCTTGCAAGGTACTAGTTGCAAATTGTTCTTTGGATCCTTGATCCAGCACTTGTTTCCAAGAAACTCAATCTTGTACCCTTCTATAGCACGTTGTCTCATCGACAAGAGATTCTTTCCCATGCTAAGAGCATACAAAATATTGTCAAAGAAGCCATTCTTGAATTTCATAGTTCCCATACCAAGCACACATATTGGATGACCATCACCAACCACAACATTCTAATCATTGCCTTCTTGTTTCTAGGAAACAAAACTGTCCTTGGCATGGTCAATATGCTTATGGGCACTCATATCGAGAACCTAGTATGATGCCTTCTCACCAGCTGGAACCAATGTTGTCATGCCACAAGCATCACCATCACTAGAAGTAGATGTTTCAACAACTTCTACAAGAAACCTATCCACTCACCTACTTTTTGTTTTGTGAGCCAAATAGGACATTCTCATTTCCTATGGCTTGCAAACTTTTTGCAACCGAAACAAATTCCCAAACTTTGACTTGTCCTATTTATGAACTTGCTTAGAAGATTGACTGTTGTCTTAGTCCAATTTCTTTTGTCCTTTCTCTTGTTTCTTATTTTTCTCATTCTTCTTTTGATAAGTTGGGCGCTTCAATGCAGATACAAGGGCTTGGGGGGATGACAAACCAAGCAGATTCAACCATTTCAACTTTTGTTTTTCTGCCAATACCTATTTCTTGAGTGCCTTCCATGATGTGTTTTGCAATTTGTTGTCATCTTGCATGAGAATTAAGAAATTATTGTATGGTGCCAGAAGATTCCCTAGAACCAAGGTGTGCATCCTCTTATTATCCTTCCAAGAGTCTTTGCCTAGAGCCACAAGCTTGTCCCTAAGCTCTTCCAGCGTGTTCAGATAGGCAAGTATATTGAGCTCATCCTCAACCTTGTGACTACCTAGTGCCACGGTTGGGTTCACCAACTAACAGGTGTTACTAATCTTATACATCCTCTATAATTTCTGCCAAATCTGGTATGGAGTGTAACACACTTAATGAGTTGCATCCTAATTGCAGCAGTGATATACTTCAACAACGTTGCTTGATCTTTTTGACAATACAACCCATGCAGATACTACACCAAACTGTCATTAGGCAATTAAAGTGTAGTTGGATCTTGTCTAACAATGTCCCAAAATGCATGTTCCAACAGGAGAGTGGTCATCTCACATTTCCATTTAAACTAGTTTTCACTGCCAATGAGAACCAACTGATCCTTGCTGCTAATGTCCAAGTGTGGCAAATTTCAAATGTTTAAGGTTTTCCCTTATCACTCCCAGAAGAAACCCTTATCACTCTTGCCTTTCAATATACAGATATCTCCGATGAACCAAACTGCCTAATATTACCACATCTTCCTATATACCCATCAGTATGTGGAGAAGTGATAGCATGAATGAGCAATTCTTTCAATATACCACACCTCTCATTATACCAAACCTTTCAATATACCCAATGATACATGGTAGCAGAGTGGTAAGGGAGAGCAAAGTGATATGCGAGAGAAGAAATGGTATGGGAAGTTCTTGGGTTTGCCTTAGGCCAGGGTATTGGAGTAGTAGCACCCTTCACTTCACTAGATCCTTTACAGGGAAGCTAGCTCAGCCAAAAACAATAAATCACTAGATGAAGAAAGAGAGAGGAGAGACAAGAAGAAGAATGTTGTGTTGAGTTTTGTGAGTTTTTCTTTTAGAGCTTTGCAAGAATAGCACATGCTAACAAAGCAACACTAAATATGCGCTAAAAATCTAAAAGTAATCTGCAAAAATAACACCTTAAAAGCAAGAAAGGTAACTCAGCAAAAACGGTTGAAAAAACTGAACTTAGAGGCATTGAAACTGAAATCCAATCACGCCAACGTGTAGAGCTTGGAGAATCACAATTTAAAAAATGGCTCTAAAAAAGCCCTTTGGAAGCTCAAGAAATCGCTCCGGTCTCCAAATTGGGTTTAAACTTTAGACAAGTAAGTTAAGTCCTCTGGGGCCGACCATGCAATCAGTGGCTGACCATGTGACTAGGGGCTGAAAATCTTCACTATCCCCATACAACCAGGGGCTAGACAATTTAAGCACTTAGCACTTACTCTTTCCCCCCATATGGCCATAGGTAAAATCAAATCTTGGGGGGCAAAACTTAAAAAGAATTGATGTTTTTAAAGAATGATTAGAAATAAAAATCAAAAGAGGGAATTAAAACTTTTGCTTTAAGTGCTGCTTTGTTTTGTTTTAATTGGAGAGCTGGTTTTAAATTGCTCTAAAGCATGCACACACGCAACCACTCCTCATGCTCCTCTGCAAACTTCTTTTTCCTGCCACTGATGCTCAATGCACGCCTAGACCTTCAACACATCCAACCCCTGCATACCCTCAAGGCCTGCAAATTATTTTTATTTTTATTTTTGTGATTGCAAAACGCCCTTCAAACCTGGTTCACTGCACACCACCTTACAAAAACTGAATTTTGTTTTTATTATAAAAAACAGGGAGAGACTGCTACTCCATGGACCCTGCATCCCACACCTCTAAAACTGCTTAAAACACCAAGGCCATGCTGTTGTTTCTTTATCCTGCAGTGCCTTTCTATTAAAAATTGCCACACAGACTTAATTTTGTGGGTTTTGTTTGTGTTAAGAGCTCTGTCCACTCCAAATGCTGTTGTTGGTTTTGGAATGTCACCCTACCCCTCAAACACAGCTGTTAGTAAAACACACTGATGCTATGATCCTTACACAGCCTGCAAACAAGAGAAGATCAACATAAAACACCATTACACCAAACTGCAGATCACGACAAAACATACATTGAAATCCTCAAATGTGAACCAACAATCTGCAAACCACACACACCACATGTGCAAAAAAATTTGCACAAGAGGATCGCCTTTGGACAAAAACCTTGACCAGTATCAATGCCAAACACCTAAAATCATGCAAAATTGCTGGGAAACCACACCCTCAGAGCATCACTGCACCGATTCTATGTCAGAAACCAACATTAGAACATGGACTCTACCTTCATGCACAAACCCAAAATCTGATGCTATGTTAGAAATAACACTGCAATAGGACCCGCGTAATTGACAGAAAAGGGTGAAACATACACGAATTAAAATGGATTCATTGGGTATCCTTTACTTCATTTACTCACATATCAGGTTCAGTGTGATTACATTGTACAACTAGCCTCTTTAAATAGCGTCACTAATCCAATTACCTATGAGGTACAACACGTGTGATAAATCCACACACTAATTATAGGTGTATTGTGCTACTGATAGTACATCAATAAGCTATGTTACCGGAAATGATACGTTTGTCCCTTGGCACGGGACTGGATGGAGGCAAGTACGGGAGTGAGGATATGATGACTAGGGTACGCTCCTATCGCCCTTGGTACCCAAGGCAGTAGGGACGACCAGGGTACGGACATACCCACAAGGTACCTAGAGCGGCAGGGGTGTACCTTGGCCATCCCTGGATGTGCCCCGACATTCCCAGCCTCGCCAAAAGCCATCCTTAGAATCAGCTCGATAATGTGAAGGTTGTTGTTTGATCAGATTTCGAAGCTTGGCATTTTGTTGTGAAGATTCTTCATATTGAATCTGAGCTACAAATGTTTTCGGCTTCTTAGAGTTTTGTTATTTATGGAATGAAAATTCAGTTTAAAATTAACTACCATGAATTTGCTGTGCATTTTATTTACCCCCTGTTTTGGGTGGGTCGGAATATTTTCACCCATGGTAACAAACATCCCTAAGTAAATCAAGAGCCTAATTAAGTATGATGATGTTTAAGGTTGACAAATATATGGTTACTTTAGTCTCAATCTTTTGATTGTATGTTACGGTGACCATAGTTCAACAAATCGCCATTTTTTTGGCTCCCGAGTTCGAGTTTTTTTAAAAATATGAAAATGGCATGTGCCATGAAGGTCTGTGTGGTTTTGAAGGTCTTCATTTGGGCTTGGTGGCTGGGGCTCTGTCCCTCGATCTTGCCCTGTACCGCAACAGGGAAGGCGCTAGGGGTGCTACTCTCGGACCCTACGACGGGCACCACCCCTAGACCCCAAGAGGGGTGCTACTCCTCGACCCCTGCCAAACTCATTTGATACATTTTGTAGCTGTATTTTGCATAAAATTTATGTTTCTTTCAAAAATTTAAGTATTTTTGAAGTTGCTGAGTTGGAGATTTTTGGTTTGCCGCATGGATGGAAGACTCGGCGAGTCATGAAAAACTCGCAAGTTTTTCATCATGGCGAGTATTTGCAGTGTTTATTCAATAGCAAAACTCGCTGAGGTTCTGGCGAGGACTCTCCGGCTTGCTTGCAGGGTGCTAACATTTGAGACTGCACACTTGTGCATAGACTGGTGTTTGTGCTACACTGGTCTTTGGCACAAAAACACACATTTTGAATGAAAAGCAGGTTCTCCCATTTGCTTGGTTACACTATTGTGCATTTGTAAAAGATGCACAATTGTGTAGTTGACAGTCTTTGATTGGTCATCTATGAATGGGGGGATAATTCTAAGGGATCCAATTGTGTAACCAACATTTCCTGCAATAATTTCTTGAAATAGTTGACGGGTTTGGGATCATGGTTAGACTCAATGGATGTTGGAAGTCCAAAGTGGACCACACTGCATTTGCAAATGATCTTCTTGCAAGCAACTATGATGATCATCTTCAAAAAATGATACACGACAACGTAAACACAACCATTCTTATGCATTGTCATGGGAATGCCTTTCAGATGATCTAGGATTGGATGACATTGATGAGGCTGAGGAGAAGTCATTGCCAGCTACTACCAGGATGGAGGTCGAGCCATTGCCTTCCATGCCAAGCGAGAAGCCACAGTGGACTCCAAGGACTAGAACCTCTATCTCTCCCCTAGTTTTCAGTAGATTAGGGAAGAGGAAGATGTAAAATGTTGTATTTACTTTTAGTTTTACTATTTTCATTTTGTCAGCTATCTATTGCATTAGGGTATCAGCCATCAGGATTCCGCATGAGGATCCGATTTTGTACTCAATTTGCATTCAATCAATCAAATTTAATAGAAAACACTTTTGTACTCATTTATGGACTCATTGGATACATCTTGTCATTGAATTTTGCAAAAAAATGTGTTTCTAATGAAATTTAAGCAATTTTTTAAGTTGCCAAGTTTTTGCCGAGTCGAGTTTTTTGGGCCTGGCGAGTTTTTACCGAGTCTGAGTTTTCCAACTATGGTTTGCCGAGTCCAAGTTTGCAAACTATGATGGAGACTACATTCTTTTTTCGGTTGGAACACCTTGGAATGCTTTTTTGTTTTTTAAACTTATTAAATAGATTTATATCTAAATCAAAGGAAATAGATACAAATAATTTTTAAAAAAGAAAGATGGAATAGAATCACATCTTAAAGACATGCAAATTGGTAGATTTGGGAAACAAAGTAGTACACGACTTCAAACACGGTCAAAGCTATAAAGTTTGTTCTCAAAGGGGGTTCTAGTGTTAGTGCATTATTTTATTTATGCATTAGTTTACTATGCTAGCATTATCTTGCACATTAAGATAATCTTGTTTAGGTAGGTCTTTACTTAGAGGCATTTTCTTAGGGACATAACTTGCTATATTTAGCAAGTGGTTGTTTGTTAGGACTATTCACTTGGTGACTTCTCACTTAGTAGTACTTGTAAGTTAGGACTCTTGTAAGTTAGGACTCCTCACTTAACCGTATTTCATTCATATAGATATATGAATGAATTATGAAATGTATTTTCAATTCTATTATTTAACTTATTTTTAATATCATGTATCAAATATATTTTAAATTCTGCATAGTCACTCATGTGTGTGTGTATATATATATATATATATATATATATATATACAGCTGTACCCGTACCCGGGGAATTTTTTTTGCCGTACCGGCGTACCCAAATCTCGAACCAGAGCCTGTTCCCATACACGTACTGGCAACTTAGTCAATAAGTGGTTGCATGTGGGATAAAGCAGCACAGTGCAATATTAATATTCTAACAACTTCTGAGTGGGAAAAATAGTAGAAATTTTACAGCAATAGGTTTATGGGCCAAAGATGCAAGGGAATGTGAAAAATAATTTGTGGATGTGTGCTATGTAGCACAAGCAAGTCTGGTGATAGGAGGCTTAAGTTGTACATGTCATTACCATACGAGAGCGTCTCAATGGATTTTATGGGGTCATTGCCCATACTTGTTTGTCACTGTCAACATTTTCAACAAAAGTTATATACTCATTCCACATAAGGTCATTAATGGACAAGAAGCATCAGACGTTCTTCACCAATGTGTGAGTGCACTTTGGGTTTCCCAAATTGCTCTTTTCAGATAGAGGTCATTATTCTTGAATAGGTTTTGGACTACAATGTGTTGAAAGATGGATACCAAGTTGAAGAGGTCTACTGCTTTCCATCTACAAATGGAGTCAGACTGAAATATTGAAAAAACATTGGTGCAACTCTTAACAGGTTATAACAAGAAGCATCCAATGACTTGGAGTGAAAATTTGATGTCCGTTCAACATTTGTACAATAGGGTGGTGCACACCTTGATGCAGAATTGACCATTTGTGACATGTGCTGAGTAACTACCTCCTCCATTAGATGTTTATGGACAAGGAGAGGACAAAGAAGAGGCACATTCAAAAGCAACAAAGGTTGAAAATATAATTGAATAAAACAAATCCACCTCCATGTTCAAGACCAGCTAAAGGGATCTCGAGCTAATTACAAAGCATGCCATGACCGACATATGAAGGAGAATCACTGGAAAGTTAGCAACATGATTTGGCTCTATTTGAGCAAGGATAGACTACAAGGTCAAGCAAAGGTTGTTGATATTGTTGAGGTATGATCCCTTTGAAATTTTAGTGTGAGTGATAATCTATCAAGTCAAATTTTGCACTTTTATACAGAGATGTATTTGGTAATGAAGTCGAGAACATGCTTCTCTTTGAGGAGTCCATGTTGGATGATGAAGGGGAAGGGGTGGAAAAAAAGAAAGTGTTGCCTCCAATTGAAGACTTTGCACCAATTAGAAATGGTAGGGGAAAGCAAGAGCCATTGGTCAATTGGCCTTGGTAGTCAACTACCAAGCATGGTCAAGTGGTACTCAAAAGAGAAAGTGAGGGAATTGAAACAAGCAAGTGATATTGCATCTAGTTAAAATTGACCTTTTACATAAAGATGTTGGATGAAGAAGAGAGAGGGCATGTATTGCCTTCAATTGAAGACTTTGCACTGTACACACAAGTTGAGTTGGAAGAGGATGTAGTGCAAAAGAAGATTAGAAACACGAGGGTAGAGCTTGAGCCATTGGTAGGTTTGTCTCAAGAGGAAACTAACAAGTGAGACTAAGGGGTACTTGGGGGACATTTTTCCTCATCACTGTAAAACTTATCTTTTGTTGGACTAAATGTTGGCTCTCACTTGAATGTAGTCTAGTGTCACAAAAGTCCCATTCATACCTATCACTAAGAACCTGTTTGGTTCGGCTCTTTGACTGAAGGTAAGTGATCAAATGCTACATAGATATCAAAGATTACACAAGAGAAGTGTACACACAACAATATTGTATTATATTCATCATCATATACAAGAGTACATCATCACAATTCATGATCAGTCATAATTCATGCCTTAGTCTAACCATCCCCATACCCTTAGGCTTACTATATAAACGCCAATTGGTGGTATCCCTCCCATAGGCTATAATGCACTAACTCATCATCACCAATGGCTTTGTGCTCTGCATGCTCCTCTATAAAACACCTGACCTGTCAAGTTCATCTGGACAAATGACCCATGCAGGGGTATTTATAAGTGTCCCAAGTGGCTTGGATTTTGCCAACAACATATGAGGATCATCCACTGAACTTCACCTGTCCTCTATATCCAGCTACATGGCAACAGTCGTGATCTTCGGCACATGGGCTAAGTGGCATCCATCTGTCATCCACTTGTCCATTGCTATCCGTGATCTCCATCACTTACTCTCTTTTTCCTTTCGCTTTTTCCTGTGATCCTCTGTCAATTCCATTGCAGATTCACGATTGGCTTAGCATATTTTAGTATCAACACGAAAAGCCTCCCAAAATGGGAAGTTATGATCTGAAATTGATCAGATAGCTGTAAGATCTTTTGATATCATGCATCATACTTCCAAGCACGGAACAATCACCTCAAAACACCAATGTTACAAGAAAAGACAAGACATAAGACACAAAGTAGTGAAAATAATGTCTGAACAAACCCAGTCCTGCATCTTCACCCCTAAATTTAGCTAACTAGACACATTAGAAGGATCAATAGGCCGTCAAGAAGGTGCTCCAACTTGAAGGAGTTGGGAAAAAATATACACAACATATATTTTCCAATCGATGAATCCATCACTATAGCAACAAATCTCTTGATAGTCATTTACTGGCAAGGATATGAGGTAGAAATTCAACAGAGTGGATTTGCTGGTTGACAAATTCATCAGGGAGTGATGTTATAACTCCCAAATTCAGCCATCAGGGGGTATACATTACAATCAATCCAGTTCGGCACTTGGATGGGCATTTCACCTGCATAGGAGGATGTTTCAGAGAAACAAGCAAATCAGAGCATGTGAGATTGTTGTAGGAATGAGCTACAATGGTGTATTGGGAGCCTTTCTTATGTAATTTTCCTGGTAAGTACCGATTCACTGAAGGAATCATAAGACATCCTTTTCCTTTCTATTGTCTTCCGAATTGGGCTTTTCAAGGACATATCTTGAGTCAAATGTGTATTCTGCTGTACCTAATTTCCTTTGTTGTAGCATGAGTTCAGTTGCTTTTCAACATGTTTAAGAATAGTTATTAGAGTTACAGCAGTAAAGCATTTTAATTCATTTAATTATTGTTAAGATAGGAATTGATGAAATGTCTTGGGAATATCCTAAGCAACTACAGATCAAATTCCCATGTTCAGGGTCTCAAACTTTCTTAATACCTAACAACACACATTTTGGTTAAGGCCTGCTTACCTTAGCATATTTCTCATTGGTTTACTTAGTTTGTGTCAAGGTAGATCACATCCAATAAGTTTGTCTTGATCTAGCTTATGGTGGAGATTTGAGGAGGATTATCCTAGTTATTAGATGAATAATCTAATAAACTTGTGGGTTTACATATGATTTGTTCAAGGTGGTTCTCTTCTATAAGTGTGTCTATGCTGATTATCCAGATCGTCCTTAATTGTATTTTTCTGTATCATTCTGGTGATGATTCTATTCCCTGAGTATTTTGAGTGACTTAGCTGCTTGTTTGGGAGCAACATTATGGAGTACTTGTTGTTACCAAGTTCTATCTCTTGGAAGTAAGATCATCTTAAGAATTCTGCCATGCATCAGGTTGATGGAATAGCATCCCAAAAATATTGCCAATATATATCTTCTCTGACAGAATTACTATGCCCTGCTTTATCAGAAGTTGAGAGGGAACATCTAAACAGGACCTGAAGGGAAGGAGTTGATCTATGGAGACGTCAATAAACCAAAGAATCAAGATGGTCTCAGTATACCAACGTCTTCTTGGTTTAGGGAAACCCAAGCAGGCAAGGCATGGAACATCTCTTAGACAGCTTCCACCAACTTAGTTTGCTTTCAGAGTCTGCTCATCCTTTATGTCCAGCTGCCACATAATTTCATTTAGATTGAAGAAGAAAATAAAATTTTTGGAGAGGAAGTATATGTATCCTTCATCTCTCATTGAAGCCTACACGTGAAAATTAATGTCTCAGGCTGTCTTTTTGGTATAATCAGTAGGGAATAGCATGTATTGTAACTCTTTGGATAGTGTAGTATGTTCCTGTGGACTCTGTAGTTTGCATCCAAGAGGCTAACCTATTTAAAAGTGGTATACAATCCAGCCGCAAGTACATTTGGACAAATTTACAAAATAACAATAGTCCCACCCTTGGGGATAGTGTTAATTTAGAGATTATTCCATTCTCACAAGCTGTTCTTATGGGATGCCTTTCTAGCCTAGAAACATCCAGCCTATTAGTAGTCACTGAGAGCCCCTTTTTGTCTTGCTGAGGCATTTCTCAAGGATCTTTTAGAACAATGTGGGTTATTCTATCCTTTGTAATGCTATATAGTCTCATAAAGTTAGTCTCGTATGATAATGGTTTACCTATAAGAATTTCTAGATTTCTAGGTTCCATTTCAATGAATAATTTTACTGCACAGTGATTATATTTTGCATCACCAAAGCACCTGAATTCCTGGTTATCTTTGCACCACATTACTAGTTGCAGTTTCCATATTTGAAGTTCATTTTTGTGAAAATTAAGAGTTTTGCATCTAATCATACCATTTCTGTGAGGTAGCCTGTGCTTGGCAGATTCGGTAGGCCTAGATGGTATCAGTTCACAAGCTTCACATAAGAGTAAATTTGAGCTAGCAAAATGAGAGAAGCTTTTCTACTGAAATGTTAGTCAGCAAAGGTTCAGTTAGAGAAAACTGTACAAGAATAGACAATTTTGAAATCAAAATTTTCTCTCCCACTCTATTTTATTCCAGAATCATAGGTATCAGTTCTTATTGGACCAATTTCACATTTGCAATTTACTCATAATCAGTGTTCTTGGTGTAGGTCTCTACTGAGCAATGGCAGAGCTATAAAATGCCTCCCAGTGAACAGTCATATGCAGATGAAGTGGGGGATGATATTGACCTAGAACCAACGGAAGAGGAGATTTCCGACTTCTCAAAAGCATGTAACAGGCTTTGGGAACTTGATCTTAATCGCTTGGTACCTGGTCAGGACTATGAAATCGATTGTGGAGAAGGGAAAAAACCATTCAATGAAGGTGATGTGGCACAAAATGCACTTTTCAGCTGGGTGAACAAGCATGTATTTAGAAGACCTACATATTCTCGGTTCTATGTTCTTTTGGATAACTACAACCCAAGTCAAGGGTCGCATGAGGTGGTTACTTCAGAAGAGAAACAGGAACAAACTGCGTTTATTGAAGAAATCAGTAGAACTGCCCCAATCAAGTATCTTCACAAATACCTGGTTGCCAAGGGACTTACATCTCCTAATTATGCAGTTTTCAAGGGAAAACTGAAATCCATTTGGTTTGATCTCTTGGATAGATCTGGGACTACTGATAACTCCTCAGCATTTGAACATGTTTTTGTTGGAGAAGTTAAGTGGCATCAAACAGAAGAAGTTTCTGGCTTCCACAACTGGATTCAGGTGCAGACAGTTTTCAAAGCATTTTGTTTCTTTTGTGATGTCAATCTGAAAGCAAGTTCAGCATGAAAATAATGCAGCAATCTGTTTGATTTTTTTTTTAATATTATACATTTCTCAGTCATTTCTTCAAATAGCAAAGAAAAAGAAACAAAAGAGAGATATAGGGACAGGTTTTAATGCCTCACTAGTTTCTTTGCTGAGGGGAAGGCACTTGATTGGAGGAATAAGAGCGCTGAAGATATGTTTTCTTCACAGCTAGACATAAGGCTGCCCTTCATTAGTTAAATTTGTTTGCTAAAATTTGAAAAGGACAGAAAAGTGAATTAAAATGCAAAAGTACAGGCCCTTTGGAGACCAGCAAAACAAATATGAAAGCTATAATGGAGACATAGTATTTCCACAGTCCATGATAATGATTGATAGTGTTTTTGGGTGTGTTGAAGAGTTTTTCGCATCAACGTTTCGGATCACTCCATGATCCTTCATTAGGATGAAAGCTATTTTTGTTGTCAATGATGCACATTTGTTTAATAAGTTCCTTTTTCTATGTTTCACAGTTTTACTTAGAAGAATCAAAGGGAAGGGTTGATTATCAAGGTTATATTTATCCAAGGAGGCGTGGACAATTTGTGAGTGCACTTACCTCTCTGTCCCTCTCTCCCCCTCTCGCTCCCGCTCACCCTCTCCTTCCATCCAGCCCCTCCCTCCCTCTCTCTCTCTCTCTCACACACACACACACCTCTTTTCCTTTGACATACAATGGGAGTTTGAACTCACTAACCATCTATTTCTGGTGTTAAAATGTGCAGCCAGATTCTGAAACTCAATTGCTTACTATTCAGTTTACATGGAATGGTGTTCTCAAGTCAGTTTCCAGCATTTTAATTGGGGTCAGCCCAGAGTTTGAGATTGCTCTGTACACCCTTTGCTTTTGTGTGGGAAGGCAGGACAATCACATCGAATTGGGTCCTTACAATGTGAACGTCAAATGCTATCCACTTGAAGGAGATAGGATTGGATCAGTGTTTCCTATAGCTCAAGATTAGGCCCAACCAGAAATTGTTTTGTGGCATTTGTATGCTTTGAAAGCAATGAAATTGTTTTTCTATTACGTTTGTTAATTGCCGAGCAGCCTTTCCATATTGGTTATTTGATAATTAAAATGAACATCAGATTGGTTTTATTATTATGAATCTGATTTTATGGATTCTAGATTTTAGAGGCCATCTTATCATACTGTAATATTTTTAGTGTGTTTCAATGGAACTTTTTTGGGACAATATTGTTTCTTCTTATAGTTTACTAACTGTACGTTTGTGTAATTTTATTTTTGTGTGGCTGACTCATTGTGTATTACATCCTAGGCTACTGTCATTTAACAGAGCCTAGATACCATCACTTACGTAGATAAGAAGTTCCACTAACATACGGATGTGATGCACCGTAGGTTCACAAGGAAAAATTCATAACATAATTTTCAGAATCTTAAAATATCTCATTCTATTATGCGATGATTTATAGGGGTTCAACTGCAATTCTAGATAATTTATCTCAAAGATAGCAATAAGTAGTTACATAAACCTTAAATTTTAGAAATTTACAATTACTAGTTAGGATTACTAAAGATGTACCCATAGTTTGACCTAAAAAATGATACTGTATAAATTTTCAAAATTTCATAATTGTTGGCGATTTCTTTGAAATATTCATTTAATGATGAATTATTATCTTTTCTATGTCTTAGCTAATATAAGTTTGGATATGCTTTGGATATATTAAAAATACACCTGAGCAGATGTGGATCTTTTGATTCACTTAAGAGTTAAGTGAACCATCATAAAGAGTTTTATAATCTATCTTTTGTTTGGAGCAATATATGTGAACTTTATGATGTCATAATAAAATTAGATCATCAAATTGATCAAAACTTAGCAAAGTAAAATAGACAATTAATTATATATGGGGTCTCTACATATTATTTTTTAACTATAAATTTGTATTTAAAATTGTAAACCGTGTCAAAACATCTTCTACGTAATGACTACAATAAAAATCAAAATGATGATGTGGAAGGGCAACGTAAGGTCTAAATAAAGGATATACTTATAATTAAGATTTTATTTTAACCTAAAGGATTTACTTAAAAAAAAATTATTGTCAACATTCCTAGACACGGCTTATTTATTTATGAAACTGTTTGTATTTTATTATATTTACACGACTCTTGTGTTTTGATTGTAGTAAGGAAAATAAACATTTTCTTGCCAAAATAATTATTAAACAAATAAATTTAGAATTAGAATTAGGAGTTGAGAGAGTAAAACTACAAAAACATGTATTTAAATAAGCATGAAAATCAATAGAGGATAGGTGTACTTAGTTCTAGGATTCAATTTTGTAAAGTATGCATTCCAAACAATAATTATTGAAGTAAATAAACTACTTATTTACATTAACTCAAGTAAAAAGATAGATAAACTGGTATATATAACTCTATAAATGAACCTGCCAACTAGATTAGTTATTGGATTTTTAATAAACTTAAACTTCGATGTCATGTACAGTTAAACTTAAAGGAATTTGAGTGTTCCTATAAATATAGACTATCTGTTGCACATATGTTATCTAAGGTTGTCACTGTTGTGGTTGTCATTGATGTCAACGCTCAGTTTGGGCTGTCATTGATGCTTATGTTGATGGTGTGTTAATTGTGTTGTTGATGTTCATGGTTGGATGTTATGCCTTATTTAATGTCTTGAGTGTGCTTGTTATCATCAGAGATGATATCATGATGATATATTAAGATGGGAATTAGAAGCATTAAGATGAGATTAGAAGCATTAGGATGAGGATTAAAAGTAATGTTGATATTGGGGAGATGGTGCTGATGGTCTGTAGCATGATGTATGCTCTCTCCTATTGTTCGTAAGGAAGTATATGTTGCTACAAGGAGGCTCTGTTCTCTAGATGTTGGTGAAGGTCTCTGTTGCAGAAAGATTGCCTTGAAGACTGTTTGGGAAAATGCTCTACATTCCTCCGCATTTGAAGATATGGTCATGCGGTTCAGAAGTTAAGTTCAATGTGTTGAGAAGGTGCTACATTCAACGTTTCATATCATTTGTCCCTCCACAGAAAAAGTTGTGAGTGATAGAGTGCAGGACTGTATTGTTCGGTGACTGGTTTCAGTGTCTGTTGGCTTGCGCCAACTTGTTGCTGAATGAAATGGTGAATTGGCTGATGGAGAATGATCCTGATGATCTTGTGATGTTTCCTATTGCTCTGCAAGGTGTTTTTTTTTAATTCTCCAGAACAGGCCGTGGTCCGGAATGAAGGTGTTGCTAGGTTATGCTTTTTCCTGGCTGACTAAGGTATGTTGAAGGTGTGTGCCACAAAGTCTTTGTTGTGCGGAGTTCAAGGAGTGTTTGGAGATGTTGTATGGGTCATGTCGACTCATCTGGGAGAAGCGCAAGTAATGCTTAATCGTCCAAGAGTATCGCCAAGTTGTAATGGTCGATGTGCTACACGCTTCATGTTTTCTTACTTAAGGGCGACCTAATTCAATTGTGTGAAGCGTGCGGATGTTATTCTTTGAAGACTGATATGAACCTAGTATATATAACTCTGTAAATGAACCTACCAACTAGATTAGTTATTGGATTTTTAATAAACTTAAACTTCGATGTCATGTACAGTTAAACTTAAAGGAATTTGAGTGTTCCTATATATATATATATATACTATCTGTTGCACATATGTTACCTAAGGTTGTCACTGTTGTGGTTGTCATTGATGTCAACACTCAGTTTGGGTTGTCATTGATGCTTATGTTGATGGTGTGTTAACTGTGTTTTTGCTGATGTTCATGGTTGGATGTCATGCCTTATTTAATGTCTTGAGTGTGCTTGTTATTAGCAGAGATGATATCATGATGATATATTAAGATGGGAATTAGAAGCATTAGGATGAGGATTAAAAGTAATGTTGATGTTGGGGAGATGGTGTTGATGGTCTGTAGCATGATGTATGCTCTTTCCTATTGTTCCTAAGGAAGTATGTGTTGCTACAAGGAGGCTCTGGTCTCCAGATGTTGGTGAAGGTCTCTGCTGCAGGAAGATTGCCTTGAAGACTGTTTGGGAAAATGCTTCGCATTCCTCTGCATTTGAAGATATGGTCATGCGGTTCAGAAGTTAAGTTCAATGTGTTGAGAAGGTGCTACATTCAAAGTTTCATATCATTTGTCCCTCCGCAGACAAAGTTGTGAGTGACAGAGTGCAGGAATGTATTGTCCGGTGATTGGTTTTAGTGTCTAAATAAAGGATATACTTATAATTAAAATTTTATTTTAACCTAAAAGATTTACTTTAAAAAAAATTATTGTAAACATTCCTAGACAGGACTTATTTATGAAACTGTTTGTATTTTATTTATATTCACATGACCTTTGTGTTTTGGTTGTTGTAAGGAAAATAAACATTTTCTTGCCAAAATAATTAATTAAACAAATAAATTTAGAATTAGGAGTTGAGAGAGTAAAACTACAAAAACATGTGTTTAAATAAGCATGAAAATCAATAGAGGATAGGTGTACTTAGTTCTAGGATTCAATTTTGTAAAGTATGCATTCCAAACAATAATTACTGAAGTAAATAAATCACTTATTTACATTAACTCAAGTAAAAAGATAGATTATGATTATATATATATACACTTACAAATCTACGTGTTATAACCAAGAGTTAGCACTATAAAACAATATACAATGTACATCTTAGGCTCTCATGCCATAAATCATCTCAAAGAATAATAAGGTACAATAATCAAGTACATACAAGTAATGAACAATAGATCCAATCACTGTCATTGGCTGCCACCAATCATATGGTCTTCCGTAAGCCGAGAGACGGTAACATGGCCTATGCGCTTTTTCACACAACCACGAAGCAATTATACTTCCCCAGAATCTTTTATGACACGAAGGATACCTGATCCTGCATGAAACGTCTAGCAACTTGGAAACAACTGGCAACAGGGAACACCTGATGCGACCTAATGTGTAAATGCAAATCTAACTAGAATATGCAATATCTCACAATCAGGATGTGGCAGAGAAACATATTAATCAAGTTTTGTTAGACAATCTTTGATCTATTTCAATGAACATGACTTGGCCCAATCACTTATAAAAGTAACAATTAAATCCTGAAAAGAGGAAAAACGTTCTTTATTTACCCACATTCGACATCCTAACCCGAAAGAAACCCAATCACACAAAAAGATAAACTACTTTCTTTCAAAACAAATTGATATCACACTCTTTTGCCTAGATACAAATACTAATTCCTTACTAATCCACGGAAATACACTTTCAAGCAAATAATTATAAATAAGAGCTTCATTTATTCGTTCAAGATACACATAGAAAGCCATAAAACTGGTTATATCTCTTTGCCCATATTTGATTCATAATTTCTCAATATAAATCTAAATCTAACAATTATGATCGCGAGAATGTTTATAATTCCTCTCAATTGTATTTATGTTAAGGATTTAAAAAGATAAAAACTATTTAACATCTTCATAAATGCCAATAAAACATCATTTACAGTGAGGGCATAAGAAGAAAGGTTGGTTAAGTATATCCTAAATCTGCTACAGGAAAACAATCATGTTTGCTACAGGAACTGTTACTGCTACATGATTAAAATTAAATTGCTACAGGAAAATAGAAAAGTCTGTTACATGAGAACAAGTGTTGATCTGCTATAGAAACTGTTATTGCTACAAGATTACATAACTGTGAGTGATGAATAATGGCGATAGGGATAATAAAATAGCTTGCGACAGGAAATAGAGTTGGCCGACTAGATTTACATAGGCCAATACTAAGCAGGTCATTCCTAGAACGTAGAAGCTGGTAAAAAGGTCAAACAAGTCATCTATAGTTTAAGAGGCCGTTAGAGAATATTACAGGCCGAAGAAGAAGTTAACAGGCCGAAGATATTTATTCTAAGGCCAACAAATCTTAACAAGGGTCGTTGAAAAAAAACAAACGAGACCGAAAAGGAGAAAACACAGTTTGGTAAAAGTAGGCCAATAAGGACTTTATTATTGGTAGATAATAGATTTAGACAGAGCGACAAAAACAATAACAGGTCGAACAAGAGGCAACGACTGAGATAAATCTCAAAGGCTGATACATGCGAACATTAAATAAATACAACCAAGTCGAATATATACATAAATTAGGCCAATTGTAACAAGTCGATACAAAGCTTATAGGCGGCAGTCATTAACAAATAGAGGAAGAAAATTCAAGCAACATCCAACAAAATAACAAGGGACAACAAAAAGAATAACTCAGGTCATTGTAATGATGAGGCTAATGTACATATACAGGCTAATCAATACCATAAATAGAGGCCGACATGATTTTTAAAGATGCCAATGCTAAATAGATAGAAATACCGAAACCACTAGCAAACACAGAGGAAGAAAGCACAGGATGATTAATATCTACCAAATCAAGTGATAGGAAAGTCTTCCAATGGTTTAAAGGACAAAATACAAGCAAGATGCAAGGCATTGAAAAGAACATGGGATCCACAAGAAAATATTCTCATTCGTTTAAAATTGGTATAAAATCATTCTACGGATCCTAAACTTTTAACAAGCATCACACTCGCATTCAATAGTTTGAAAACATACCCGGAAACCCATGAATTCCTTCCTCTTGGCGTTGACGATATCCTTTCTGTCGCTGCTAGACACAGTTCTCTTTCTCTCCTTCTGTTGTTGCTGTGTCGATGATCTCCTTTTTCTCTTTTGTCGCTGATTACTAATAATCTTTTGCCCTCCGTCTCCTTTTTATGAATCCCCCTCTCTAAACTTGGTGTTCATATAATTAGATCAAGATTTTTATTTAACTCCAGTTCTCTTATGTTTTGCATGCACTTGGCGTCCCATACAACAGATTTAATTGAAAATTTTAAAATCTCTCTTATTTCTGCGTCCCATATTGCATGCCATGAGATTATTTTATTATTGTTAGATTTTGAATATATTCTTGAATTTATTTATTTATATCCTTAATAATATATTTTTATTTTAAATCAATCAAAAATATTATTTTCAAGCAATAGTATAATATATATTAAAACACTTTAAATATTTATTAATAAATCAAGATAAAAACAACTTATATAATTCTAATAATTCTAAGTCGAAAAGAACATATACATACATGGCTAACTTATGTAATTCAAAGAACATACTGTAACAACGAGGTCACATCCATTAACCATATAAAATGCTCAAACAAGACTACACAACCATATAATGATGATAAGAAAGCCACTCAAAGATGCAATATGTCATGAAACTAAGTGAGTGTGTGCATGCATCGGGTTTATCCATCATGTCAACTCTTTCAGACGGCAAGAACACTTCTACCTCAACCATGTTCCCATCTTCAACATTTTTCCTGCACTTAGTCGCACTTAAATTTCTATCAATAGGTTAGTCCTTATCATCATAGTTGAAGCAAAACAAGATGTACATCCATAATCGTACTAATAATAATCAATTATTAAATCAACTTTCATATTTATGGATTTATAATATTAACGATAATTTTACCTTTATGCACATGAAATCACTCAATAGTAAAACAATCATAATTAAATGTCCAACAATCTGAATTATAAATAAAGTCCAAAAACAAGATGTGACATCCTTCCCCACTAGGAAGAGACATTGTCTCGATGTCTTATTACACAAAACTGAATAATAATGTATCTCACTACTACTATCAATGTATCAAATAAGTATCATCAATCGAATCACAATATCTCAACTATGCAAAAATAAAAGAGTCTCTGCTAGATGCTCAAATGAGGAAAAGATCTGTCTATCTCCTCAGCATCCTCCCATGTGGCACTATCCACAGAATATTGGTCACATTGGACCTTATACTGCACAATATCCCTATTACGCAACTTAACATTGCATCTCTCCAAAATTTGAGTGGGCTCCACCAGCACCACTCCTAGATCCTATAGCTGTAAAGCATGCCAATCAAGTATGTGCGAAGCATCATAATGATATGGCTTAAGTAAAGACACATGAAAAACATTATGGATTCTAGCAAGAGCAAGCGGTAGAGCAAGTCTATAAGTAATACGATTAATCACTTCCAACACATCAAACGGTCCTACGAATCTAAGAGCAAGTTTGGATGATTTTCCAAACGAAACTGAACTCTTTTGAGGCTTGACCCTCAAAAAGACTTTGTCCCCTACTTAAAATTGTTTGAACGTACTATTCTTGTCTACATAACTTTTTTGTCGATCTGACGTTTGCTTCAATTTCCCTTTGATCAACCTCATCTAATCATCCATTTCCCTAAGCATATCAGGTCCAATCACAATTCTGTCTTCTACCTTGTCCCAATTGATAAGTGTTCAACACTTATGCCCATAAAGAGCTTCAAAAGGTGCCATCCCCAATGATGCATGGTATGAATTATTGTAAGTGAACACCAATGGAAGATATTCCTTCGATTTATACTATTGATCCATACAATACATCCTAAGGAGGTCTTCAACTACCTGGTTAACTCTTTCTGTCTAACCATTAGTTTGAGGATGATATGCTGAACTGAAATTCAATTTAGTTCACAAAGCTGCATTCAACATTGTCCAAAACCTAGAAGTCATGCAAGTGTTTCGATCTGAAATGATCGTCTCCGGCACTGTAAGCACAAAAATCACACTGCCTCCACGAGGACCCCTATGATGAGTCAGATCCTTGTCACGTACATGTAAGCGTGAAAATAAATCCTTTGGGCAACAGGCCTCTTGACGACATGTCCTCTCTTCTTGTTTTGTGTTGTTTCTGCTTTGTCGATTCTCCTTCTTCTCCTTCTTCCCCGTTTGCGACACTTTTCGACACTTGTTGCGACACTTGTCGACTTGCGTTTTCTAGCTTACGACCTCAATCCTAGCCTTGTGAGTGTCTTGTAGGTGAGTTTTCACCTCATCCCTTTGTGTTTTCATCTAGTGCACCTCATAGAAGCCTTCTAGAGGTCCCCCGATCCCTCTCCTTCTTTCCGTTTTCAGTTTCGACCTTCCTATCCAAATCTCCCCCTATTATTTCCAAATCTCCCTAGGAGATCCTGCAGACGCAAGCGGAGATTTGGATTCTTCCTCATGATTGACCTGTTTCTTGATGCAAAAACCATCTTTTTCCTCCCTCTTTCCTTCTGCCACCCTGATTTCTGCATTCTGCCCTATTTCACCCTGGATCTCCCTGGGCGACCCATGATCTCCCTGGGCGACCCTATCTGACGAAAGTGGCGACCCTGCCGTCTTTTGCCTCACGGAAAAATTAAAGTTTCTCTCGCGTTTTTGCTCCGTTTTCACCCGTTCTTCTTTCTGTTTGCATAATTTTTGATCCTTGATATAGAGTTAACTATTTCATGCACCGACACATGCATAATTAGCTCTATTTGATCTCAAATTAACACTCTAATCAATCTCATGCATTTCTCCTATCTCCTTTTCTTCTTCAGGGATAAGCTATCATTGCTTCATCACTCTCCTTCTTGCTGAGTTCACTGGGCAATCAACCTTGTTAACTCCCCAATCTATTCTTGTTAACTCATCAATCAAATGAGTTAACTCTTCAATCCAATCCCTTCTTCAAACCTATAAATACCCCCTCCCTCAAGCACAAAGGGAGACAAATTCATTGTGCACCAGCTCTTGCCAAGTTTGCTCTCCAACCTAGCATCCATATGTTCAATACAGGATGTAAATGCCTTTTATTTTCTTTGTTTCAATCAAGCAGCATCACGTTGCTCAATTTTCAGCCATTGTGCTCAATTCAAAGCTCACATCGAGCTCATACAAGCTTCACAAAAAGCTTCTCTATGCTTCTTCGGGTCATTTTGTCGTCGAGAGAACCAATTGCTGTCACAAAAGGATTCAAGGTTGCCTACACAAGGATCACTGAGGGATAGTGGAGTCTTGAAATCTTCATCTATTCAGGTTCTTTTATTGCTTTCATAGTAATTAGACAATCATCTTGCTCTTGGGAATAGTAACATACTTGCTTTTTCCTTGATAGATTAGATCTTGTATGCTAGATTAGTCATTTTTGCATTCTTAGATCTACTTTGTTAGAAAAAGCATCTTTTCTTTTTATTAGATTAAATTGCATTGAAAACACTAAAAACCCACAAAAACATAGACTACACATTGCATTTGAAAAAGACATATAGGATTGCATACATATTTCTTTCATAGATTAGAAGCATTTTCATTTCCAAAAATACTCTAAAAAATACCAAAAGGACGCATTGCATGTCATTTAGTTTGCATTCATATAAAGTAGACAACATTCGAAAACCCTCGATTCCATCACGAGGTAAATACGGTTCAAGAGACCTTAAACAAACCCCTTGATTTCATCACAAGGTACAAACAAAGTCAAAACACAAGTCAAACCCTAGGTCAAAACCCTAGATCTGGTTAGAGTTAGCAATCGCACGATTTCCTCTATCCTGATTCATGCATGTGTTTAGGAGTGAGGGGAGAGTGGGTGAGAGCTGTCCGGGACTAGATCGAGGAAATTCATCTGCGACCACAACAACAGACACACATTCCACCACAAGAGGATCCATTTGTTCTCTTGTTGATTGAGGAAATTAGGCAATTACAATTACATAGAGCATTTCTCAAAGACATAGAAACAAGAGAAAACATCAACGAGAACAACCGTTTGCCCACACAAAGGTGGAATTCAAGGAATCCAAATAAAAGAAGAGAGACTAGTGACCCTTCAGGTCATAGGGTTATCTCAACCACCACAACAATTGAACAAAACATACAACAAAACGCACAACAACAAAGGCCACAGAACTTGCCGACCCCCCTTCGCGAAATCCAGCTCTCCAACGAGCCAGACCCCCACTGTGTCTCGTCTCCTCTCAACTGGGTAATTCCACATGAGCGAGAGTGACGTGGTAGATCACCCAGTGGCAAGGAGGGAAAGGGTCTATGTGCGTGCTGAGATCTGACTTGACAGCCTCCAGGGAACCGAAGTCACGATTTCAAGCATACATATTTTGGTGAACCTGACGTGAAGAGCAAAGCCTTTTGGTCAAGCTTTTTGCATTCCTATTACAAAGTCATCTTCGACGCATAAAAATATTTTAAGCTTTCTTTCATTACTTCTCATAGCTGTTTCGACTTCCACCATCTGCCCCATCATCTATTCCATTTATTCTGCGGTGTCTATGGCACCCTTGAATATGACGGAACTAGATTTGAACTAGGGAAACTTTCCCTCAAACGAAACTGAAACACCTTCTTTTGATAGGTATGTGCCGCCTCATCCAAACGCACCTGTTACCAACTGTTACGACTATGAAGACTCTAACTATGAACATGAGCCAAGAGAGTCCATGTGCTCTCTATCCTTCCATAACCTAGCTTGGTAAAATGATTCAGCCATACCAAATGCCCCTCATAAAGCCAAAAGGGTAAGATAAAAAATATGTGGACCAGAACAACCTTTGATAAGTACATTAAACACTCACCTCGAGGAAGAGGTCAGAAGGTTGGAAAGGCGTTTATAGGAAACCAAGGATGCTCAAGAAGCATTAAGGATAACCTTGGAAGAAGAACAAAAAGAGAAGGCCACATGAGAAGAAGCCCATCACCATGAAACTAGTCGAAGAGAACATCCTAGAAATGAAGAGAACCCTAGAGCTGCAACTCATGTAGATGTAATCGTAACCTTAGTGCAAAGAATCAGGATCCTAGAAGCAGAACAAGTTGCTCCAGAGAAAAGAACAAAATCTCACGAATAGGACTAGGGGGCATCGCAAAATCCTCCTTACCTCAACTACTATTCACGACATGCTAGCAACGAGACTTTTCTGAATGGGAATCCTCCTATTCAGAACAATCCAACGAATCCAATGATGGGTTATCTAAACCCACCCACAGGGTTGTTACTAACAACCCCACAATCTCAGAGTGCTTTCCTAGGAACATACCTCAAATATCTAAAGGAGCCTCTAGACCAGAACATAAGGAGTGTGCAACTACCCCGACCATTACCTAATCTCTTGAAGTTCAAGGGAGGAGACCCAAACTTCCACATCAAAGCTTATACTACAGCCATAAGGGAACTCCTTCCTTGGGATGGAGTTGTCGCGAAGATCTTCCCAAAAATGCTTGAATGTATCACCCTGGATTGGTATTATCATCTTCCAGAAGCTTCTATCCACTCGTTCAGACAACTGATTGGAGAATTTGTCATGGCATTTGACATGAACAAACTCATAAAAATAGGGATTAGAGAGTTCCTCACGATGAAACAAGAACCGAATGAATCCGTAGCACATTTCATCACCCGATGGAGAAAAGTGCTCTATTCTTCAACCAGTGCTCCTAACATACACCACTGAGAACTGTGCAACCTCTTCTTGCATGCCCTTAACAAAGACATGAGAGAAGATGTCCAAAAACTACCATACAAATCTTATGAGGAAGCATTGGAAAGTGCCTTAAGAATTGACCAAGCTGCCATCAACAGTGGTAGGAAGGTCTATGGTTCAAACAGAAAAACAACAAAAGAAGACATGGGAAATAATATCTCTGCTGTCAAAATTCTCAAAAACAATAGGAATGCAACCACAGATGGGGTAACAGATCAACCCCTGGTCAAAAGGATAAGAGATGATTACAATGGGAGAGATTATTATCCTCCTAATGTAAATGCCATAGATCGGCCTAGGAACAATGGGTATTACCCTAGAGATAACTATCAAAGTTGGAACCACGACATAAATGGGAATGGAAATGGTGGGAGGTATGAAAGACCCAATTATGAATACAACTAGTATTGTGCTTTTCATAGAACAAAAGGACATAGCACAGAATCTTGCAGGGAATACAACAGATTCATAGAAAAGCTTCCGGAGGATCAACAACGCTTGTTCATAGAAATTTGCTTGAACCCGCAATAGATCACCCCTGACATTAAAGATACGAGGCAAAACCAGGCTCCCGTAGCACCTCAAAATGCAAACATGAGGATTTATCAGGACTCGTTCCCTACACACAAGAACACCGAGACAACAAATACGGATAAAGCAACTCAAAGTAGTAACCCCGAAGTCCCACCTCAACTAGGACAAAAGGGAGAAACTAAATTGATGGGGTTGGTTGAGATCATGCATGACGAAGAAAAAGAGAGGCATGAGGAAGACAATGAGCAAATTGAAACATGTGAAGGCACCGTTTTGGTAGTTGAACCAACACCAACTCCTATCGGACCTTATGAACTCATAAAAGACCTAAAGAAAACATATGCCCACATCTCATTCATTGATTTTCTCAAAAACTCCTCACATCGCTCAGCTTTGTTGAAATCCATAGGCCTAAGATATCTTGACCAGATCACGCCACCGCCAAGTGAACAAATCAATCACGTTGACTACGATCTTACCCCACCAAACTCAGAACTTAAAGATCCAGGGTTCTTCTTTGATTTACAACAGATGCCCTTCGAGGCAGAATTAACAAAAAAAGGAGACCCCACACTATATCTTCAAGTTTGGGTCTACGACACATGTATCAAACGAATGTTGATCAATGACGGAGCTGCAGTGAACATAGTTCCTTTTTCCCTTTTGGAGAGAATGGGCTATGGACACACCAACATCACCGCTTCAAGGGACACTTTAAGCAGATATGATAATCTGAAGGCAGCCACCATAGGAAAAATCACTCTCCCAGTGACCTTGGGTCCCAAGACGATCCCAACTACCTTTTATGTCATAGACAAGGACACAGGTTATAACTTAATTCTTGCAAGGCCATGGATACACAGGATGAACGCTGTGCCATGCACGCTATTTCAAGAAGTTTAGTTCCTACACCTAGGGAAGGTATATGTTGTGCAGGGAGATCTAGAACCATTCAGCATGTTAAAGTCTAATACCCTGAACAAACGCATAGGGATACCAATAGACTACGAGCTCCCTACCAACAAGTTAATAATCCCAAGTCCAACACCGCAATCAATATGTATCAAAAGGATGGGAACCTTAGAAAAAAATGTAAATACGACAGACATCAAAACTATGGAAGATGAGCCATCACCAAAGTAGAAAGAAGTAGTCCCCAAGGAAAAGATAATCGAAATCATGGAATTGATCGAAAGGGACGAACCACTGCAATTCCCCCTAGAGATACTCACCATTGGCTTCCATGAAGTCTATAAACTTTTCCCATGCATAGGGGAAAAGCCTCATAGAACCGAAGACCAGATATTTCAAACCGCAACATTGGATCTAAGTAATGCACCCCCACATGATTTCTTGAATGTTGAGGAAGACATGACAGAAGGGTACACCCCACTGTCACCACTAAGTAAGTCACATCTCCCTGATACACCTGAAGAAACAGAATTGTATGAGCCCCTCACCCCAACAGAGGACTCGCATCAACCAATATTACCCATGGAAGAGGAATATTCTCTGAACAACGAATCAACCAATGTTATAGGGGTGTTACCTAAGATGTTTGTAGTATCCAAACCACAAGAGAAAGCAACCATTTCTGCCTCGATTCAATCAAACGAACTTGGTGAATGGGAAGCACCTCAGCTACAAATAGAAATGGTGGAAAGGTTGTCTGACGAAGATGAAGAAAGCGAAGGAATCTTTCATAGAGAGTGGAAGATGAGAGTGACAGTTGGTATCGACGACCCTGTCATCTTTGAACTGCCAAAAAGTTATATTGGGTATGCCATGGACTTGAGACCAGAACCCAATGGGAGGACAAGTATAAGCTTTGTCCCTCCTAACGAACAAAGGGAGCCACAAACTCCCCTTGAGCTATTCCAATTCTTGCAAAGAATCCAAGAGAGACTAGAAATCAAAATCTACATGCAAGAACAATTTGATCTATTGACAGAATTACTCAATTGCGATGGAGTCCTGTATTGGACCCCCTCCCACCAACATGCCTTCCAAGATTTATTGCGTCTCGCAATGCCAAAAGAAACCACTGAATTGGAAGTAGTCGACTCAAGTAGTAAACCATACTGAATAGGAGAACTTGTCCTAAGAAGAGGTTATACGAAAAACAAGAAAAAGAGACGAAAGAGAACCTTTTCGTAAGACTGGAAAGGCCCATACATGGTTAAAGAAGATATTGGAAATGGTGCTTAACTCTTGTGCACAATGGAGGGAGAGGAATTTGGTGAAATAGTCAATGCCTTTCACCTCAAGAAATATTATGTCTAAAAGACCAAAAAAATCATAAAAACATAAAAATACAAAAAAATTATAAAACTAAAAAAAATGTCAAAAAGAATTTGTTTCTTGCATTTCGGCATCATTCTATTCATCTTGCATTACCGTTTGTGACTTGCTCTTATGCTATTTTCCCTTTAGTAAGGAGTCTAATGTTGCCTAGATATATGTTATCCTTTCAGGACCTAGAGATCCCTCACTTTTTCTTTCACAATTTGCCACAATCCCCCTTCACTCCCAATGAATCTAAAATCAAAGCCTAGCTCTTAGCTTTACACTGATCCCAATCTTAATGAGTTAAGATGTTAGGTCTAAGCAAAGTTAGTATTCAAACCTACAGTGTTCAAAGGAAGCCTGCAAGTAGACCTTCCCAATTCTTCCCTACCAGAAGAGAAGTCTGACTAGATTACGAAAACTTTAGGTGGCGCTCAGCCCTTATCTCTCTTGGACAAAAACGTCAAGAAGATCAAAACTCTGAAGGAAGCAATCTAAGATACGAGTGAATAAAAAAAATGAGTGAACAAAATAAGAGTGTAGAAAAGTGAGAGTTAAGAGATCAAATCGTTAAAATTCTAAAAAAGTATTCATTTCTAGAAAAGTCAGAAAAATCCAAAAAAAAATGAGAAAAGATAAGTGAGGAAAAATACAAAAAAAAAAGTGAAAAGCAAAAAAAAGAGAGATACAAAAAAAAAGAGTGAAAGAGAGAAGATTTCTGAATGTCTGTACTCTTGGGTGGAGACCAGTCTACGCTCGAAGCCTCAAGATTGACATTCTAACAGAGAAAGTAAGGTACAAAGCACACACATGCACTAGGCTGAGCAAAGCTGAAGAGTCTAGTTGTCTCTAGGATAATCTTCTATCTAGGGACCCTTGTTCTTTCCTGTTTTTATCCTTTACCCCGGGTCTATCTTGCTTGCCATCTCTGATCTAAGTCTAGCGAACACCTATAAAACTTGATGATCATTTAAGTTGAAAGCCTATCAAATTGTCTTGTCTAGATAAGGATCAGTGTTCAGCCTTTAGCAAAGCCTAGAAATTAGAAGCACTCCATAATTCATTTTTCATTCCCCGCTTGAGTTTTTCTAAAAACCCATCTCACAGCCCTGAATAGATTCCTTATATTAGAACAAGCCGCAATCCCCTAGACTGAAAATGGTGTTTAAGAGCAGTCATTTTGTTTGTCCCATATCACATTCATATCAAAATCAGAAAAAGAGTCACAAAGCAATATTAAAGTCAAATGCAATATATCATGACATTCAGTAAAGTATTGTAGTTTCGTTTACTGCATTTCTTGTGTGCCTGCATTATCATATCATAAGTTGCATATCATACATGTGTCCTTCAAAATTATGAAAATATGTCATTCTTGTCATAATTGCATTTGGTAAAAGAGTTGAAAATGTCAAAACATAATCAAAAACTTCCTCAAAACTTCCAAACATGCACAAGAGATGAGTACAGAGTTCCACAAGGGAAAAACCATAGAAAAAGATAAGCTTTCATAGATATATCTCAAGTTTTCACATACAAATGGTATCACAGAGCTAAGACAAAATGCTCTCAAGAGAAGTAGAGGCTCCCCATGCAAGGGGGCACGAGTTTGAGAAAAATAAGTCAAAGTTGGTTCCTTCCAACAGAACCCTCAAGGCTTCGGCTCCTCCGTCTACGAGTACCACTTGTCGCTCCATGGGACCTATGAGAGTGATGTGCTTTGCTGTGGGCATGTGATTGTGAAGGCCCCGCCATGCTAGTGCCAGAACGCCCAACATTGCGAGCCATCTCCCGAAGACCTTTGTTCTCACCCTGAAGCATGCTAACCTAGGTTTTCAAACTTGTGATCATCTCACACCCATGGTAGACAGGAGCAAAAATGTTTGTGTGTCGCCTTGCAGTAGGGGGCACACCAGGATCGTCCAGGAGACGATCACGAGTCATCATAGTAAAAGGGAAGGTTAATCCAATAGTAACCTCGCGAACCAAGTCCCTCCACTCTTCGACATTGCCTAAAAGGCCAAAACCAAAGTCAGGATCAAGTCAGTGCCAAAAGGAGAGAGAAAATAAAACAAAAGCCAAAGTAAAGTGCTTGTAGAGCAGATCTCACGTGGATCTCCAAGCTGCTAGTTAGGGTCAAACTGACACATCACCTCATCTGAGTGAGGAGGATGAGGAACAATAGGAGGACTCAGGAATGTTAGGAGCCTCATGAGAGACATCAATGTCCTCAAAATCCTCATCCTCGAAAGGAGCCTCATCTGACAAATCATTGCTATCAAGAACATAGTCCTCATCAGTGGACTCTGAATCAACAGCCACTGTCACAAATTGGGAAGGAGTTCCTCTCCCTCCCCTCTGTCCTCCTCTAGAAGCTCTAGTAATGAAAACACCTAGAGTCAAGGGTGTCCAAACAACGCTTCTCTGTCCAATCTCCCCCATCTCCTGAACGGTCCTATAGCAAGTGGACACTAGGGGCAAGTTCTCTGGGACATCCTCACCGAACTGCTGCAAGACTCGATCTACCCGATGAGCCTCAACCTGACCATTGCGATCTGTGATCTCTAGAATCTCACGACAGTATGCTCTCACCTCACCATCTCGGGGCCAAGCCCCCCCCATGTCACGGTAAGGATTAAAAATCACATCATCATCTGAGGGTAGCAACAATGGGAAGAGTAGCATCATAATGACCAATATGTGCCCACCTCGCCGCTCTCGATAGTCACCTGTCTGGAAGAGGAATAAGCTTCTGATAAGGCCTCATGTGCTCAAAGATCCATGTCATAATCAAAGAAGAGTAGCTGAAAGCTAGAGCCCCTTGCCAAGAGATCCGGTAAAAATCTTTGTAGACCATAGCCAGGATGTCAGGTCCCCTTGCGTAAACTGTGCCCTCCTCTAGATCGCGAATAATTGGTGCCCAACACTATCTTAGATGAGCCGAGGCCTTGTCTCCTGACAGTCTCGAAGCAATCAAACCAATCAGAAACCTCCTCAGAAGTGGGATGCGGAGCTGAGGTATTGAAGAAAGTAGAACTCCTATCTAGTCTCTGGGATGATTAACCCCCATGAAAGCAGCCCAAGAAGCCTTGTTCTCAGAAGACTCACTGGCAGGAAGAAATAGAGTTTGTCCCCTTACATGGACCCCAAGAATATGATATACATCATATAGAGTGATAGTCCACTCTCCTGAAATCTGCGGGAACTTGAATGTGTTCCTATCTGGATCCCAGCAAGTCAGAATATCACAACATATCCAAGATACAGGATGGATCACAGGAACATGACAAACTCTGCCAAGGCCTGTCCTCTTCAGTATGGCACGATCCTCTGCACTTAGGGAAGCAAACATCCCTGAAAGCCACCCTTGCTCTCGGCCAACATTCCATCGAATGCGCCCCTCCTGCAAAATCAAAAGAGAAGTTTAGATTAGATCTCGTAAACTCGTAAAAACTCAAAACAAACATATAAACCATCAAAAATTGTAATAAACAAGTAGATTAAGTGACCAAGTTCATGTCAATTCAGAGCGAAAGAAGCGTTAAACAACAACAAATGCAGCCAAAAACCAGTCCCACAGGGTCGCCCCTCGGGCGACCCAAGTGTTAGTCAGGATCTCCCTGGGTGACCCTGTTGCAAAGCAGGATCCCCCAGGGCGACCCTGTTGTTAGACAAGATCTCCCTGGGCAACCCTGCCTGCCATAAGGGGTGACCCTATGAGCGACCCCCTCAAGCATAAATCGGTCCAAAAACTCCGTTTCTCTGCCGATTTTCAAAAACAAAAGACCAGTCCTGCTCTAAATGACGAGATGAACACAATGCAACAAGAAAAATCACCAAAAAAAGATGATTTCAAGAGATTTTCACAAAATTCAACCTAGGGTTTGGAGGAGATTTTTTCACTGATTACTTACCCGATTCTCTGCGGCTGAGGAAGAGGTGGCCATCTCTGCGATCACCTCGACGATACTTCTCTATCGGATGCTCACACGAACGATTCCGTCGCCATTTCGCTTCGATCTCACAATTTGGCTCTCTTTGTTTGCCCTTAGCTTAGTTTCATTTTGTGGATTTAGTCTAGTTTGTTTTGCTTTTATGCATTTGTTTCGTGCTTTGTTTTACGTGTTCTCATACCTACAGGTTCAAACCGACAAAAGCAAGCGACTAGTCGAACTCAAACGATCCATGGTAAGTTTGTCATTTCAGTTTTCATTATTCATTTTGATATATTTAGATGCCAGACTGATACTAGTTATTGTAGGTACAAATTGCAGAAAATTGACAACAGGTAAGGCCTAGTTCTGGAATAGTGTCTACCTTTCATGTAGACTATCGTCCCCAAAGGGGGCAAATATGTAAGCACAAAAATCACGCACTACCTCCATGAGGACCCATATGATGAGTTAGATCCTTGTCACGTACATGTAAGAGTGAAAATAAATCCTTTGGGTAGCAGGCCTCTTGACGACGTGTCCTCTCTTCTTGTTTTGTGTCATTTTTGCTTTGTCGATTCTCCTTCTCCTTCTTCCCCGTTTGCGATGCTTTTCGACACTTGTTGACTTGCATTTTCTAGCTTGTGACCTCAATCCTAGGCCTTGTGAGTGTCTTGTAGGTGAGTTTTCACCTCATCCCTTTGTGTTTTCGTCTAGTGCACCTCATAGACGCCTTCTAGAGGTCCCCCGATCCCTCTCCTGCTTTTTGTTTTCAGTTTCGACCTTCCTATCCAAATCTCCCCGTATTATTTCCAGATCTCCATGGGAGATCCTACAAATGCAAGTGGAGATTTGGATTCTTCCTCATGATTGACCTGTTTCTTGATGTAGAAATCATCTTTTTCCTTCCTCTTTCCTTCTGCCACCCTGATTTCTGCATTCTGCCCTGTTTCACCCCGGATCTCCCCGGGTAACCTAGGGTTGCCCCTGGGGCAACCCATGATCTTCCTGGGTGACCTTGTCTAATGAAAGTGGTGATCCTATTGTCTTTTGTCCCACGGAAAAACTAAAGTTTTTGCTCTGTTTTTGCCCGTTTTTCTTTCTGTTTGCATGATTGTTGATCCTTGATATAGAGTTAACTATTTCATGCACCCATACATGCATAATTAGCTCTATTTGATCTCAAATTAACTCTCCAATCAATCTCATGCATTTCTCCTATCTCCTTTTCTTCTTCAATGATAAGCTATCATTGCTTCATCACTCTCCTTCTTGCTGAGTTCACTGGGCAATCAACCTTGTTAACTCCCCAATCTATTCTTGTTAACTCATCAATCAAATGAGTTAACTCTTCAATCAAATCCCTTCTTCAAACCTATAAATACCCCCTCCCTCAAGCACAAAGGGAGGCAAATTCATTGTGCACCAGCTCTTGCCAAGTTTGCTCTCCAACCTAGCATCCATATGCTCAATACAAGATGTAAGTGCATTTTATTTTCTTTGTTTCAATCAAGCAGCATCACGCTGCTCAATTTTCAGCCATTGTGCTCAATTCAAAGCTCACATCGAGCTCATACAAGCTTCACAAAAAGCTTCTCTATGCTTCTTCGGGTCATTTTGTCGTCAAGAGAACCAATTGCTGTCACAAAAGGATTCGAGGTTGCCTACCAAGGATCATTGAGGGATAGTGGAGTCTTCAAATCTTCATCTATTCAGGTTCTTTTATTATTTTCATAGTAATTAGACAATCATCTTATTCTTGGGAATAGTAACATACTTGCTTTTTCCTTGATAGATTAGATCTTGTATGCTCGATTAGTCATTTTTGCATTCTTAGATCTACTTTGTTAGAAAAAGCATCTTTTCTTTTTATTAGATTAAATTACATTGAAAACACCAAAAACCCACAAAAACATAGACTACACATTGCATTTGAAAAAGACATATAGGATTGCATACATATTTCTTTCATAGATTAGAAGCATTTTCATTTCCAAAAATACTCTAAAAAATACCAAAAGGATGCATTGCATGTCATTTAGTTTGCATTCATATAAAGTAGACAACATCAAAAACCCTTGATTCCATCACGAGGTAAATACGGTTCAAGAGGCCTTAAACAAACCCCTTGATTTCATCACAAGGTACAAACTATCATGCCCAAGTCGTACACTTGAGCACGGACTGAGAATCTCTGCTTTTAACTGTCAAATATTTAACTTAATAACAATATCAGTAAAATCAAAGTACAATTTTTTTTTTCTAAACAAAAGACATACTTCATCTTAAGTGTGATGAAGAACTCTTTACATCTGATAGCATTATAGTGTAATCCTACATAAATGTAATTACAAGGCTCAAACATTTCTTACCACGGATAACACAATTCAATAGTCATTTTACATGATACATATATCTCTATTACATTTGTTTTTTATTGAAGTAGGGAATACAACTTACCCCTATAACGTCACCCATAAGTTAGCTACAACATATATATATATATATATATATATATATATATATATATATATATATATATATATATATATATATATATATATATATGTATGTATGTATACCTTTCAACTACGCTATACATCTTTGAACATAAATACAACAATATAAAGTCATTCCATATGAAGTGGTTAGCAATTATCACAGTAAGCTTCCATTCGCAATCGTTTTAACACCAGTATCCTTCTGCACAACTCAAAATAATCATTAGTTTCACAAAATCGATAAATAACATATCAGATATCAATGCATGAACCTAGCGGCCCTAAGGGGCTGACCTATCAGTGATGGCCTTGCCTACATACACACAACGCAGAGGCTTCGTAGTTCGAGGAAACTTAACTTGCAACCATAAGGTTGACTTAGATACATAGATCCATGAAAACAAATGGTACTGGTTAAAATGCTAGATTCATGATAAGAATAGAAAATGCATTCTCAACATAAAACATACAACATTCCTCGATGCATACAAGGAGATAACATACATATGCAATAAGACATACATTTGCTCAAGGAAGCATTCAAGCAATGGTATGTTCATTCAAAGACCAAAGACGACATAATCTCAAAGACAAGTTTCAATACACAATTTCTTGGTCCTTTTATCAACAATAAAAGTAATAATCTATTCTACAACTGTTCCAAGTTTAATAAGATTGCCCTAAGAATATAAATCAGATTTTGATTTAAGCAAGATGCCTAATTTCAAATTACAAGCTGCAACATGATTAGACAACTCTACTCCTTATTATGAGGACATAGAAGTTTACATTTACACTATCTCATATCATTTACCTGAAATCTCACAAATAGGTAAACAAATTATCTTATTTATTATGATGTTTTTGTCTGAGGTGATAAGCATAATGTCTTAATTATAATTACTCAGTTCATCATTGCTTAGCATAATGCAATTCAAATTGATACAACTATTTTATCCATGGAACCTATTTAACTAATATATGTCACAATAGAATAAAATTAAGGAAAAATATGAATGGTCCATTGTCCTTACTTATCTCCATGCTACTTATATTCCCTATCAAAATTAATACTCTAAAGCTTATAATAAAGTAAGTGTCAGAACAACATTGTGCATGCATAAGACTTTAATCATTTACATTACTCCTACTAAATTACTTCTCTATTTCATTCACTTTATCAGCCAATAAACAAATATCATAATATAAGCTCATTTTCTATTCCAATGGCAAGTTGATAAACAAGTTAAGTTTACCTTAAATAAACAAATCACATAACGCAAATTTTGCTAAAGAACTTCATAAAATAATGGATTACTTTCTAAATTTATAATATTAACTTCTCAATTCTAAAACAATAGATACTAAAGGCATATGACCTTATAAATACTCCTAAACGAATACTCACACCTAATCTTTTGGAACCAAAAAAACATATCCAACAAAGGGAATTTGTTGTCCATCACATGAGTTCTAGGAGACATGCAGCGAAAAGTGAAGTGTGGACACGACGCAACGTTATTTTGATGAGGAAGGCAACCTGAGCCATTAACTAATGTATATTTTGATTGTAGTATGCTCAAAACAGATTGGAAGATGATATCAAGGTAAATCCATCAATGAGAAGATTATCCAAATCACTTAAGTCGAAGTTATATTTAGAAATGGAAACCTTTGTAAGAAAAAGAGTTATGACCCCAATCTAATGCATTTCAAAAACTAAGAATAGAAAGAAGACTATGTCAACATGGGTTAAGAATACAGGTCGAATTAAAAGCAAAGAAGTTGATTAAAGACTTTGATTGGGAAGTAAATTACTTGCATTCTATGCCACAAAATAATGAAAATCTTTGCTCCCTGAAATACTAAACTTAAAGTTCCTTAGATTCTGAGTTACTTAAATGAACTTATAGAATCGATTTTAAAAAGAAACCAAAAAGACCATATGCCACAACCATATGCATCGGCCTCTATTAGTTTTTAAAAAAAAAATTTAAAAGATGCCAACAAGAATCGATTTGATAAACTATATATGTACATAAAAGCAACAGTAAATCCATATAAATCACCCTATGCAAGCATTTAAGAAAAACAATAGAAGTAGCCAAATGAATCGATTGGTGGCAAGTTAAAAGAAAATCTTATTGTTCACATAATTCAAAGATTACTATCACCATGCAAAAGATAAAGCAATAATGATGCGAGGTCTACTTAGCATATCCATTTGAGTTAAAACAAAATGGTTTTAAAATTAAAGTTATAAGTCTTCTAACATAAAAGTGAAGGGGTGTAGCTAAAGTCACCAACAAGGACTCAAAGAAAAGAAAAATCTAGATCCTTATGGATACAAAGGCATACAACTTGAGCAACAGGCCGATAATGGACTAATATGCCTATCGTGTAGTTAAGACATTCATGCATGATCATTATGTGAGCACAGACAAGGCACAGACTATTAGATAGAATGCCTCAAAGAGATATCATCTCATGGAACAGAAATCTCAAATTAAATATGTTAAATTTTCTTTATAATTTATTAGCAATGCAATTGACAGGTATAGCTATCTCAGGCCACGATCTGCTCTATCTACTCAGGAAGTTCTATTTTTTTATCCAAGAATACACTCATAATAAACCAAAACAATAGAGCGAATTTGTCTACTATAGTGTTTTTGGGAAAAATCCTTCCCTATATCTTCGCACCAAGCCACCAGAAACAACATGATTTAAACTTTAATATAGTATTGCATGCCAGACAAAATTAAGTCAAGGTAGAAATCTGTGTGTTTAACATTTGAAAGTCATAGTATAAATTTCATCATTATGATCCATAAACTCAAGATGATATAGTGTAAGAGATCAAATTCAAAACAAGTGTTTTTACTTATCTGATATAAAGCCCATGAATTTTCATTAGAAATCTCCCTTTTTGCACACTCCAAATGAATGCCTATAAAGAGTTCCCCTATTAAAATCCATGGCCAGCTAAGGATAACTGTACAACCGTTCAATGAAAAGCCATGCCAATCATCCAAAAAAAACCACTTTCCTTCCTATCTCCCTCTCCCCAAATATATTTCTTCTATTCTAATTAAAACATAAATGATAAGCATATCCAAAAAAAACGAGGACAAAGCAGAATGGAAACAAATTTGGGAATACGTATAATTTTAGAATCTTCCTTAGAAAAACTACCATAAGAAATGAAATGTTCTATTCTTAAAAAAAATTTGCTTCTTTCAAAATCATGATCCCCACTATTAAAATCTTCCTCTTTTTATTTAAAAAAGCTTAAAGCTTAACTCCATTTTAAAGGAAATAAAAAGCAACCTTATCTTCTTTTTTTTTTTTTGAAACTAAATAAAAAGATAATGATAAAGATTTCTTTTTCTTTTTAAAATAAATTTACTTTATTTAATTTTTTTTTTAAAATCGAATCTGGATAGAATAAAATATATTCCTTTCTTACTATAATTAATTTTTTTTTCCTTTTTAAAACTAGATAATAATATTTAAATGGAATTCATATAATTCTTTCTAAGATTTTCACTTAGGTAATGGTTATTCCAATAAACAAATTATTTTATCTAAGTTATATATATATCAAAATGCAATTGACTACATTTATTATAGGTTTGCATAATTCGATGCATTGGCTAACTCTCTTAAAACTTACATAGATGCAAAATCAAGCAAGAGTACATAAAACTCAGAAATTTCATCACTAAACAGTTTGACAATCACTGTTAGCTCAATTGCGTATTACCATACCTAATAATCCATTATATTATTCTAAACACTCAAGGGAACCAATATGTATTTCAAGAATCAAGGAATATAGAATTATAAGTTAGACACAACATTAATCTCACCCTTAACCATTCACCTATAAATTTATTGCATCCCTGTATGTTGGTACAAGATAAGGGTTTGGTGGCTCCACACAAACAAAGTCAAAACACAAGTCAAAGCTTAGGTCAAAACCCTAGATCTGGTTAGAGTTAGCAATCGCACGATTTCCTCTATCCTGATTCACACATGTGTTTAGGAGTGAGGGGAGAGTGGGTGAGAGCCGTCCAAGACGAGATCGAGGAAATTCATCCGCGACCACAGCAACAAACACACGTTCCACCACAAGAGGATCCATTTGCTCTCTTGTTGATTGAGGAAATTAGGCAATTACGATTACATAGAGCATTTCTCAAAGACATAGAAACAAGAGAAAACATCAAAGAGAACAACCATTTGCCCACACAAAGGTGGAATTCAAGGAATCCAAATAGAAGAAGAGAGACTAGTGACGCTTCGGGTCATAGGGTTATCTCAACCACCACAACAATTGAACGAAACATACAACAAAACGCACAACAATAAAGGCCACAGAACTTGCCGACCCCCCTTCGCGAAGTCCAGCTCTCCAATGAGCCAGACCCCCGCCGTGTCTCGCCTCCTCTAGACTGGCTAATTCCACGTGAGCGAGAGTGACGTGGCGGATTGCCCCGTGGCAAGGAGGGAAAGGGTCCGTGTGCATGCCGAGATCGGACCCGATAACCTCCAGGCAACGGAAGTCACGATTTCAAGCGTACAGGCACTCCATGCAATCAAAAGATTTCCTAGACAAACTTCTTAGCTAATACCAACGAACCATCTGACAAATTCCTAGGGATAAAATGTGCTACCTTCATCAACTTGTCCACAACTACCAAGATGACATCATGCCGATTCTTAGACATTGGCAACCCCTAGATGAAATCCATACTAATTACTTGCCACTTATGTTCTGGTATACTATGTGGGTACAAAAGCCCTGCTGGATGCACATGCTCAGCCTTGACTCGCTGACATTCCAAACATCGAACCACAAATTTTGTTACATCTTTCTTAAGTCTAGGACAAAAATACAAAGGTCTCAATCCTTCTACCATTTTTGTCACACCAGGGTGCCCCGAATACGGTGCGTTGTGGATCTCCTCAAGAACTAACTTCCTCAAATCCCCCGAGTCTAGAATATACATCCTACCTTGATATCGCAAAATTCCATCCGACTCAAACACATAACCATCAAATCGATGATCTAAGGGATCTTCTTCTAAAGCTTGCTTTACTCTAGTATATTGTTCATCCCCTTGTAGATTATGAATTACTTGTTGCCTCAAATTTGATCTAGTAGTAACCATGGCTGCTAGATGTCTTGTTCTGCTAAGAGCATCTGTCACTCTATTCTCTTTTCCTTTAATGTACTCAATCCCAAAATCATACTCAATCAAAAATTCTAGCCATCTCCTCTGATGCACACTAAGATTAGGTTTAGTAAAAACGTACTTGAGCCCTAAGTGATCAGGCTTCAACTCAAATGGCTTTCCCAATAGATAATGCCTCCACATTTGAAGTGCATGAACTATGGCGGCTAACACTAAGTCATGTGGCCCATAGTTTAGCTCATATTGCTTCAATTTCCTCAACTCCTAAGTGACTACTTGCCCATTCTGCATCAGCACTCCTCCTACACCTTCTCCTGATGCATCAGTTATAACTGTCAAATGCCCGTTAGGATCAGGTATGGTCAAAATAGGAGTTGTAGTGAGCTTTTCCTTCAACACATGGAAAGCTTGCTCACACCTTTCTGTCCATTCAAACCTTTTTCCTTTCTTTTGAAGTGAGGTGATCGGTGCTGCTATAGTTGAGAATTCTTCCACAAACTTCCTGTAATATCCTACAAGTCTCATGAAACTTTAGACTTCTGTCACATTTTGTGGTGTAGGTCATTCCATTATTGCCTTAATCTTTTTGGGATCTATTGTGATCCCTTCTGCTGGAATTACATGACCTAGACAGTGCACCTTGTCCTGATAGAATGTACACTTGGATAGCTTATCAAAGAGTTTTTGTTCTCTTAGGTGTTGTAATACTATCTTCAAATGTTTTCCATGCTCCTCAACTGATTTTGAATAAATCAAGATATCATTAAGAAAGATCAACACAAAGTCATCCAAGAAATCACTAAATACGCTATTCATTAGATTCATAAAAGCTACTAGAGAATTTGTCAACCCGAATGGCGCCACTGTGAATTTGAAGTGCCCATAGAGATTTTTGAAAGTTATCTTCGAGATTTACTCATCCTTAATCTGCAACTGGTGATAACCGGATCTAAGGTCTTAGAGAACACAGTAGCTTCCTTCATCTGATCGAAGAGCTCATCTATTCTCATATTCTATAATCAATACACAAACGCAAAGTCCCATCCTTCTTCTTCACAAAGATGATCGGTGTGCCCCACTATGACACACTAGGTCTTATGAACCCTTGGTTCAACAACTCCTGCAATTATGCTTTTAGCTCATACAATTATGTAGTGGTCATCCTATAGGGTGCCTTAGATTGAGGCTCAGTTCTTGGTAGCAAATCAATTGAGAAGTCAAACTCCCTCTTCGGTGGCAACTCTGATAAATCTACTAGGAACACATCTTGTAGTTCCCTTAAGATAGGGTAGTCATTAAGCACTAGTTCCATATTATCTAGATCTTTAACTTGGACAACATAAATGGAACCCCCTTTCCTTTTGGCTTTCTTTAACTGCATAGCCAAAATTTGCCTAAGTTCCAGGGGTCTCTTAGAACCATGAATCTCCACATGATTCCCTAGGTCATCCAAACATTTCACCACCTTATTGTCACAGTTCACAATTGACTTATGTTCAGCTAACCAATTGGTTCCCAAAATCACATCATAAAACCCTAAAGGTGCTACATAAAGATTGACTTGAGTTTGAAAACTTGGAAGGTCTAACTCACTACAAGCAAGACAAGAATCTACCCTCTTTTCTTCCCTATTGCCATACTGAACCATCCATGAGTTTGCCATGTGTCTAGGTCTAACAAATAACTTTGTAACTACTCTTGGATCTACAAAGCATTCAGTTGCTCTAGTATCAATTAATATAGAAACAAGTAGTCCATAGAGCTTACCTGGAAACTGAATGGGTGCTACCTGGAAGTCATCTTGTCGATTGTCCATGACTACATGAATCTGGTGTTGCAGTGCTCCTTGCTGATTCCTATCTCTTCACCCTGCTAATCTCTAAGGACAAGTGTTGGCATAGTGCTCTCCTCCGCACACATAGCATTTGCCACGAGGTGCTCTTGGTCCTTTTGACCTATCCCTTTGGTTATTGTTTTTGTTGTTGCTATTATTGTTGTAGTTACCTCTTTTGTTACCTCCGTTATGATTTCCACCATTTATATCCTAAGAGTTGTTACCTCTCTTCAAGTTTCGAATCAGTCAGTTGTTATTCTTTTGATTGCCATTATCCTAATTGTTGTTGTTATTATTCTAGGATTTCTTATTACCAAACTTTGCATCTTTGAACTTGCGATAATTAGCTGCTTGTTGCAGCTTTTGTTCCTGCTTAATAGCATTTTCAAAGACCGCATCCATAGTCAATGGATTATGGATGCTCAAATCTGCTCCAATCTGAGGCCTTAAGCCCATTATGAACTTCCTGATCCTGAATCTCTCATCCATCTAATATTGTGGTACATATTTGAGCAAATGAGAGAACCTTTCCATATACTAGGTTACCGATATACCTCCTTGTGCCAAATTTTGGAACTCCGTCATCTTCTTGTTAAAGAAGAGTTGTGGTAACCGCCTTTTCCTTAAAAGATGAAGAAAAAGCTCCCATGTAATTTCTCTTGGCAACAATCTTTTGTTTGTCTTCTCATTATCCCACCGTGTAGTTGCTTCTCCAGTAAGCTGATAGGAACCCCACATTGCCTTAGTCTCATTCGAAAGGTTATGGAGCTCAAAGTACTTTTCCATCTTGATAATCCAGGCTTCTGCTCCATCGCCGATGGCCCTACCATCAAACTTGGGTGGGGATACCTCCTTGAGGTCTTTGTCCAACTCCTCTGCAATCCTACCATGATTGTTTGCATTCCCTTCAATCTCTGGGTTCCGCAACTCATCCCTCTGGTTCTCATTTCCTTGGTTCTAATTTTCATTTCCTTGATTTTGATTTTCATTCTGATTTTGCTCTCCTTGGTTTCCTCTGATCTCTTGTTCAAGATTATCCATCCTAGTTCCCTGTTGGGTCAGGAGAGCGAGGATTTGATCCAACCTTCCATTTTGTTCATTGTTTGCTCCGCCATGGTTCCTTTCATTTTGTTTATTGTTTGATCCACTACGGTTGGTGTTTCTTGTATCCATTATGATTGATATGCATCAAATTCACATCTTAGCATAATAGACAAAGGCCCTAGTGTCAAACCTAGAGCTCTAATACCAAATTTAAAGTATGCATTCCAAACAATAATTATTGAAGTAAATAAACCACTTATTTACATTAACTCAAGTAAAAGGATAGATCTTATATATCAACAATAATGTCATTACTTCTTACAAATCTATGTGCTATAACCAGGTGTTATCACTATAAAAAAATATACAATGTACATCTTAGGCTCTCATGCGATAAGTCATCTCAAAGAATAATAAGGTACAATAATCAAGTACAATACAAGTAATGAACAATAGATCCAATCACTGTCGTTGGCCGCCATTGACCTACATGGTCTTCCGCAAGTTGAGAGATGGGAATGTGGCCCAAGCGCTTTTCTGCCCAACCACAAAGCAATTACACTTACCCAAAATCCTTCATGAAACGAAGGATACCCGATCATGCATGAAACATCTAGCAACCTAGAAACAACTGGCAAGAGGGAACACTCGATGCAACCTAATGTCTAAATGCAAATCTAACTAGAATATGCAATATCTCACAATCAAGATGTGGCAGAGGAACATAATAATCAAGTTTTGCTAGACAATCTTTCATCTACTTCAATGAACATGGCTTGGCCCAAGCACTTATAAAAGTAACAATCAAATCTTGAAAAGTAGAAAAGCCTTCTCTGTTTACCCACATTTGGCATCCTAGCACGAACATAACCCAATCACACATAAAAAGATAAACTACTTTATTTCAAAACAAATCGATATCACATGCTTTTGTCTAGATACAAATACTAATTCCTTACTTTGCTCAATCCACGAAAATACACTTTCAAGCAAATAATTCTAAATAAGTGCTTCATTTATTTGTTCAAGATACACATAGAAAGCTATAAAACTAGTTATATCTCTTTACCCATATTTCATTCATAATTTCTTAATATAAATCTAGATCTAACACTTATGACTAAAAGCATGTTTATAATTCCTCTCAATTGTAATTGTGACAAGGATTTAAAAAGATAAAAACTATTTAACATCTTCATAAATGCCAATAAAACATCATTTACAGCGAGGGCATAAGAAGAAAGGTTGGTTAAGTATATCCTAAATCTACTACAGGAAAACAATCGTGTTTGCTATAGGAACAATAACAGCTACAAGATTAAAACTAAATTGCTACAAGAAAATAGAAAAGTCTGCTATAGGAGAACATGTGTTGATCTACTACAGAAACTGTTATTGCTACAAGATTACATAACTGTGACAGTAATGAATAATGGTGATAGGAATAATAAAATAGCCTGTGACAGGAAATACAGTTGACCAACTAGATTTACACAGGTCGATACTAAGCAGGTCATTCTTGGAGCATAGAAGCTGGTAAAAAGGTCAAATAGGTCATTTAAAGGTGAAGAGGTCGTTAGAGAATATTACAGGTTGAATAAGAAGTTAACAGGCTAAAGATATTTATTCTAAGGCTGACAAATTTTAACAAGGGCCGTTGAAACAAACAAACGAGACCAAAAAGGAGAAAACATAGTTTGGTAAAAGCAGGCTGATAAAGACTTTATTAGAGGCAGATAATAGATTTAGATAGGCTGACAAGAGCAATAAAAAGCTGAACAAGAGGTAACGTCTAAGATAAATCTCAAAGGACGATACATGCAAACATTAAATAAATATAACTAGGTCGAATATATACATAAATTAGGTCGATTGTAACAAGTCGATACAAATCTTACAAGCGGCAATCATTAACAAATAGAGGAAGAAAACTTAGGCGACATCCAGCGAAATAATAGGTGACAACAAAAGGAATAACTCAGGCCATTGTAACGATAAGGCTAATATACATATATAGGCCGATCAATACCATAAACAGAGGCCAACAAAAGAAGATACTGGCCGACATGATATTTAAAGATGCCAACGCTAAACAGATAGAAAGATTGAAACCACTAGCAAACACAGAGGAAGAAAGCACAGGATGATTAATATCTACCAAAGCAGGCGACAGGAAAGTCTTCTGACAGTTTAAAGGATGAATTACAAGCAAGATGCAAGGCGTTGAAAAGAACATGGGATTCGGTAGAAAATATTCTCATTCATTTAAAACTAGTATAAAATCATTCTACAGATCCTAAGCTTTTAACAAGCATCACACTTGCATTCAATAGTTTGAAAACATACCCAGAAACCTATGAATTCCTTCCTCCTAGTGCTGATGATATCCTTTCTATTGCTGCTATACATAGTTCTCTTTCTCTCCTTTTGTCACTACTGTGTCAGTGATCTCCTTTTTCTCTTCTGTCACTGATTACTGATAATCTTTTGCCCTTTGTCTCCTTTTTATGAATCCCCCTCTCTAAACTTGGAGTTCATATAATTAGATCAAGCTTTTTATTTAACTCCAGTTCTCTTCTATTTTGCATGCACTTAGCATCCCATACAACAGATTTAATTGAAAATTTTAAAATATCTCTTATTTTTACCGTCCCATATATCATGCCATGTGATTATTTTATTATTTTTAGATTTTGAATATATTCTTGAATTTATTTATTTATATCCTTAATAATATATTTTTATTTTAAATCAATCAAAGATATTATTTTCAAGCAATAGTATAATATATATAAAAACACTTTAAATATTTATTAATAAATCAAGATAAAAAATAACTTATATAATTCTAATAATTCTAAGTCGAAAAGAACATATACATACATGGCTAACTTATGTAATTCAAAGAACATACTATAGCAACAAGGTCACATCCATTAACCATATAAAATGCTCAAACAAGACTACGCAACCATATAATGATGCATAATAAAGCCACTCAAAGATGCAATATATCATGAAACTAAGTGAGTGTGTGCATGCATTGGGTTTATCCATCATACCAACTCTTTCAGATGGCTAGAACACTTCTACCTCAACCATGTTCCCATCTTCGACATTTTTCTTGCACTCAGTCGCACTTAGATTTCCATAAATAGGTTAGTCCTTATAATCATAGCTGAAGCAAAACAAGATGTACATCCATAATCGTACTAATAATAATCAATTATTAAATCAACTTTCATATTTATGCATTTATAATATTAATGATAATTTTACCTTTACGCACATGAAATCAATCAATAGTAAAACAATCATAGTTAAATGTCTAACAATTTGAATTATAAATAAAGACCAAAAATGAGATGTGATATCGATTTGTTTTGAAAGAAAGTAGTTTATCTTTTTATGTGTGATTGGGTTACTTTCAGGCTTTGATACCAAATGTAAAGTACACATTCCAAACAATAATAACTGAAGTAAATAAACCACTTATTTACATTAACTCAATTAAAGAGATAGATCTTATATATATCAACAATAATGTCATTACATCTTACAAATCTACATGCTATAACCAGGTGTTAGCACTATTAAAGAATATACAATGTACATCTTAGGCTCTCATGCCATAAGTCATCTCAAAGAATAATAAGGTACAATAATCAAGTACAATACACGTAATGAACAATAGATCCAATCATTGTCACCGGCCGCCACCGATCCACATGGTCTTCCGCAAGTCGAGAGATGGGAACATAGCCCAGGCACTTTTTTGCCCAACCACGAAGTAATTACACTTCCCCAAAATCTTTCATAACACGAAGGATGCCCAATCCTGCACGAAATGCCTAGCAACCTAAAAACAACTTGCAGGAGGGAACACCCAATGCAACTTGATGTCTAAATGCAAATCTAACTAGAATATGCAATATCTCACAGTTAGGATGTGGCATAGAAACATATTAATCAAGTTTTGCTAGACAATCTTTCATCTATTTGGATGAACATGGCTTGGCCCAAGCACTTATAAAAGTAACGGTCAAATCCTAAAAAGAGGAAAATCCTTCTCTGTTTACCCATATTCGGCATCCTATCTCGAAAGTAATCCAATCACACATAAAAAGATAAACTACTTGCTTTCAAAACAAATTGATATCACATGCTTTTGCCTAGATAAAAATACTAATTCCTTACTTTGTTCAATCCACAGAAATACACTTTCAAGAAAATAATTCTAAATAAGAGCTTCATTTATTTGTTCAAGATACACATAGAAAGCTATAAAACTGGTTATATCTCTTTACCCATATTTCATTTATAATTTATCAATAAATCTAGATCTAACACTTATGACCACAAGCATGTTTATAATTCCTATCAATTCTATTTGTTATAAGGATTTAAAAAGATAAAAACTATTTAACATCTTCATAAATGCCAATAAAACATCATTTACAACACAATATCCCTTTTACACAACTTAATGTTGCGTCTTTCCATAATTTGAGTGGGTTGCACCAGCACCACTCCTGGATCCTGTACCAGTAAATCATGCCAATCAAGTATGTGCGAAGCATCATGATATATGGCTTAAGTAAAGACACGTGAAAAACATTATGGATTCTGGAAAGAGCAGGCGGTAGAGCAAGTCTATAAGAAACATGATTAATCACTTCCATCACATCAAACGGTCCTACAAATCTAGGAGTAGGTTTGGAAGATTTGCCAAAAGAAACTGAACTCTTCTGAGGCTTGACCCTAAAAAAGACTTTGTCCCCTACTGAAAATTGTATGAACATCCTATTCTTGTCTGCATAACTCTTTTGTCGATCTGATGCTTGTTTCAATTTCCTTTTGATCAACCTCATCTAATCATCCATTTCCCTAAGCATATCAAGTCCAATCACAATTCTGTCTTCTACCTTGTTCCAACTGATAGGTGTTCAACACTTACACCCATAACGAACTTCGAAAGGTGTCATCCTCAATGATGCATGGTATGAATTATTGTAAGCGAAATCCACCAATGGAAGATACTCCTCCCATTTATACTGTTGATCCATACAATATATCCTAAGGAGGTCTTCAACTACCTGATTAACGCTTTCTATCTGACCATCAGTATGAGGATGATATGCCGAACTGAATTTCAATTTAGTTCCCAAAGTTGCATTCAACGTTGTAAAAAACCTGGAAGTCATGCGAGTGTCTCGATCTGAAATGATCGTCTCTAGCACTCCATGCAATCGAAAGATTTCCTGGACAAACTTCTTAGCTAATATCAATGAACTATCGATAGATTCCCAAGGATAAAATGTGCTACCTTCTTCAACTTGTCCACAACTACCAAGATGACATCATGTTGATTGTTGAACATTGGCAACCCCTGGATGAAATCCATACTAATTACTTGCCACTTATGTTCTGGTATACTATGCGAGTACAAAAGCCCTGCAAGATGCACATGCTCAGCCTTGACTCACAAGCATTCCAAACATCAAGCCACAAATTCTGTTACATCTTTCTTAAGTCTAGGCCAAAAATACAAAGGTCTCAATCCTTCTACCATTTTTGTTACTCCAAGGTGCCCCGAATATGGTACGTTGTGGATCTCCTCAAGATCTAACTTCCTCAAATCCCCTGAGTTTGGAATATACATCCTACCTTGATACACAAAATTCCATCCCACTCAAACACATAACCATCAAATCGATGATCTAAGGGATCTTCTTCTAAAGCTATCTTAACTCTAGTATAGTGTTCATCCCCTTGCAAATTCTGAATTACTCGTTGTCTCAAATTTGATCTAGTAGTAACCATGGATGCTAGATGTCTTGTTCTGCTAAGAGCATCTGCCACTCTGTTCTCTTTTCCTTTAATGTACTCACTCTCAAAATTGTACGCACTCAAAAATTCTAGCCATCTCCTCTTACGTGCATTAAGATTAGGTTGAGTAAAAATGTACTCAAGTCCTAAGTGATTTTTCTTCAACTCAAATGACTTTCCCAAGAGATAATGCCTCCACATCTGAAGTGCAAGAACTATGGCAGCTAACTCTAAGTCATGTGGCACATAGTTTAGCTTATATTGTTTCAATTTCTTTGACTCATAAGTGACTACTTGCCCATTCTGCATCATCACTCCTCTTACACCTTCTCCTGATACATCAGTTATAACTGTCAAATGCCCATTAGGATTAAGTATGGTCAAAATAGGAGTTGTTGTGATCTTTTCCTTCAACACATGGAAAGCTTGCTCACACTGTTTTGTCCATTCAAACCTTTTTCCTTTCTTCTGAAGTGAGGTGATCGGTGCTGCTATTGTTGAGAATCCTTCCACAAACTTCCTATAATATCCTGCAAGTCCCATGAAACTTTGGACTTGAATCACATTCTGTGGTGCAGACCATTCCTTTATTGCCTTAATCTTTTTTGGATCTATTGTGATCCCTTCTACTTAAATTACATGACCTAGATAGTGCACCTTTGTTCCAAGTATGTGCCTAACCACTGTTGTCATTGATGTCAACATATATGTGTTGTCATTGGTGTCAACTGTGCTCTTATTTTGTTACTTTCTTGTGATGAATATTGCTTTGTATAAGTCCTAAATATCATAATAGTATGTTTAAGATATTGAGTTTCCAAGTGCTTTTGAGAAAATTTGCTCTCCTAGTGTAAACAGTGTGTTACAGAGTATCTTGGTTTGATGATGAACAGTCCGGTGGTTTGCTCCGCATTTCTTGCAAGATGAATATCTTTGTCTACAGATTAGAAGTCATTTAGAGGCATGTCTAAAAATGCTATGTTCTAAGTTTGAGCCTCCGGTATGAAGATCTAAGTAAGTTATGTTCACCAGAGTAAAAACTACCTTTTCTGTGCATTCAGTAGTGATAGGGAGAAAGTATTTTGCTCTGCATTCCTTCGCATTGAAGTATTTTGGCTTGCAGTTCTAAAGTTAAGTCTAGGATGATGTTATGTGCCTTCAACTCAAATGGTTCATGATTTGGTGGTCCGCAAGCGATCTTTTCTTTATGACAGTAGCTGATAGTGTTGTTTATGTGCTTCGATTTGAAGAATGTTCTTGACAAAGTGGTTAGAGGTTGTGCAGTTGTTCCTGATGATTACAATGTGCTTGTGGATGTCTCTTGATCGTGTTCCTACCTTCTGATTGGTCTGCGAAGAGTAATTTGGATCGTGGATGAAGATTGTTCCTAGAAGACTTAGTATTAACTCTAAGTCTTGGCTGACTTGGTTATTTTCACTACTTGTGGAGATGCATTGAAGATTGCAATTGAGTCCCAACTAAGGAGTTATGTGATCCACATTCATCCTTTTCCTCCACAACATGATTTAGGTCCAGACCTATTCTAATGTATGTTTGTAATGTTTGTAATACTAACCTTGGAGATTGTTCCAATGGTTGATGATTGTAATGCCGACCTTGATGATCATTCCAAGGTTGATGAATTGTATAAGTACTTGTAATGAAATTGTGAAAATATATAGAAGTGTGAAGATGCGAAGATAAGTGTGAAGTGTAAAGGCAGAGTAGAGTAGAGAAAATAAATTGTGCTTCAATGGAATTGAACTCAGGCATGGATTAGATGCTATCAAATCAGTTCACAAACCTTTGGTAGTGAGTTGATCTTGGCATTGAGCTGATCTTGGCAGTGAGCCCTAACTTTTGCAATGAGTATTTTGGGCAGTGAGCCTCTAATTTTTAGTATTGCTATAACATATTTATTTTGTGAGCTAACACTCACCGTGGTTTTTCCCCTCTGGGGTTTTCCACGTAAAAATTTGGTGTCTCCTGTGTTGAATGTGTAAATATGTTTAAATACCTGTTTCATGCTTTCATGATTAAATTACAAATGCAGTGTTGATTAGTTGATGTTCTAATGGTTTTGAAATCTTGGCTACAACCGATTCACCCCCCTCTTAGTTGTATTGCTCTTTTCAACAACCTTGTCCTAATAGAATGTACACTTGGATAGCTTACCAAAGAGTTTTGACTCTCTTAGGCACTGTAATACTATCGTCAAATACTTTTCATGCTCCTCAACTGATTTAGAATAAATCAAGATATCATCAAGAAAGATCAACACAAAGTCATCCAAGCAATCACTGAATATGCTATTCATTAGATTCATGAGAGCTACTGGAGCATTTGTCAACCTAAATGGCACCACTATGAATTCGTAGTACCCATAGCGAGTTTTGAAAGCTCTCTTCTAGATGTCCTCATCCTTAATCTGCAACTAGAGATAGCCAGATCTAAGGTCTATCTTAGAGAACACAGTAGCTCCCTTCATCTGATCGAAGAGATCATCTATTCTCGAAAGTGGGTACTTGTTCTTTATAGTTGCCTTATTAAGCATTCTATAATCAATGCATAAACACAAAGTCCCATCCTTCTTCTTCACAAAGAGGACCGGTGCGTCCCACGGTGACACGCTAGGTCTTATGAACCCTTTGTTCAACAACTCCTGTAATTGTGTTTTTAGCTCATACAATTATGTAGTGGTCATCCTATAGGGTGCCTTAAATTGAGGCTTAGTCCCTAGTAGCAAATCAATTGAGAAGTCAAACTCCCTCTTCAATGGAAACTCTAATAACTCTACTAGGAACACATCTTGGAATTCCCTTAGGATAGGGTAGTCATCAAGCACTGGTTCCATATTATCTAGATCTTTAACTTGGACAACATAAATGGAACACCCTTTCTTTTTAGCTTTCTTTAACTACATAGCCAAAATTTTCCTAAGTTCCAGGGGTCTCTTAGAACCATGAATCTCCACATGATTCTGTGGGTCATTGATGAGGTATAAACAACCTCATTTTTATAACAAGCCATATAACCTGTTTGTCTTGCCCAATCACCCTAACCATACCAATTTGTTTATTTTTAGAAGCAATATTTATCTATTTTTGATAAAATGATGTATAAATCGTTATTTTCCAATTGATTGAAATTATCCACTAATGTTGACATTATTGTGTGTAGAGCTTATGTAATTATGTAGGGTTTCATGTATGGCCTAACGGAAGGAGTGGACTTCAAAGCAGCTAAAGTCAGAGCGCCAGAATTTGAGGGTGCCAGAGATTTAGGCATACATAATCATAAACTTTGTTAGCAATTCTATTATTTTCTATTGGACATACTTAAGACTTTACGGCTCCACTCAGAGCCTTTAATGTGTTTAATTTCATAGACATCCAATTAGTTTTTAATTCTATTTTTCTTTAAAGACTTCTTCAATGGCATTTACCCGCCATCTAAAATTTAGGATTTTGGGGTAGTACAGTTTATATATGTTGTTGCTCAAAACAAGGATATATGTTATGTTGTGTTATGTTATGTTCTAATATACAATACAAAAAGGGATGTTCAGCTATGTTCTGTGATACTTTTATTACATGAATGAATACCGTCGATTCTATTCTAAGTAATCTTTTCTGAGAAATGGAAGTAATGTGAATGGAATTTACTTTGGAGCTGTTGAAGTACTAAATGTGATTTGAATCGATAAAAGAATCTCCCAAGAGCTAGCCACTCAAGGGATTATAGAATAGATAAGTATTTTTTATTATTATGAATTGGTGTTGTTATTTTTGTGGTGAATGTTTTGTTTAGATTAATATCACTTCATGTTTAGCTTCGTTATGTGTTCCTATAGGTTGTGGTATTTAAGTTAATGACCTTTGAAATTCTGTTCATTTGAAATTTCTGGAGCATCCACTTCATTCATAAGTTTGTTGTTAGTCATTAGTTCAAAATGTCAAATGTGTTTTCAGTTAATAGTTAGTTGCCTTTGTCTTTAAACTCATAAGCTAAAATGCAAGTGTTGATTCTTAGTTAGTTTATATGCTTTCTAGATTAAGAATTCAAATGCTTTCTAGCTTAAAGTTTTTATGCTTTCTAGTTTAGATTATGTTTTAAGCTTTTCAAAATTTCAAAAAAACTGTTATTAAGTGAGATGTCCAAAAATATCCCCTATTACATACAGCCTTGGACATTACACGGTTGACATAACTGACTTATTTTCAACTAAAGTGTTAGGACCTTACAACAGCTTGTCAATCATCCAAACATTTCACAACATTATCCTCATAGTTCATAATTGATTTATGTTCAGCTAACTAATTGATTCCCAAAATCACATCATAAGACCCTGAAGGTACTACATAAAGATTGACTTGAGTTTGAAAATTTGGAAGGTTTAACTCAGTACAACCAAGACAAGAATCTATCCTCTTTTCTGCCCTATTTCTATACTAAACCATCCATGAGTTTACCATGTGTCCAGGTCTAACAGATAACTTTGAAAGTACTCTTGGATCTACAAAGCATTTAGTTGCTCCAGTATCAACTAATATAGAAACAGGTAGTCCATAGAGCTTACCTGGCAACTGAATGGGTGTTGCCTGGAAGTCAACTTGTCGATTGTCCATGGCTGCATGAATCTGGTGTTGTGGTGCTCCCTACTAATTCCTATCTCTTCGCCCTACTAATCTATGAGGACAAGTGTTCTCCTAGTGCTCTCCTTCGCACACATAGCATCTGCCATGAGGTTCTCTTGGTCCTTCTAAACTATCCCTTTGGTTATTGTTGTTGTTGTTGTTGTTATTGTTGTAGTTACCTCTTTTGTTACCTCTGTTCTAATTTCTAGCATTTATGTCCTGAGAGTTGTTACCTCTCTTCATGTTTTGAATCTACTAATTGTTGTTGCCCTGATTATTGTTATTTTAATTATTGTTGTTATTATTCTGGGATTTCTTATTCCCAAACTTTGCATCTCTGAACTTGTGATAATAAGCTGCTTGCTACAGCTTCTATTCATGCTTGATAGCCTTTTCAAAGTCTGCATCCATAGTCAATGGATTATGGATGTCCACATCCGCTCCAATCTGAGGCCTTAAGCCCATGATGAACTTCCTAATCTTAAACCTCTCATCCATCTGATATTGTGGTACATATTTGAGCAAATGAGACAACCTTTCCCAATATTGAGTTACCAACATACCTCCTTGTGCCAAATTTTGGAACTCTGTCATCTTCTTATCAAAGAAGAGATATGGTAACCACCTTTTCCTGAAAAGCTAAAGAAAAATCTCCCATGTAATTTCTCATGGCAACAATATTTTATCCACCTTCTCATTATCTGACCATGTAGTTGCTTCTCTAATAAGATGATAGGAACCCCACATTGCCTTAGTCTCATTCGAAAGGTTATGGAGCTTAAAGTACTTTTCCATCTTGATAATTCAGGCTTCTACTCCATCGTCGATGGTCCTACCATCAAACTTGGGTGGGGATACCTTCTTGAGGTCTTTGCCCAAATCCTCCACAATCCTACTGCGATTGTTTGCATTCCCTTCATTCTCTAGGTTCTACATCTCATCCCTCTAGTTCTCATTTCCGTGGGTCTAATTTTCATTTCCTTGTTCAAGATTATCCATCCTAGTTCCCTTCTAGATCAGGAGAGAGAGGATTTGATCCAACCTTCCATTTTGTTCATTGTTTTCTCCAACATGGTTCCTTTCATTTTTTCCATTGTTTGATCCACTACGGTTGGTGTTTCTTGTATCCATTATGACTGATCTACATCAAATCACATCTTAGCGTAATAGACAAAGGCCCTAATATCAAACCTAGAGCTCTGATACCAAATGTAAAGTACACATTCCAAACAATAATACTGAAGTAAATAAACTACTTATTTACATTAACTCAAGTAAAAAGATAGATCTTATATATCAACAATAATGTCATTACATCTTACGAATCTACATGCTATAACTAGGTGTTAGCACTATAAAAGAATATACAATGTACATCTTAGGCTCTCATGCCATAAGTCATCTCAAATAATAATAAGGTAAAATAATCAAGTACAATACAAGTAATGAACAATAGATCCAATAATTATTGTTGGCCGCCAGTGAGCTACATGGTCTTCCGCAAGCTGAGAGACGAGAACATGGCCTAGGCACTTTTCTGCCCAACCACGAAGCAATTACAATTCCCCAGAATCTTTCATGATGTATGAAGGATACCCAAACCTACACAAAACACCTAGCAGCCTAGAAACAACTGGTAGGAGGGAACACTCGATGCAACCTAATGTCTAAATGCAAATCTAACTAGAATATGCAATATCTCACAATTAGGAGGTGGCAGAGAAACATATTAATCAAGTTTTGCTAGACAATCTTTCATCTATTTGAATGAACATGGCTTGGCCCAAGCACTTATAAAAGTAACGGTCAAATCTTGAAAAGAGGAAAAGCCTTCTCTGTTTACCCACATTCGACATCCTAGCCCGAAAGTAACCTAATCACACTGTTTAATAGAAAAAATGAAGAGGATTAATTTAGGGTTAATTTTGATGGTTTGTTTAAAGCCTCCTTTCACCACTAAACATTCAAGGACTTTCAGCCAAGTAGAGGAATTGTCATGCCCACATTCGCCATGTGGTTATGACATGATAACCACATGTCATGTCCACATTTGCCATGTGGTCATGACATGAATTACCAAAAATGTTCCCACCCGACTCTACAAACCCCCTTGTGTGCAACATGCGCGCTCGGTGACACACACACACACACAACATAGTTGTCTCAACAACTAACTTCATGTGCATTGCCCAAAGGTGGGGAAGGTCGATCACAACAAGATGATACGACACACACTTCGCCATCCCTACAAAAAGTAAGCCACTAAGGGGGTGCATGTTGCAAGGAGCGACACTTAGAGGGGTAGATTCTGCTTCGGATTCTAACCCTAGAGTCACTAGAATGAAGTGAGTCGATTTCGATATAAGTCAAAATCTAACCTTAGGTCCACTAAAGACCTAAGGGTCTAAACATTTAAATATTAAAATAACAATTTCTGACTTAGACAATAATCTGACATTTATTGCAAAAGGGATAAATTAATCGATCTAATAATAAACAATTAACTCAATTAAATCTAGAATAATTTCAGCAGCATAACAGGGCAAAATGGAACTAATTAGGGTAAATCCTATAGTGATTTCGACAGCATAACGCCACCTCATCAACTATAGGATGTTGCAAAAATTAAATTAAAATAAATTCCCTAACTTAACCCCTTTACAATTAAATAAATTAAATGCAAAATTTAACTAGGAACCCTTCCCAACAATTCTGAAATAAATCAATCTAACTATCACTATAGTTTATATTCAATTCATTTAAAAGCCCACAACTATAGTTTTAATATCATCATATAATTTAAATGCAAGGGTCAATTTAAATACATTCATAACAAGGGAATAATTTAATCATGTTCACAATAAAAGAATATACACACTAGGAAAATAACTCCATTAAAAGAATAAAGGAATTAAAAATGCTCACACTTCACATAAGACAAAATAGTCCTCCACCCACTAAGTGGGGTTGCACACACTAACCATGCTTAATTAAGTCTAATTAAATCATCTCAAAGGGATTAGGGCACCAAACCCTAGGCAAGAGTTTATAAAAGCAAGAAATCCTCACATTGGTTCTCATTCTCAAATTGATTTGTTTCTGGTTGGATGTGCATGTTGCAAGGAAGGAGCAAGTGGGAAGGTACCTTCCCAAGTGGAAGGTATCTTTTCAATAGGAACTATTTCTAATAAGTTTATTTTGTTTAAAGTTTTCTAATATGCACTCCTACATGTTCATTTATTTTCTCATTTATTTTGTTTTGCTAAGTTTCTATGTTTAACTCCATTTTCATGATACACAGGTTTCAAGTTTTCTAATAATTTTCTCATATGTATTTTCTAAGTTTACCAACTCTTTGTTTTTATTTGAATGAAGTTTTACACAGAGAGGCTAAAATAATAACCAGAGCATTAAAAATTATTAAAAAACACTTTTATGTATATATATAATATAACTTAACATGCTAGTTATACAAAAATCATAGAGATATAAATATATTTTTATTTCCAAACAGAGTGTCTACACAGTGCATATATATGCCTAAGTAATGATCAAAAGCAGGCTGAATTCAAGAATCTAGGGCCGAATATAATATGTAATTCGCAGAGTGTAAAATATATAGCAAAGGTGTGTTAAGGGCCGTGCCCTAGCTTTCATGGCTGATGGCCTGTGAAGCTTTAAACGTGGGTTTTAAAAGAGCAAAGGGGGCGGGGGGGCTCCGGCGCCCACCCCATAGTGCCTTTAAGGGGGCGGCACAAGGCATTCGGCCCTGCGTCCGCTGAAACATGCTCTCTTTTTTTTAAAAAGAAACTTAACCCTATTCTAAACAGCGACTCAGCCAATTTTATTTCATGCGCTTAATATAAAAATTTAGTTTATAACATTTGTGTTGGCTATTATGATATATATACCTTATGTCACTTAGAACATAGGGGAAGATTGGAATTGTATGATTTAGTTCTTCAATTAAGCCCAATTATGCTCAAAACCCTAATTATGCAAATTCATGAACAAACGGACAAATTACGGAAAATGATCACACACAAAGATATCAAATGACAATCAAATGTGTACCAAATTTTGAAGTTTGAAAAGTGTAAAATTCGGGGACTAATGAGCAAGCGCCCTAGTCCAATACCACAGTTTCTGTCAAGATCTGGGAATCGTGTCTATAACCTGTTCCTGATGTTCTAGAGATTTTTCTGTTGCAGGATCCGGAGGACTAATGAGCGGGCGCCCGAGTCCAGGTCCCTATTTTTTTCTTTGATCTGCATTTCTGACAGTCTGCAATGCTCTCCTGCAACTCCACTTTTTTTGCTCCTGCAACCTATAACCTGTAATCACGAAAAAATGGGTTAGGGGTTGTGGTGTTTAGAGGCTTGCCTTAGTCAAACCCCAGAGAGACATTCAAGTCTTCCGAACACTGTTGTCAGATAAAGAGTGTGTATCCCTACGGGATAGAGGCAAAATCCAAATGATAAATGATAGAAAACACAATTGATATCACCTTGTAGTGAAGATCTCATGGAAGGAAGATGCTCTTCATGCCATGAGGAGATGGATGCCAAATCTGCAAATACAAACACAAAAACAACAAAGTACTGCTCTGCAACACAATGATTACTTTGAACCACTTTCACAAAATCACAATGCTCACCAAATTTCTATCTAGTTTACAAATGAATCACTAAACATGCTTATATATGCAACTACAAACATTCCCGCTAAGAATTTCATAATTGAAACTTACTGTGTCGGCATAGGACCTAAATAACGGTCATAAACCGACACTTTGAAATTGGTCCTAACCTAAAATAAGGCAGGACTAGGGTGTGGATGCCCAAGTCCTCCCCCTATTTCAGGTAGGATGTATGTTAAATGCACCCCCTAGGTCCCATTTGCCATGAAACTTCATGGTTTTCTCATCGGGAGTCATCAAAATCATGCAAGATTCTCTAAATACATACTAAAGGACCCAAGAGCTAAACCTTAATAGGAAAAAGCCCCCAAGGTTACTTTTTTTGACATAACATTTAGCCCCCACTTTAATGTATGTATAAACGCCAGGCCAATACATGCATTAAAGTACGATCAATAAACACAACAAACATGCCAAGCACGGAGAAGACACGCCAATCACAGAGAAGATAGTAATAGGCACGCAAAACACGAATAAGATAGTTACAGTCATGCAAAACATGGAGAAGACAGCATTAAAAACACTCAAAACATAGTGAATTCAGTGAAGACAATGATGATTTTCTTTTCTTTTTTCTTTTTCTCATATATATGAAATGCAGATGCAAGTACAAGGAAAGTAAACACACCACCCATAATGTAGGAGGCACTCATCGCCACCAGTCTTTAAGACTGCATATGGGGCAACATACATGCCAAACAAATCAAGCACGCCATACAAATCCCAAAGCATAGGAGGGACTCATCACCACCACCGGTCTTTAAGACTATGCTTGGGAACAAACACACAATACACACACACTTGGAAGACACAAAGAAAACACAATAGACAAGTGATAGTGTTCCTATTTCTAGGTTCATCACCATCTCATGCACATTACAAGCACACACCGATGATTGGGCTTCACCACAACAATTGCCGAAGACACACTTAAGGGTTGAGTTAGTCGCAGAACCGCTCCCCACCTTTGCAAAGGACTTTTTTTTTAAATGACAAGATGTGCACTCTGCGTGAGAAATACACCATCCCCGTCTCCGCAGAGGGCTTAAGATAAAAAGGATGCGATATCCCACCTCCGTAGAGGGCTTAAATGATTGCAAGTTGATTTCAAACAAATCTCAGAGTGCAAGAGGGACCCATCGCCACCAGTCTTTAAGATTGTACCTGAGAACAAACATGTTGCTAACATCTAAAACGGACAACTTACCTTATATATGCCCCCACCTTAAGGTGGTTGATATCAGGTATTGATATCAAGCACGTTAAGGTAGGAAGAAAACACACAAGGGAACACAAGCTCTCGCAAAGCCCATGCCCCTCAGAGGTGACATGTACTTTCGATCGCCAAATGTTCCCACAAAAACATTCCTGCAAGAAAAGGTGTTAGTGTCCATATAATCATGATAAACAACAATGCATATGATCATTCACACAAAAAGCCAAGGTTATACTACAGATTCAGAGACTGAGTATAACCATGGGGCTATATCGTAGAAACCTCAAAACCGAGTGTAACCAAGGCGAGATTCAAAGATAAATAAAGTCCATAGAGCAGTAGTATTGTTATGGTTTGTAAGTTCAATAAGGCAACATCAAGATCACATGGAGTGATTCTACTAGTCAAGCGTTGAATAATATATAACAACCCCATCGTCATGTAGGAACTAAGTCCAATTTTTGATTTCTCGCTAAAGGGACACTAGGTCCGCATCAGTATAAAAAGTTTTTCGTCATCTGCCCACTAGATAGAAACACTAGAGCAAGGGAAACATTAAATCAAGAGAGGAGAAACAAGTGCCTTAGGGACAGTCACGTAGGAGGGTGCCCCCAAGTCATCAACCACAACGCTATGTCCATAAGACCACACACAACAGTGAAAATAAAGAAGAAGCAATATGGAAGAATGATGATACAAATAGAAGAAGGGTCACAACAGAGGTGGTCTCCTGGTATCTTGGACCTTACAAGAGAATCAAGGGTCATCCCAGGAGGCCTAAACAACACATAACATATCACAGGGGAAACACATCATGAGAGATAAAGGGTTATAAATACTTACTTGGTAGTACCATCGTACTAAATTTTAGAACTTGTGAACCTCTTGGAGAGGTACTCGATCAAGTTTTATGCGAAGATCGAGTGGTTCTTATGAGAGTCTTGCTTGTAATCAGAAAATCCATGTAATGCTTGTTTCTCAAATCCTTGTGTAAGTGAGGCCTTTTGTTGCTTGTGAGGAGGAGAACCACTATTATTTCCAACTGATGATAATTGTCTTACTCTTTTTTAATTTTTAGCGAGTTTTCATTGTTGATTTCGTCTACCAAAGTGACAAGAATCATCTTGTACTATATCACTCTTTTGTTTTGTTATAATTAGTTGTATTAGTTGTTCCATTTGTTTTTCTAATGCATTTTGGTTATCTCCCAATCCTTGTAAAGATAACGAAGGAGGAACCTCAGCATAAATTCCTTTTCCGTGTGGACAAGATGAGTTATCCAACTTTTCCTTATCCACTTCTATTATACCCACGATGTTATCATATTCCAAGTAATCATCATCATCTACTTCCACTCTACCATGTTCCATCATATTGTTATCAATATGCTTAGGGAAAGGATTAGTAAAGATTTTAAATTTTGATTCGGCGGAGCAACCGACTTATTCGCATTGTCATTCACACTCAATACCTGTATAACATTCGAGTCAATGAGGTCTTGTATTTCATGTTTAAGATGCATACATCGTTCAGTATCATGTCCTTGTGTCTGATGGTAATGACAAAAGGCATTAGCATCGAAATAAGGTCCTTGAGTTTTATTAGGATCCAAAGACTTAAATGGGTGAAGCTTCATAAGATTATTACTCACAGCTTGATTCATGATAAAATGGTAAGACTCAGATATCAGAGTAAACTTTCTTTGCTGATATAGTGCCTTCTTCGCATTGGTGATAGAAGACACTTGAGAAAAGGTACTTGAATTCAGTCCATTAACCTTGATGAAACTCCTATTATTATTCCTCTTAAAGTTGTTTTGTGATGGTCCACCCATGGATTGACCAACTTGAGCCAATGAGTTTTGGTTTTCATACTGACTAGGCGAAAGTTGATAATCACGAAGGGCAATACATAAATGTTGAAAGGAGTTATACTTCATCAAGAGAATCTTATCATGGATGTTAGGTTGTAGATTTGTAATAAACACCTTTTGAACATCCTCATCTTTCATCTGATATTGAATTTGTGCATAGAGAGATTGATACTGGCTAATAAACTCAGTTAACTTCTCTTTCAGACCCTGCTTGCAATGAACTAAATAGATCAAAGAGACTTGAGGTCCAATGTTTGCTTGAAAATGTTGTAAGAATTGATCGACTAACTATGAAAAGGAGTGTATTGAATTTAGAGGTAAAGAGCAAAACCATTCTAAAGAAGTATCTTTGAGAGATCGTGGGAAAATTTTTGCTAACAAGTCCTCTTCAAAGTAGAAATCACTACACATAGCCGTGAATGTTGCCACATGAGTATTAAGATCACCTTTTCCACCATATTTTTCAAAGAAAGGGGTCTCAAACCTCTCAGGCATAGGAGTTCTCAAAATTGCATAAGATAGGGGATTATAGGCATGATAAGTTGGTATATTAGGTTGTGAAGAATTTGTCAAATTTGTCACTTTTTGTTGTAAAGAAGTCATGCCTTGCAAAAGTTGGTTTAGGATGGCATCATTGGGAGATGCGGTTTGCTGCGAGGAATTAGAACCAAAGTGAGGGTGATTGAGCCTGAGTTGTGATAAGAAGAGGCTATAAATAGTTCAATGGTGGTTGGACATAGTGATAAGTGGAAGGTGGTTGCGAGTAGCTATATGTAATAGGTGGCTGAGAATAGGTGGGATGCAGAGGTGGTTGAGAACAAGTATTCATAGAAGAGGTCCCCTTAGAAACCAAGTTCTGATAGTTAAATCCCATAACTTTGTAATTTTGTGAACTAGTTTCATTAGATACTCCAATACCAGTGGTAGCATTACTACAAGCATTTGCATTAGTTGTTAAAATTGTCGATGTAAATGTAGATACTCCAGTGGTCGGTATAGGTACCGATACTTGCGTATGAGACAAGGACGACATGTTTTTGATACCATTTGCACATTCATTTGCCTTCATGACATTATTGTGTACAATATGTGTTAACCCTAGAATAACATTAATACCATCTTGTCCTTCTTTTATCAACTGTCTTATGTTGTGAATCGTACAGGTATAGCTTCTTCCGCTATCCTTTCAGTTTCAACAAATGCTTGAAAATCAGCTAACTCTTTATCAATCTTGTTTATTTGCTCATTAGGTACATATGGGACCACCTCAATAGTGTCGTCGACATCATGAAATAATTGATCTTCCATAGTGGTTGTATGAGGTATAATATCTTGCAAAATTTGTGTCTCTCCTTTTGTAAAGAATGTATTCAATGGATTTTTAGAGGTAGGAATGTCAAATTCCTCAAAAGCACTAGATCCCACGAGTCCTATCCTTCTTCTTAAAGGAATTTATATATTAGGCAAGCAGGTTATAATACTCATACAAAATCATGCAACACTCAATGCACCAACTAATACGACAAACCCTAGGAGCAAGATATGTTTAAGATCCAAAACGCTTGATTTTTCAACTTTTTTCAATGCAAATCACTAGGAGAAAAAGGTGTTGTGAAAATTTTCAAGAGGGAAAGAAAATAATATGCCCAATAATAGTCCAATAAATAAATAATATCTTTCACAACATGCTTTAGATGCAAATCTAGAGTGATGACAAGGCAAAACCTAGTGAAAATACATTAAAATTTGCAAATTTTCACAAATTTTCAATGCAAAGACACAATAGAAAGAGTGTTGTAAAGAATTTTAGAAGGCCCAACATATTATAACAGTAATATCAGTCACCTAAAGTCATAAAATCCATCACAACACACTTGGAGTGCAAATCTAAGTCAAAGCCTAGGGAAAATATAGTCAAAATATGCAATTTTTCACCAAATTTTTAATGTAAGAGCCCAATAAAAAGGTGTTGTAAAGAATTTTAAGAGGGTAAGAAGATAATAACACTGATAACAACCAATTAGTGCAGAAAAATCCTTTAAAACATGCCTATGGTGCAAATCTAGAGAAATGATAAGGCCAAAATCTAGTGAAAAATCAAGGTTTTCAAACCCTAGGCATTAAATTTTGCAAGGAAATCACTATGATGAAACACTAAAGTTAGAAATTAGTCCTAATGAGTGTTTTAAAAGGGTAGTAAAATTTGAAACAAGATTTTGACTACAAAACCTAGCTAATGCAAAACTAGGTTATATGGAAAAACGCACGATTTCAAGCAATTTTTAACAATTTAAGCATGAAAATGCAACCTAAATGAATGATGAATGAAAAATTTATGTATTTTAAATCATATCTAATGATAATGATAGAAATTAATGAAATTCAATTCTAATTAATCTAAATTACTTGAAAATGTAAGCTAAAAAATGCCAATTTTTCAAAATTTTCAATTTTTTTTGGTAATTTTCCAAATGCAATAAGATGAGCAATGAAATAAATGTAAATCTGAAGCACAACACTCAGCAAGGTGCAAATTTTAAAATAACACAGGTTCACCAAAATGTTTAGTATGAAATTTGAAGAGGGTTTGATTTAGGGTTGATTTTGATGGTTTGTGTAAATCCTCCTTTCACCACTAAACATTCAAGGACTTTCAGCCGAGTAGAGGAACCTACTACAGACCTTCTGTCACTTGGAACATAGGGGAAGATTGGAATTGTGTGATTTAGTTGTTCAATTAAGCCTAATTATGCTCAAAACCCTAATTATGCAAATTCGTGAACAAACGAACAAATTGCGGAAAATGATCGCACATAGAGATATCAAATGACAATCAAATGCATACCAGATTTCAAAGTTTAGAAAGCAGAAAAGTCAGGGACTAATGAGCGGTTGCCCTAGTCCAGTGCCACAGTTTCTGTCGAGATCTAGGAATCTTGTCTATAACCTGTTCCTAATGTTCCAGAGATTTTTTTGTTGCAGGATCTGGAAGACTAATGAGCAGACGCCCTAGTCCAGGTCCCTATTTTCTTCTTTGATATGCAATTCTTACAGTCTGCAATGCTCTCCTGCAACTCCACTTTTTCTGCTTCTGCAACTTGTAACCTACAATCACAGAAAAATGGGTTGGGGGTTGTGGTGTTTAGAGGCTTGCCTCAGTCAAGCCCCAGAGAGACATTCAAGTCTTCCGAACACCGTTGTCAGATAAAGAGTGCGTATCCCTGTGGGATAGAGGCAAAATCCAAATGATAAATGATAGAAAACACATTTGATATCACCTTGTAGTGAAGATCTCATGGAAGGAAGATGCTCTTCATTCCATGAGGAGATGGATGCCAAATCTGCAAATACAAACACAAAAACAACAAAATACTGCTCTGCAACACAATGATAGCTTTAAACCACTTTCACAAAATCACAATGCTCATCAAATTTCCATCTAGTTTACAAATGAATCACTAAACATACTTATATATGCAACTACAAACATTCTCGCTAAGAATTTCGTAATTGAAACTTACCGTGTCGGCATAGGACCTAAATAATGGTCATAAACCGACACTTTGAAATTGGTCCTGACCTAAAATAGGGCAGGACTAGGGCGCAGGGGCCCAAGTCCTCCCTACCTATTTCAGGCAGGATTTATGTTAAGTGCACCCCCTAGGTCCCATTTGCCATGAAACTTCAAGGTTTTCTCATCGGGATTCATCAAAATCATGCAAGATGTTCTAAATGCATACTAAAGGACCCGAGAGCTAAACCTTAATAGGAAAAAGCCCCCAAGATTACTTTTTCTGACATAACACACACATAACAAGATCAACTACTTTCTTTCAAAACAAATCGATATCACATGCTTTTGCCTAGATACGAATACTAATTCCTAACTTTGCTCAATACATGGAAATACACTTTCAAGCAAATAATTCTAAATAAGAGCTTCATTTATTCGTTCAAGATATACACATAGAAAGCTATAAAACTAGTTATATCTCTTTACCCATATTTCATTCATAATTTCTTAATATAAATATAGATCTAAGACTTATGATTGCAAGCATGTTTATAATTCCTCTCAATTGTATTTGTGACAAGGATTTAAAAAGATAAAAACTATTTAACATCTTCATAAATGCCAATAAAACATCATTTACAGTGAGGGCATAAGAAGAAAGGTCGGTTAAGTATATCCTAAATCTACTACAGGAAAACAATCATGTTTTCTACAGGAACTGTTACTGCTACGAGATTAAAAGTAAATTGCTATAGGAAAACATAAAAGTCTGCTATAGGAGAACAAGTGTTGATCTACTACAAAAATTGTTAGTACTACATGATTACATAACTATGATAATAATGAATAACAGTGACAGGAATAATAAAATAGTCTACAATAGGAAATAGAGCTGCTCGACTAGATTTACACAGGCTGATACTAAGCAGGTCGTTCCTAGAGTCTAGAAGCTGGTAAAAAGGTCAAACAGGTCGCCTATAGTTTAAGAGGCCATTATAGAATATTACAGGCCGAACAAGAAGTTAACAGGGTGAAGATATTTATTCTAAGGCTGATAAATCTTAACAAGGGTTGTTGAAAAAAACCAAACCAAACCGAAAAGGAAAAAACATAGTCTGGTAAAAGCAGGTTGATAAAGACTTTATTAAAGACAGATAACAGATTTAGACAAGCCGAAAAGAGTAATAACATGTCAAACAAGAGGCAACAACTGAGATAAATCTTAAAGGCCGATACATGCAAACATTAAATAAATACAACCAAGTCGAATATATACATAAATTAGGCCAATTGTAACAAGTCAATATAAAGCTTAGAGGCAGCGGTCATTAACAAATAGAGGAAGAAAACTCAGACGACATCTAGCAAAATAACAAGCGACAACAAAAGGAATAACTCAAACCATTATAACGATGAGGATAATATACATATGCAGGCCGATCAATACCATAAGCAGAGGCCGACAAAAGAAGATACTGGTTGACATGATATTTAAAGATGCCGAAGCTAAACAGATAGAAAGACAGAAACCACTAGCAAACATAGAGGAAGAAAGCATAGGATGATTAATATCTACCAAAGCGGGTGACAGGAAAGTCTTCTAGTGGTTTAAAGGATGAAATACATACAAGATGCAAGGTGTTGAAAAGAACATGGGATCCATAAGAAAATATTCTCATTCGTTTAAAACTGGTATAAAATCATTCTATAGATCCTAAGCTTTTAACAAGCATCACACTTGCATTCAATAGTTTGAAAACATACCCTAAAACCCACGAATTCCTTCCTCCTGGAGCTGATGATATCCTTTTTGTCGCTGCTAGACATAGTTCTATTTCTCTCCTTCTGTCACTGTTGTGTCGATGATCTCATTTTTCTCTTCTATTGTTGATTACTGATAATCTTTTGCCCTATGTCTCCTTTTTATAAACCCCCCTCTCTAAACTTGGTGTTCATATAATTAGATCAAGATTTTTATTTAACTCTAGTTCTCTCATGTTTTGCATGCACTTGGCATCCCATACAATAGATTTAATTGAAATTTTTAAACTCTCTCTTATTTCTGTCATCCCATATTGCATGCCATGAGATTATTTTATTATCTTTAGATTTTGAATATATTCTTGAATTTATTTATTTATATCCTTAATAATATATTTTTATTTTAAATCAATCAAAGATATTATTTTCAAGCAATAGTATAATATATATAAAAACACTTGAAATATTTATTAATAAATCAAGATAAAAATAACTTATATAATTCTAATAATTCTTAGTTGAAAAGAACATATACATACATGGCTAACTTATGTAATTCAAAGCACATATTGTAGCAACGAGGTCACATCAATTAACCATATAAAATGCTCAAACAAGACTAGGCAACCATATAACGATGCATAATAAAGCCACTCAAAGATGCAATATTGATGCGGAGCGCACAATGGAAGCAGACACTTTATCAAATTTTACTTCTAGAACCTTCGGTGAGAGTCCTTCTTCTGTCTCAGTGATCTGCCCTTCATCTTTTATTATCGACAAGACTTACTTCATTGGCAAACTCAAAAACTATACCGCCAAACACACCAATCACTCTGATGCCACCTTCGAACCACACTCATCAGCAAGACTTACTTCATCGGCGGGATCTTTTACTCTTCTTCCGATGCGTCAATAGGCTTCAACCGTCGGTGTGACTTCCACCGTCAGTGTGACTTCCTTCGTCGGTGAACTCCTTGTTTATTCTCCTGATATGTCGATATATGTTGTCTTCGGTGAGACTAAAGTCGTTCTGCACCGATGCACCTCCTATCGGTTCAACACCATTGATTGATATAACTGCCAAAAGCTTCTCCGAGGGGTTGTATTACACCAATGACAACCTTTGCAACTACACAAACACCAAACAACTTATACATAAACAACAAAATCTCAACATAACAGAAAATGATCTACTCCTAAGGAAGCCATTCCACTGATTTCGAAGAAATCTCAACCAGTGGAATGCTTCCGATCTACATTCTGTGTAACAGAACCTTACTCAGATATACACGATAGAACAAAATTTCTTATTCCTCAGAAAATACACATACAAATCAATTCTCCATCTGTGATGGTTCTTTTCTGTTTATTTTTCGTTAACGAACACAGATCGACTATATAGACTCATGTCGGCAGTTACATAAGGTGGAAAGTGAATCACCCTACAACCACCTCTGCCATTCGGTTACACCCATTCAGTTTGGTTACAATCTTTAATGACACGTATACAGACTCAATGTTATGCCGTTACTCGGCCAAGTATGATTCAATATGGCGTTAAGGCCTTACAAACATGACACTTTGGACAAAATAGAGCATGCATGGAATCCTCCTGATTCTTAGGTCTCAAGGTGCTCCTGTACCAAATATGTCATGAAAAAAAGTGAGTGTGTGCATGCATCAGGTTTATCCATCATGCCAACTCTTTCAGACAGCTAGAACACTTCTACCTCAACCATGTTCCCATCTTCAACAGTTTTCCTACACTCAGTCCCACTTAGATTTCCATCAATAGGTTAGTCCTTATAATCATAGTCGAAGCAAAACAAGATGTACATCCATAATCATACTAATAATAATCATTTATTAAATCAACTTTCATATTTATGCATTTATAATATTAACAATAATTTTACCTTTACTCACATGAAATCACTCAATAGTAAAACAATCATAGTTAAATTTCCAACAATCTAAATTATAAATAAATTCCAAGAATGAGATGTGAACAATTTAGAATATTTAGTGATAAATGGTCTTTTGGTGGTTCATCCATGCATTTAATAATGAATCTTGCATAAGACAACCTTCAATAGATTGCAAAATTGATTGCAATATGCTTTGATTTAGTCCTACAATTGTAAATGTGATCCTTGCACATATGGTTTTGATCTTTTTTCTCATGGGTTTGACTTTCTATTTTGGAATTAAACTTGTGCCCTAATTTCGTAGATTTTTTTTCAACACGGCTATTTGAACAATTTGGTTCTAATAAACATTGATGGAGTTGGTTGTGCTTGGTGTAGGAGACACCTAACTCCCCACCTCTTGCCTTAGTCAAGCCCTTGGATAAATTTGATGTTTTGACAAGTTCAAAGGCACTTTAGGTAACTAATTCTTGTTGATGCAAATGATGCTATGTTTTTTTAATGATGATGCAATGTATAGTTGAGCTCTCTACAATCCCTCCTCCAGAGGATTCAAACGAATTAGGGATTTTCTTTTTATACAACACTCTAATACACATATTTGAATATTTCATGATCAAGTCAACAAGTAACAACCAGTTGAAAATAGATCAACTTGGACCCATAATTAAATTTGAATTTAAAAGTTTGGGAGTCAAAATTATAGTTATAGTTTTGAACCATGTTTAGATCAACACATGTAGGTTTGATTTGGATCAAGGAACAAGAAAATTGTAGATTGAGTTCAAACTCTTGGGATGCATGGAGTTAGATCCAGTCAAGATTCATGTCATTTGTTGACTTATATGCATAAATACTTCACTTGTACACTAATTATTTTATTTGGAAGAAATGGGTCAAATTGAGTACAAAATGGAGTGTGCATTTTTTACCCTTATATTTTGCCCCCACTTTGACTTGCATGTGAACTACTACAAATCATGTGTGGCAAAGTAAACAAACAATCAACATAAAAGTAAATAACAAGTACATATAAAAAGTATATGGATATAAACAAATATCTGCGTGTGCTCCTTGTAATGAATGTTCCATCTTTCTACTTACAAGGAAAAAAACTCCATGAGTGGCATCTAATAGAAATTTGAAATAGGCATTAACAACAACTTGACAATGTCAACAAACAAAAAATTATAGTAAAAAGAGAGTTATGGGGTTGTGAAGGAGCCAACACCAAAATGTGATATGGTTGCGAAGGATCCTACAACAAAAAGGTGATATAGTTGTGAAGGAGCCTACACAAGAAACTAATAAATGTGGTTGCAAAGGAGTCTGCACAATGGAACAATGTTGGGCTATGAAGGATCCATCATAACCATGAGATAGTTATTGTAATCATAACAATCAAAGAACATTAATGATATTATATGCCCCCTCCAATTGGTTGCATATAAAGAATGCAAGGAATTGGAGGAGAGGAGAGAAATATATGATTAGGTCAATAAGCATATAACAAGTGTCAAAAATATCATCCCATGAAAATTATAAGATAAGATAATCAAGATGTAATTGTGAAAGCATATATGATAAGAGACAAGAATATCCCACCCAATGTCACCCCCAGTCTTGAGGATAAATTATGAAGTAATAACAACCAAGGTGCTAGAAAGAAACATGTAAGCATGTATAAGTGTCATCATGTAAGCACAAAGCATATGTCATATGAGATGTAAACATGTAATCATAAGATAAGCATGCAATCATAATATGTGAGCCTGGTAAGTATAAGATAATAACATGCAAAGACAAGTGAAATAAAGGGATGTCCTCCAAGTGGGGAAAACATAGCACAGGTCATAGACCAAAGCAACAAGTGAAAGTGAGACAAATAGATGATACATAATATAGAAGGTGAAATGAGAATTAAAAGATGACAAAGCATAAGTTCAATCAATGACATGAGAGAATGGAAGATATGATGGAGCAACTCAACAAACATGACTCAATTAAAAAGGAGAAAGTCAAAAAAGGACATTGAGACAATAAAAAAATATGATGAAGGAGAAGCAAAACAAACATGGCTCGATGAAAAAGGCCAAAGCTAGAAACACAAAGCAAAAAACCCTATGTTTTTTATACAAAATAAGTATTATCTTGCAAATATTCATAAATGAAATTTGAAGAACCATGATGCAAATCAAACCATAATAAAGTTTTATCAACTAAAGCATTTGTAAATGCATGTATTAGAGACATCTCATCATCAACAAGTGCATAATATATGTGGAAAAAAATGATAACATGTAAGTATGCATCTCCATGCTATCTATTTTTTTACCTAGTAAATGCATCAATCAACAAATGAGTGAAAAGGTGTCGTTGAACCTCGTACTTTAGTTAATAATTACTTTGTCTATATGGGGGGTGTCCAAAATCTATTTGCAATAGGATGGTTTGGAGTCTTTCCCTAGAAGTTTGTCTACTCTATTTTGAAAGGAAATGCACACACATTACTCTACTTATCTGAAATTTAAAGAGTTATCTATGAAATTAAAATGCTTGAATTGAAGTGAAAAGACTAATTATGAAATTGAAAAATGCTTATGCTTTTTAAAGTAAAGAATACTGAAAAGTGAATTCTCTAATAATCTAATTGCTAAATAACAATGAAATCACCACTAACTATGAATCTTTTTTTGGCATTTTTCTACAATGCAAGTAACACATGAAAACAAAGAAACCTTCAACACTCTTTTCTGCATTTTCAGAGTTTCCTTTTAATGACCAAATATGAAAGAATTTCATACATAAGCACAAACACAATGATAACAAGCACAGTAAACCTATAGATTAACACAATATAATGACAACAAGATTTACTTCACATATTTATGCAAACAAACATCAAATACTTATCTTTAGAACACAAGTCTGTCTTCTCCGATGAGTGGCTAGCTCTCCAGAGATCAAGTTGTTCTCAAACTACCATGCTTAACTCGAATATTATAGAAATAAAACACAACATTGCATTCACTCATAATAATTCTAATCAATTATGTCAATCATATTCAATTGCAAAGATAGATTCAACATGTCTTTGGCTTTCAAAAATAAAAGATAATAATAGCTACTAACTCGCATGACTTCCTCACTATCATTACTTAATTGCAAATTTATGAAAGATTCCTAAGATATAGCTACGTGCTACATATGTACACACTATTCAAGTTTCATAAGAAGTCTCAAAGGAAAAGAAATAAACAAGTCTGTTGACAAATTAATTCAAAGTTTATTTTTTAGCATAAATTGAGGAATGTCTTCAACAGTGACTCCTAATAGAGTACTATTTGTAAAGACTTCATCTACACTTAATGAACTAAAGTAGGTGGCTGGTTTCACTGCTTCAGGTGGGGGATTTTTGGAACGAACAAAATGGGCTTTGTGGCTGAATATCATTTTGAGGTTCGAGGGTTTGTGTTGTCATTGCCTTCTCTATAGTTCATAGGCCATATTTTCTCTGGACTCCTCCATAATGTACGATTCCACCTCCACCTTCTCCGAACCCCAATGTCTCTAGAGCTGGTGAAGATGTCTCTGAAGTCCATAATGCTACCTGAGCATTTTCAGAGTTTAAGCATACTTATTTGGAAAGTGGCCAAGGTACCCTACTTGAACAAAAATACATCTTTTGCATAGAATTTTGTTAGTGCTTTACCTTGATTAATCAACAATAAATAAACCAAATATGTAATCTGTTCCACTCCTAGTAAACAATAATTTCTTAGACAAACATTAATTAGCATGAATAAATAGGCGGAGAAAGGAGAAAATGGTACTTTGGCTATGAATATGATGAGGCTAGATTTAGCCTCCTCCTCCTCCCCTAGACCTACTATCTTGCAGGTCCTCTTGCAAGTTTGGATGAAGAGGGGGCTTGTCTTCTAGCTTCATCTCTTCTTATGTTGTGATCTTCCCACTTTTGGATGCGATCGTACCCTTTAAACCAAGTGGAACCGTCCTCTTTTTCATCATCCATGAATCCCTTATTTGTTTTCACTTCATTTTCCCACTTCTCAAATTTCAAATCAAATTGTGGAGAGGCCACATTTACAAGTGTTGATGGGGCAAGAAGAAGTGGGGCCCTGAACCTCATGTGAATTCAAAATTCCTTCTACATATATATCATTTTAGTAACTGACTTAGCCCTTCAGCAAGGCCATATAAAAATATTCCTATGATCCCCATCTCCCTATAGTGTTATCTCTATTACGCATCTTCAACAAGGTCTAATAACAACATTTTGGCTATCTTAACTTGATTAAAAGAAGCCTTTTTTTGTAACCCTTTTACCCTCCTTATCTTGCACCCATTGGCTAATGATATATACATAATAATGACCCTTTTTCTTCTTCCTAGTTGTGTTCTTGATTGGAAACAACACTTTCTTTCTCATCTCTCTCCTACCATGAGATTTATTAGGGGTTTTTAAATCAACTCTACCTCCATCAATATTTCCTAGATGACTATGATGATCCTCCTTGTAAACACTTAAATCTATTACATCTCTTGTCATGTTCTCTCTATTCTCATCATTACAACTCTTTATCACCAACACATCCTCTATATGAAGTGGCAATTGCTAAATATCAAACTAGGGTTATTAACCAAACCATCACCAAACTAGGGTTATTCACAACCCACTCCTCCATTTTCCCATACCCTTCCAATTGGGTCGTTACCTTGTAGTTGTTGACAACATTATCTATTTCTAGTTTCTAATTTCCATTATAGTTAAGGTGGCAATTATTAATACCAAGGTTGGAAACCACCAAATATCCAATACATTAGGTGGAAACCTAGAGCTAGGGTGGCAATTGCTAAATGCCTATTTATCTAGTTTCTAGTTTCCAATTGGGTTGCAACTTATAGTCAAGGTGGTAATCACCAAATAGACAAGGGTGGAAACCTTAAAGTTGTTTATCTAGTTATTAGATTTCCTTTTTCCTTTTATTGATTATCATTAGTACTTTTCACCATTGGCCTGGCCTAACCTCATTTATAGGTGGCTAGCATACAACCCTTATCATCATTTCCTATTTTTAGCAACTAACCAAAACTGAACTATTACAAAATCCTATATTCCAGATGACAGTTAAATGCCATTGAAAAAGTCTTATAACAGAAAAATAGAATTTTAATTACTAATGTCTTTATGAAATAAAAACATTTAAAAGGCTCTAAGTGGAGCCATAAAGTCTCAGATAACCAACAGAAATTAACAGAATTAAAAGAGTCTCCAATCAATGCACACCTAAATTTTTGGTGCCCTCATCTTTCGGCGCACTTGAGCTCAGTTGCTTGAAGTCCACTCCTCTCGTAGGCCATGCATTAATCCTGTACAATTACTCAACTCTACATACCATTATATCAATGTTTAATAGCTAATTTAAATCAATTTAGGAAATAAAGATTTGTACAACATTTCATTAAAAATAGATAAGTATTGCTTCTAAAAACAAAAAAATTGGCATGGCTAGGGTGATTGGGTAATGCAAAAAAGATTATTTGTTTTATCAAAGAAATGAGGTTGTTTATACCTCATCATCCTCCCCTTCTTAGCCTTGAGCAGGTCCTCCTGCTCTCCGATGAATCCTCTACCTTTCTACATTATTTTCCTATTTAATTCATCAAATTTTGAACTGAGGTCATACATTCCATTTGCTTCCTCATCAAAATGGTCAGGGTATTTCAGAAAGCGTTTGTTCAATCTGATTCTCATCTGCCATGTATGTAAGTCTCTAGGATCCTATTCTGCAACCACTAAAACTATAGGGGGTGGCTGTAAAAGTAGTGGAGGCCTGTAACGCATCCCTATCCACTTAGTTTTGAGTTGCTGTAGTATCTCTGTTAATGCCTCAACTCTTCTATAATACCATCTAAGGTTGGTAGGGGAAATCATTTCTCTCCTTTTTAAATACATAGGTAGAGGGGTATATCTTACTTCACAGGCACTCCAAGCTCTGTCAATCAATGGTGGTCCATTAACTTTAAAGTCTTCAAAATAGATCCTAATACTTTCATTGTACTTCTCTCTCATATGTGCATAGCTCTTAACCCTTCGAAACTGAGCTTTAAAAGCAAAAGACTTCCGATTAGGGTATCTCATTTGTAATCCCACGGTCCTTTCTGCATGGAGATATTCCCTAGTTCTATCCTCCACTAAATTTGATTTTGCATGTTGGACATAAATGCCCTTACTTGAACTTCCCCCACAAAAATATTGATAAAGAAATCATTATGTTTTTCAAGAAATGGATTATATATGAAAAACTCACACAACAAAGTTTTCTGAATACTTCCAGGAATTGTTGATCATCTGGGTCATGTGGCAAGTTGCAAGAAATCATTAAGAGCTTCCATCTCAATAACTGCTCATTAAGGAACATGGAGTACAGTTTGGATGGTTTCCTACAGGCCAATAATAGTTCTCCAATTTTACATGCATCTATTTTAGCCTGATATAACCTATCATAAGATTCCTTTGATAATACCATTTCCTTTTTAAGTCTAGCATTTTCAGCCCCAAATTGTCTCAGGAAATAACATCTCTCCATCCATTTGGTCAACATGGGAGGAATGTGGACTTGAAACCATTCCATCTTAGTTGGCTCATATTGAACTTCTTTTAACTCCGTGGTTGGCCTGACATTGACTTCTTGTAAATCTTGTTCCAATTCAATAGTTCTGCTCAAAGCTCTGTTCAGTTCTAATTTTTGTTTTTCTTGCTCCTCTACAAATGTTTTCAAACACTGCTCCAAATTGAAGGTTAAATTCTTAATCTATTTATCCTTTTCAGATAGACTAGCCAAATATTTCTTATCTTTTTCTTCAATTTGTTGTAGTTGGGACTGTAACTCTTTAATGATTTGATTTTTCTATTCCAGAAGTTCTGTTTGTTTCACTATCTCCTGTTGTTGTTTGTTTAATTGTTCTTCATTCTACTACAGTTTATTTTTCAATTTCATAATCTTTGCTTTCAAGTCTTCTGTTTCTAGTGTACATACTCATTTTTGTTATCCTCTGCATCTATAGAAAGGGGGGAAATAAAAATCTCTGCCTCACTGCTGGACATATGTCCTTCATTAGTTGCTTCTAGTGGACCATGTTCTATGTCACTAACATTATCTAAAGGAGACAATTGTCTTACCTTAGGCACTGTATCAATTTCCTAAATGTCCAATGGTGTCGTGGGGGAGAAATTATTTTTACAGGCTCATACTCATGAACCTCTTCTTCTTCAACTAGAACATAATTGGGCATTTGTTCACTTGTTCCCTCTTGTCCTTTTTCTCCTATTTCTTTTTGTTCTTCCTTAGCTGGGTCAATTCCTTGTTTAGATTCAGAGGGCTTACTACTTTCCAAGGTTTGAGCTATATCCTCACATGGTTGAGATACATTTTCATCTGGCTGGACTACTTTTTCACAAGGCTGGGCTACTTCTCCACAAGGCTAGGATGTTTCTTCACAAGGTTGAGATACATTTTCATATGGTTGGGCTACTTCTTCACAAGGTTGGGTTGTTTCTCCACAAGGCTACCTCTCTTGTCTCTTTTTCTTAGGAATAGGAGGTAATTCACAAGTTGCGACACAACTAAATTCAGTGGCCATTCATTTGCTCCTTCTTGGAGGAGGGGGTTTTTGCAGTTTTATCTTAGGCCTCTTCTCTTTTTTACGGGGCCAGATATATTCATCCTCTGAATCCACTAAAACCACATTTTCTTGTTTCTCTGGGGTCTTAGGTACATTATGTGGTTTTGGTCTTTCCTCAGGGTCTAAGAGGCTTACTAGATTTTTCGGCGCCTCGTCGCCAAGAGCTTGTTTGTCATTTTAAGGCACAGGGAAGGGTTCTCTCAAATTTTGTGCTGCCCCACTAGATGACTCACTTGCTTCAAAATGTCTTGAGGGCTCAGGGTTCTCAAATTTCTACAGGAATTTCTGCCATTTTGCATCTAGTTTTCTTTTCTTATGGAAGTGATGTTTGCAAATTAAATGAACGATACCATGATGTTTCAAGGGCCCAAACCCTATTTTGAGCATCTCTATCATATTAACAACGGAATCATGGAGGAAGGTAGGAAGGTTAACCCTTAATTTAGGGTTTTCCAAGCCATGACGTAGGTGGATGAGTAGCCGAAAGGGGGGACCAACTACAGTGGCACATTGCCCTTCACATGTGAAGTATTTAATGATCCAGGCAACTGCTGTTCTCCATGGTTCTGCAATAGACATTCTATGGAACCCCTTATTTTGCCCACGGGTGTTTATAACTAGCAATGGGTGAGATTCCCCTTCCTGTGCAAAAAGTTCTATCATTTTCTGATAAGAAATGTTTGTGGTTTCTGATAAATTAACACCTTCATTCTCAATACTAGATAAATTAGAGATAATTCGGGGACTCACCTTGAACTTCTTCCTACGCACAATTGACTGGATGTCTAAAAAGTTTTCTACAAATTCCTTGACCAGTTGCACATTATGTTCCTCAAATTTCTTCATAAATTCCAACCATCCTACCCTCTGAAATAGCTCTAAAATATTCCCTAGTGCCAGCAATTTATCTGGTGAAGATGGGTTAGATTTGTGTTTGGCTCCTCCCATTCTATTTCTTATTGGTAATATTACTAAGTGATTAATGAAATATCATGGCACTTCCAAAATGATAAAACTGCTCAAGTAATTGATAGGCAAATTAAAGAAAATGCAATTTTTAAGGCCACTTGTACTTTGGAAATATTGATGAGACAAGAATTAATTCAGGGCACTTAGCTTCTCAGCAGTTCATTATGACATTGCATGGAATAGAGTGAATGAGCCGCCACCTTCTTCAATGAAGAAACAGTTTGCATGTTTTGCCAAATTTGGAAAAGAAAAGGGGGGTCGTGCCAATTCATCTATTTTTATTCACAATAGATTACATATTTAAAATAAAAGATGTACGTACCTTTCGTTCTGCTATTGATTTGAAAGTTTCTTATTTCTACTGACGTAATAGCATCCTGGGTGGTGGTACCATTTAATTAAGATGGAATGAATTTATTATGACATGAGAATGGGGTGGCGGAAAGTATGTGCTTATTATGACAATAGGTTGCCATAATAATATTATTTATTATGGTAGGGAATGACAAACTCACGGTGGCTTAACATGGTGTATTATGGAGGTGACAATAGGTGTGTTTTAAGGATGTAGGAACATTTCCACAGAAGGGAATCATAAACTCAAAATGATGGAGGAAGATGTCTAAGGAATAGACATACACGATATGAATAAAATTTCAGAGCATCACTACAAGATGCAACCAAAATACAGGAACAAAGTTCTAGAGCATCACTGAAAGATACAGTCGGAATGCAAGAACAAAGTTTCAAAGCATCGCTGAAAGATGTAGTTGGAATGCTGGGATATGATGAGGACATGGATCTATTCGAACAAACAAGTTCCGGAGCATCGCTGGAAGATGCACCAGAATTTGTGCTCTTCAAAGATGAAGCCCTACAAAACAGTGATGAAATTTAGACAAGTACAAAGATGAACATATGAATAAATGTCTCCTAAATGCATACATACACACTCAAATATATATAACTACTCATTATATTGCCTCTGTCGAAGCAGAGTCAACACGTTGAGTTTCTCCTTGCATTTCTACCAGTCGAGTAAACTCTTCTTTGTTGATAGGTTTATGGTAGATCCGTAGTCAATGTCCATTGACTAAGAGAGTTCGAGTATCGCCTTCAATGGGTTTGAGCTGAACTACTCCTTTTGGGAATACTTTAGAAATCTCGTATGGACCCAGCCAATGAGTTCTCAGTTTACCTTTCTGGTCTTTGTATCAAGCATCAAATAGCAGTGCCCAATCTCCATCATGGAATTCTCTTTCTTTGATGTGTTTATCATGCCAGGCCTTTTGTTATTGTTGAACTAGCTTAGTTTGATGGATAGCTTCTAAGCGGAGTTCATCTAATTCACTAAGCTACAAGACTCTCTCTACTTGAGCCCGATCGAGGTCTACATTTAACTACATTGTTGTGCTAAGAGTTTGAAGTTCAAATTCAATGGGCAGAAGAGGTTTCTTCCCAAAGACTAACTCGTAAGGAGTAAGACCAGTGGTTGATTTCCAAGTTGTATTGTAGGCCTAAACAGGTTTAGGCAATTTTCTAACGCAGTCTCTTCTTCCTGATGAAACTATTTTTGTCAGGATATTTTCAAGCTCCCTATTAGTGACTTCTACTTGACCATTTGCTTGTGGGTGATAAAGTGATGACTTTTTATTGCTTACCTAGAAATGATCAGTAAAGGCTAACAAGACCTTAGACGTGAATTGGGATCCTTAATTTGTGACAATCGATCTAGGGGCTCCAAATCTAAGAAAAATCCTGTTATACAGGAAGTCTATAACCTATTCTTCTCTAGCATCTTTCAATGCTTGGACTTCTACCCACTTCGTCGGATAGTCCGTACAGACCAAACTATATTCTTTTCCTTGCGAAGGGGGATCTATAGGACTGATGAAATCCAGACCCCACTTTTCAAATGGTTCAAAAACTACATGCGGTTGCAGAGGCATTTTGTTGGATGTCATGGGTATTCCCACTTACTGGCATTCATCACAACGGCAAACATAGTTCTTCACATCCTTGTGCATAGAGGGCCAATAATATCAGGCACCTAAGATTTTGTGGGAAGTCCTTTTGGCAGAGTAGTGTCCACCAGATGGATCATCATGGCAAGCACTGAGGATGTTGTATGTTTCATTTGGTCTGACACAATGTCGCAGGACCAAGTCAGGGCCACATTGGAATAACATGCCACTAATCCATTTGAACTGAGCACTTTCCTAAATGAGGCATTTAATTTGTTTTGATGTAAAGTTTGGTGGAAGCTCAAAGGTGGCTAAGTAATTGGCAATGTCTGCAAACTAGGGTGTTTTAATGGAGACAACAAATAAGTTTTCATCTAGAAATTCATCCTGTACAGGAGTACAATCTCCATTATCTTGGTTTATCTAGGATAGAAACTCTGCAACTATGTTGAATTTTCCAGGCTTATCCATTATGGTCACATTGAATTCTTGGAGGAGTAATAACCATCTGATTATTCTCCCATTTACTGGGGGTTTGTTCATCAAGTATTTGATAGTTGAATGGTCTGTGAACACAGTCACTTTGTATCATGTAATGTAATGTCAGAATTTGTTTATTGCATGAACTATTGCTAGAAATTCTTTCTCTATGGTGGTGTAGTTTCATTCAGTGGGGCTCAAGTTTTTGCTGATGAAATATATAGCGTACTTTCCTACGTTCTCATCTTCTTGACATAACACTGTTCCAATAGCATCGTTGGAAGCATCGACATAAATATGGAAGGGGAGTTTCCAGTTAGGTCCCGAAGGACCGGGGCCAAGATAACCTTTTCTTTAATAATGTCAAAGGATATTTGACATTCTTTTGTCGAGACAAAATCCACATCTTTCTGAAGAAGAGAGAACATGGGAGTTGCAATCTTACTAAAGTTTTCTATGAACCTCCCATAATAACCAACATTTCCTAATAAACTTTTGACATATGTTTGATTCTTTGGGGTTTCCAATTGTTGTATCACTTCAATCTTCTTAGGGTCAACCTTTATCCCTTCAGCTAAGATATGATGTCCCAACACTATACCTTGTTCTACCATTATGAGACACTTCTCATGGCTTAGAGACAGTTGATGATCTTCACATCGTTGAATACTCTATCCAAGTTTTTGAGGCCTTCATAGAAAGTAGAACCATAGACTATGAAGTCATCCATATAGACTTCTACACAATCGTTTACAAGTTTAGCAAAGATAGCCAAAACGACTCTCTAGAATGTGGCAGGAGCATTACAGAGCCCAAAGGGAAGAACCCAATATGTGAATCTTCCCCAAGGACAGCTAAAAGTAGTTTTGTTCTGGTCCTTTGTTGCCACTTGTATTTGGTTATATCCACTAAATCCATCTAGGAATGAAAAATACTTCCTTCCTGCTAGATTATCCAAAGCTTGATCTATGAAGGGTAGTGGGAAGTAATCTCTATAGGTCACTCTGTTGAGTTCTCGGTAGTCAATGCACACTCTCCATTTTATGTTTTTATTTGGCACTACTACCAAGGGTGAAACCCATTTGCTGTCAGAGATAAGATAAATGAATCCTACTTGTAAAAGTTTCTCAATTTCCATTTTGACAATATCTTTGAGAGCAGGATTGAGTCTTCATTGTGGTTGACGGACCGGTCTAACATCCTCAGTATAGATGTGGTGGGTACAAACACTTGGGTGAATTCCTCTCATGTCTATATAGTCCCAAGCAAAATATTTGGACCTATTCATCAAAACATTGAACAATTTGAGCTCATCTAACTCTGTCAACCAACTATTGATATTTAAAGTTTTTCCTGGTAGTAACATGATAGTCTTGGTCCCAGGGTAGTTGGAGGTGACGGTATGAACTTCTCTTGTTAAGGTGTTCAAAGGACAACTATGTGGTACAGTTCTATGGAGTCTGGCAATATCTTCAAAGAAGTGATCTGTTTTCAGAATAATATTAGCCAGGGGAGAGGATAATGCTGTGAAGTTGGTGTAATCATGTTCATTATTTTCAATGTGGATTGGATGTCCCAAATTTCTTCCACTTCTAAAATCTCTTCATCACCTGAGTTTAAGGAAAGGTCTTGGATGTTTTCTAATTCATGTTCCAACTCTTCACCATGTTGTTTAATGACTACCATAGAAAGTAAAGCTAGATTTTCTTGTTTGTCAGATTCATCTAATTCATCAACCCAAACTTGGTTATGCTCAACAGGTTGAGCGAGGGGATATAGGCTTAAGTGTTTGCTATTGGGACCATGTGAAATGTTCATTCCTCCTACTCTACAATCAATCTTAGCTGCAACTGTAGATAACCATGGCCTGCCCAATATTATTGGGTAACTGTCCTTGGGTGTGAGAGACTGGATGATTTCAAAATCTACTGGATATTCCCAATCGTCAACCTAGATAGGGACATTTTCTAGGACACCCTTGGGAATGGATATGGATTGATTTGCCATTTGCAATATGGTAGTTGTGGGATGCAAATTAGTGAGTCCTAGTTTTTCCATAACATCCACCATCATAACGTTAATGGTTGCTCCCAAGTCCACTAGTGCATTAGGTATTGCTACCTCATTGATTGTTATTGTTATGAGTGGACTGTCTGGGTCACCATATTTTGGAGTTGAGGTTTTTCCATCCAGAAGGTCAGCTAGATATCCATTGATGTGCATTGTATTAATCAGTTTTGGTTTCCTTCCTAGTGTTTTTATGCACAAATGTTTAACTAGCTGGTTAAGTTTAGGAATTTCCTTAATCGCCTATAACAAGGGAATCTTGATATGGAGTAGTTTAATTTCCTATATTAAAGCAATTTCATTAGACAATGGCATTTCTAGAGAGTTTCTAGGAATAGTTTCTCTAAGTCATTTTGGAAAGGGTGCCTAAGTTTTCTTTCTTAGCATAGATTCTTTTTCTGGAGTATTTGATGGTCATTTGGTGACTTCTTCTTGAGATGATTCTATGGTAGGTGGTGAAGTTACTTGAAATTGTGTTGGGGATAACTTCTCCTAATTGTTCCCAGGGTCATGCTCTAAAGGTACAAGAAGAGTCTATGGTTCTATGTTAGGTTCCTTGTTTGGGTCTTATGTGATTTCAACAATGGTGGGTTGATTAAGTGTTTTCCTGACCTCAACTATAGGTTTCCACAATATATAGCATTAACTCTTGTCGTGTTATCTTGATCAGTAGAATATACTAGGGCATTTTGATGTGTGTTCTCAGGATTAGGTACAAGTTGTGCCGATAGTGGAGGTTGATTAACTTGTTCATTCTGTTGAGGATTATGGGGAGCTCAATGAAGGTTTTGTTGTGGATTTGGCATTCATCTTGGACCATTATAAAATTGATTTGGTGGTTGGGTCCATTGTGGAGATTGATTGTGAGGGTGCCATTATTTTTGAGGCTAGTTTGACCATGGAGGATTTCCCCAAGCTTGGTTTGTCCATTCAGGTGGTCCCCAATGTGGGTAAGATCCCCAACCAGGGGGTACTGAAGGCCAAGGAGTTGTCCACTGTGTATTGTTCCAATTATTTGGAGGTCGCCATGTAGGGTTGGAGTTTTGATTATAGGAGAAATTCCCTTCAGGTCTTTGATGCACAAAATTGATCTCCTCCTCAGTGTGATATGACCTTTTTTTAGAATTCTTGATTGCATTTAGGATCTCACATTGATCAGTGGCATGACACTTTTCACAAATTTGGCAACTGTCAGCTTTATCCAAAGGGCATTCTCTTAACAAATGTTTGTTCCGACACCTAGGGCAATAGATGGATAAAGTCTCAGGATTATGTGTTTTCGCATGTATTCCATCTAAAGTGGTGTTTAGCTGAACAAGAATGTCAGTTTTCAGATTTGCTATTTTCTCTCACAGTTTACCTATTTCATTTGAACCTCTTAAAAGACTAGATTTATGGATACCTCCTCGAGTACGGGAGAAATTCTGACATAACTCAGCGATATCACTGAGTTCAAGTTGGGACACATCTCCATTTCCCATTAAATATAGGCTTCTTCTAGCATCCTTGTCAAGTCCTTTGAGAAATATGGTCTTCAGAATTTATGGGCTTATGGCCTCTTCACCACATCGTTTGGTTAAAAAGAGGAACCTATCTAGGTAATATTCCAAACTCTCATCTTCTTTTTGTCTTAGTTTGAATAGTTCCTCTTTCCTGTCACTAACTCTGCAGTAACTTTGGTGTTTTTCTAAAAAGATGGTTTCCATGTCATCCCATGTGGTTATTGACCCTGAAACTAACCCCATGAACCAATGCATTGCAGCATCTCTCAGAGTGGAGGGAAAGAGTTTAAGTTTTTGGTTATCATTTTTGTAATCGTAAGTATGACACAGGACTTTGAACTCAAAGAGGACCTGGTTAGGATCTTCAAAGGATAATCCTCTAAAAGTCGGTAAAATGGAGGGTGAAATGTTTTTCATGGGTGCATCATCATCTTCATTGAGAGCAATAGGATAGGTAAATGTCTGCACCACTCTTCTTGGGTTATTGCCATCTCCATGATTTGCTCTCCCATTGAGAGGGTCATTATTGTGATTATTAGCCATGATGTCAAAAGGAATGTTCTCCTCCTCGAAGACTAGGTTTGTTGGTTGGATGATCACCTCCTCAAAGGTCTGGTCTAATGGTAGAACTTTTGGGGTATTTTGGGAGGTCTCGGGTTGATCCTGCTTGATCAATTCGTAACTTAATTCTTCAGCTGAGACTTCTACCTCTCTACTTATGGTTGGAACTACTATTGGGGGGGTTCTTGGTATAAATCTTCTATGTGGACCTCATTTCCTGACCATGTAGAAAGAGAGGTTTGGCAACTATTTGTGGGTGTTTACTACAAAACGTCTCCAAGCATTTCCCTAATAACACTTAGAAAAAAATCAGTTCCCTGGCAACGGTGCCAAAAAGTGACAGGTTGTCATGAGATCCTAACACTTTAGTTGAAAAATATTAGTTTATCGACTGGGTAGTGTCCAAGGCTATATACAATAGGGAATATCGTTTGGATATTTCATCTAGAAACAATTTCCTGAATCTTTAAAAAGACTTAAACAACATATCAAACTAAAAAGTATTTGAACTCTATACTAGAAAGCATTTGAACTCTTAATCTAAGAAAACAGATAAACTTTATACTAGAAATTCATACATGCAATTTTTACTATGAACTCAAACAGTGACTAATCATATAACTGCACACACACTCAAACTTTTAATTAATAGTTAACAACAATTTGAAACTAAAGCAGATGCTCTGGAAATGTTAAACAAACAAAGCTTCAAGAATTAACGTTTTAAATATCACAACCTGCAGGCACACACAATAGAACTAAACATAAAATAACACCACTCTAAACAGAACATTCACAAAAACAGAAATACTTATCTACTCTACAATCCCGCGAGTGGCCAGCTCTTGGGAGGACTTCATCTTTTAACTCAGATCACATTCCATTGTTTCCACAACAACATAGTAACTCCATTCATATCTTCATAACTCAGAAGGAAATACTTAGAACAACACTATTTGTATTCATTTTCATGAAAAATATTGCAAAACATAGCTCCTCGATTATTTGCCAAAAAAAAAGATTGATATGATTCTTCACACAGTATGATATATATATATCCATGTTTTGAGCAACTAACTAAATCTGAACTATTACAAAATCCTATATTCTAGATGGCGATTAAATGCCATTGAAAAAGTCTTATAACAGAAAAATAGAATTTCAATTACTGATGTCTTCATGAAATAAAAACATATAAAAGACTCTGAGCGGAACATAAAGTCTGATGAGACCTTCAAAATTTTGCTAATTTTGAGTGCATGTCCTTTCAATGTGTAGACCTTTGGTCGACATACTGCTCAATCTACCCCGGGGGCCATCTTCACCGATTAAAATTTTGCAAATCAATAGTCATCTTACAAATCTGTATGGTACAATGTTTCTTGGTACCTATGGTAGTGTGCCTATGTAGTTTCGTGCTTCCAGGATGAGTTCTGATGGGCTATTAATTGTTTTCTAGCTGCAACTAGGCTAAATTTGGTGTTCCAGAAAGTTGCAAATTTTATGATTCTGAAGACAACCCATGGTCGAAAACGTCTCTAGTCCCATTTTCATGAAAAAATGGGTCCATATGATGCATTATTTTAATGTGTCTCGGTTGCGGCGAACACGTCTTGCAAGCCAGTTTACAAAGGAGGCATATAAATTTGGTGGGGTGGGCGAGATCCGTTGACAAACCCATGTTTTAAATAATTGATTATGCCCACTTGCAATTTTTCATAGCTCTAGGTGTTCCCATTTGCGCGCAGTGAATTTTTCCCATTTGGTCGGCAGGTGAAATTAAAATTTCACTATTTCCTAAAGTTTGAATCGCAAATATTTTATATATTTTAAATAATTTTAAAAAGAAAGTGCACAACATTTAGGGCAAATTAAATATTTGCCAAACCTTTGTAAAAGTTTAATGTTTATAAAATATTTGGCCAAAAGTCTTCCGCAGTTCCATCGTAGGCAAAAAAGAAGAGGCACAAAGGATATGTGGATGTGTGGAAATAAATTGAATGTCTGCTGTAGTTTATAATGTTTAAAGTTTATTAAATAAAATGATCAGAAAGTGAGATGTGCGGAAGTGCGGAAGGGAGGATATAAAATATTTTAAAACCTTGGCAATAAAAAATTGAAGTGCAAAGCTTTATTTTATTTGTTGCATTAAGCCATTCTGCAGAAGGCAAGAGGAGAATAGAGAGTAAACACACAAAATGGAGTGCGGAATAGCGGAAAGAGTTGAGGAGCATTGTTGGAAATGTTGGTTGTGTGATCACATTTCTGTTTTAAAGCTATGTTTTGGGGCCTCTCACAAGTTGTAAATGGTAGTTTTTGCCTTCCAATGAGTGCCTAAACCATTTGCCTTGCTTGGGCAGCCATTTCGGCACTGTTTTGAGCATATCTGCAGGCTTGGCAGCAACAAAACGACCCAAAAAATGCAAAAAACGCCTTAGCAATTGTTTAAATCGGTATTTTATGTGATTTTGTGGTGCCAAAGTAGTTAGAATCATCCCTACAACTTCTTCTTTGCTTTGTGTTGATATGGAGTTCTTTTGGGTAAATAATTGTTGCTCTCCTTAATGTTGGTGAGATTTGATTTTATTTTTTGGCAAAGGCAAAGTGTTTTATTTGAATGTTATAGGAATGAAAGAGAATGCAAAGAGCAGATTTCAGAAGATGAAAATCAAAGTATAAAATGTGCAATTATGAGAATGCATGTCAAATGTTTGACATAATGTTAAACATAGCATATTGCCAATTAATCATTTTATGGTTTAAAGTGATGAGTGCCAATCATTGTAGATAAATTTTAAGGTTGGGAGGATAAAATGTATTGGGTGAAAAGAAAATTATGGTAAAGTTTGAGTTGCAGGCCAAGCGGGTTTTAACCCAAGGAAGGAATTATTGTTACAATCAAATATTTTTCACCCATGTGAAGTTTATTTCAAAGGGGCTAAGACATAAGGGGAGAGTAAGACAAATAATTTAAATTAGAGCTTTGAAGGCAAAGAGGGGCATAATTTTCAGTTGCAAACATAAAAGACAAAGAAAAGGCATACGGCAAGAGAAAATATTCTGTTGGAAATAGAAATAAAAATGCAGGGTAAATGCATTTGTTTTCATTTACCAATTTGTGGGTTTCCACCCAAAAGTGAAAATTTTCATTTGCCAGTGAAAAAGGAGGCAGTTAGTGGGTTTTTACACCCAGGTGAACAATTTGCATGGGAATGCAAAACAGATTTGGGCCAAATCAATTTCAGTTGCAAAAGGGAAGTGGGCAGATTGAAGAGGGAAAATGAGGAATGAGGAGCATCTTCTAGAAGCAAATCAGTTGCAGAATCAAGGGTGCAGAGGTGTACCATGTGTCACCATAGATTTATTTCTAGGGCTTCTCTACTATTTTCTCTTTTCTATTAAGTAAGAGACTGGTTTCATTGTAAAAGGGTTCTGGGATTTTTGAAGAAGCTGTAAGGGGTAGGCTTTTAATTTTGTGCAGGGAAATAGAGGAAAATGCTTTGTAAATATTCTTGTAGCTACATTTTATATCTTGATTGCAACATAAATGAATGCATGTTTATGCATACTCTCAGTGTATCTTGTTTCCAATCTGTAATGAAGTATTTATTTCAGTAATACAATCAAGGGTTGTAAACCTTTCCATGCACATTTACTGCACTTGGATTATTTTTAGGGTTAGTGTTTGCTCAAGGAGCAACATAAATTCTTTCAATGAAAATAATGAGAATATTTTGTTGCAGGTTGGATTATTAAGTATAAGTTGCACTGTCAGTTATTAGTTGTGTGTATAGGGATTTAATCGAGATCAAAGGATAATCAAAACAATGAAATAATCAACAATTCAATCCTATAACATCAAGATAACGATCTAAGCAAACAACCAAATAATCAATGAATAACGCAAAAACAATGAAAGCTTTCACCTAGATTGTATTGTTATCTTGGTCGAATTTGGATTGCTCTTCAAATTGTGAAACCATGTTCGCAACAAACGGATGTAGATTGTGTTTGTGCTCAAAGTGCTCGATGTGCTCAACGATGCGATGTATGCTCCAAGCGCTACAAGAATGCCTGAGAATAAATGATTGAAGAGATCATAAGGTTGAATGATCAAAGAGGATTTGTGACGAGATGAAGGGGATTTATATAGGATTCAAACATGATCGATCAACGGTCCAGATAATTCAATAGAATCAATGGATGAGATAAATCCAAAATTCATGATGAATGTGCACCTGACATGTGTCACACAAAAAGCTATTTTTGTTTGAGTTAACTGATTGATTTGACATAAAAAGACATGGAACAAACATATTTTTAGATTTCATAAAAATAAAAAATAAAAAAATTTCTATTTTATGAGTTGGTGATAAAAACAATAATGATTAAGTTAATTAACTCAACTTGTAATTTACTTTTTGCATGATTTGAGATAAATTAAATAATAAATTATTTAATTTTGTGTGCATGATGAACAAGATTTATTTTTAGAGGAAATGGAAGATATTTGAGCAAATTAAATAAATAAATTTATTTAATTGGTTGTGCAAGATTAGAGGAATAAATAAAATATTTGATTATATTTTATTTTTAGAGATTGAGATAATTTAAATAAATTTGCATGATGAAGGATAAATAAAATATTTGATTATATTTTAATTTTAGAAGAGATATTCAATTTAAATAAATTTGAATGATTTATTTAAATTTGGAAGAATAATTGATTTAATTAAATAATTTAGAAACTATTTAATTATAGATAAGAGGATTGAAATGATAAATTAATTTATTCAATTAATTGTGGATTTGAATTGGAAGACGTTAATGATTTAATTAAATAATTAAAATTATTTAATTTGGATGGATAAAGAGGAAATTTGATGAAATTAAATAAATAGAATTTATTCAATTAATGTCGAATTTAGGAGTTTTGGAAGAAATTGATGATTTTGATGAAATTTATTAAATAATTTGATTATTTAATTAACATTGAAATATAGGTGATTTGATTGAATGCAAGTGATGCGATGACATGGTCATTTTTAGGTGTCTACATTTTGCCCCTCTTTGATGCAATGCAATTTATAGCGTTGTGTCAAAGAAAATAATTGTTGAAGACATGATACAATTTTGATGCCCCAGTGTAGCTAGTTGCCCTAGTGCAGCTAGTTGCCCCAATGCAGCTAGTTGCCCCAATGTAGCTGGCATAGGATGCCCCCCCAAGAGGAAAGAAATGGAAGTGGCAGAAGGACTAGGTTGATGCTCGACTAGAAGATTATGTTGGAGAAAGACGAAGTTGGAGAGATGGAGGCTGACACGATGAAGACAATAGCAGACATGAGGATATTATGACATGATGATGATATGATATGCGATATCTAACATGTGGTTTTGCAAATATGCGTCTGACGTTGATAATAGATAGAAGACAGTGGAGATAGAAGAGGACATGATAGAAATACTATTGATCGATCTTTGCTTGAAACTATATGATGACATGGATAAATGGATGGTTAAATGGATGAGCTTGTTGCAACGGTTTCACCAATGTTTATAAAGAGCAATCCTTATTTTTGATATAGCACATGGATAGTTTGCCACCAAAGTATAAAAGACCAAGGTGTTGTTATATCCTAGTGCGAGGATGTTGACTCTACAAGCAAGCGGTTTGAAGTTAGATCCCTTAGACATAATATAACCTTATTGGATATGTGAATGAGCCATAGTCTTGAACATAAAATAAACTTCAATACATAAATGCAAGAAGCATATTAATATGTAAGATGCTAGGTTGTAACACATGCACAAGATAGATACGATGCTAAGTAAGATAAAAGATCATTCCTCAAACACGGCACACAAAAAGCAATGACTATGCCCTCAATCTGTACTGCATCGTAACATACCAAGATATAGATAAATCAAGGTAGTCTTGAATAGGTAATGGGAAAGGAACAAAAAAAAAAAATTGATTGACTTACAAAGTAAACATACAGCCAACATATTCTCTTGCCAAAGAGGTTGCTCGGGATAGATTGGATTGACATGGGTTGATAGGATAGATAACAGCCTTATTGTAGGAACGATATATCCGTTAAAGGGTGTTGATCTGTTGATAGGATAATGTCTAGTTTTAGGAAATGAAACATGTCGTATAAGACGCCTGGTCTAGTTTCGATAATAGAACATCCTATATAAGACAATTGATTGATGTAGCATATGTTGGCAATCGATATGTAGGACAGCATATGGCTTTTCAAGTAGGTGTTTTTGCTTCAAGTTTGTTTAAGTACTTTTGCTTTGAAAGGATGTGTTTGTTTGTTGGTTTCTGCTTGAGTTAGTCAAGTTGGGGTGATAGGATGGATTTTGATAAATGGAAGATAAGAAAGATGGAATGTCAATGGATTGAGATGGATGAAGAATGATGAATCATATGTTCTTGAGTAATGGAAACTTCCTTCGTATTCCAAACTGCCTACATACCCTGTATCCACGGGATCAAGGCACATTATGATGAAAGATGAAAATGATGATATGTAGTTCTAAATAGAGTGATGAGTGGGTCAAGGTGGTTGAGCTTGGGTAGGTGAAACGATGACATCTAATGTACCTAAGTATTGGAAACTTCCTTCGTATTCCAGACTGCCTACATACCCATATCTATGGGATCAAGGTACCTTAAGATTGAGATGAGATGATATGTAGTTCTGGTAGAGTGATGAGTGGGTCAAGGTGTTTGAGCTTGGGTAGGTGAAATGATATCATCTTATGTACCTGAGTACTGGATACTTCCTTTGTATTCCAAACTACCTACATACCCATATCCATGGGATCAAGGTACCTTAAGATTGAGAAGATGATATGTAGTTACGGCTTTTGTTTGACGATGTAGGATAGGATGATGTGAGGGGATATCATGATATCTTATGCAACTTGAGTACTGGATACGTCCTTTGTATTATAGACTGCCTACATACCCATATCCATGGGATCAAGGTACCTTAAAATTGAGATGAGATGATATGTAGTTCTGGAAAGGTTGATGATGTAGGATAGGATGATGAAGTGTTTTGGTTTTGGTGCGACTGGTGGAAGTGTTTTTTTGTTTTTGTTTGAAGGTTGAAGTGTTTTTGTTTTTGTTGAGATGGTTGATGAACCACAAACAAGGATCCATTCCTAGACCTAGGTTAAGGAAAGAGTTGCCCCCATTCTTAGTAGAGGTGTTATAATGGATGACTGACATAGGATAACTAACAATGACATGGAGGACTTGACATAGGATAAGCTAACGATTGACATGGATAACTTGACATAGGATAAGCTGACATGGATAGTTTAACATAGGATAATGATGATGGACGAACTGACAGAGAGAAGCTGATGATTGACATGGGATGAGTGACATTGAAAAATTTCCAAGCTATTATAGATAGGGAAATGGAAATGCAAACGGGTCAATGATGTTATTATGGATGGATAGATGAAGGTTATTATGAAATGGACATGGAATGAATAAAACTTGATAGATGATGGATGTTGACTCTACACATAGCACCTATTTGCCAGGTTTTCACTATGGTACTTATCCAAGGCGCCTATTTACCAAGTTTTCACCAGGGGACAGATTATTTTTTTGTTTTTGTTTTTGTTTTTGTTTTTGTTTTTCTTTTATATTTTTGAATTTTTTTTTTACATGAATACTCTGAGGATCAGGCATAGAACTTCTTGAGATGAACATTGTTGAGTATCTCATCTAGAGGAATTCCTTCAAGTGTTGTTAAAGTATAAGCTCCTGATCCATATGTTGTTATAACAAAGGGTCCTAACCAATTAGGCTCGAACTTGCCATTCTTTTCTCGATCTACTTGATTTAACTGATTTTCTTTTAAGACAAGATCACCAACTTGAAACCATCTTTCTTTGATCTTCTTGTTATAGTTGTGTCGGAGGCGGTTTTGATAGACATGGAGATGATTAAGCGCTGCAAGGCACCTCTCATCTACTAGTTCTAGCTCAGCTAATCTGGAATTGCAATACTCCTCTCCATCAATCAGATTCTGCATGGACCCTCTGAGGGATGGGATCTCGACCTCCATAGGTAGAATGGCTTCAGATCCATAGACCAAGGCATAGGGTGTTGCACCGGTTGGTATTCTGATACTAGTGCAATAGGTCCATAGGGCAGCATTGAGTTGCAGGTGCCAATCATGACCAACTTCATTGACCATTTTCTTAAGGATTTGAGAATGGTTTTGTTGGAAGCCTTGGCTTGGCCGTTACTCTGTAGATAGTAGGGAGTGGAAAAGTGATGTTGGATATTATATTGGGTGCACAAGGCATGGACATCTTGATTTTTGAATGGTCTCTCATTATCAGTGACAATGTCTTGGGGGATACCATGCCGACAAATGAGGTAGTTAAGGATAAACTTGGCTATTTGCTTACCGATGATATATGTCATGGGAATGGCTTCGACCCACTTCGTGAAATACTCAGTGGCGGTAATGATAAATTTGTGGCTATTGGATGAGGATGGGTGGATTTGTCCTACGAGGTCGAGACCCCATTGTGAAAAAGGCCATGGAGTTGTCACAGGTTGTAGTTCATGTGCTAGAGTGTGAATCAAATCGCCATGATGCTGGCATTGTAGACACTTCTTAGCAAATCGTAAAGCATCTTGCTCTATTGTAGGCCAATAATACCCTATTCTGAGTATCTTCTTAGAGAGATTAGGACCGGTAAAATGTACGCCACAGACACCTTCATGTATGTCTCATAAGGTAGCATTGGCTTCTTCTATGATAAGACATCATAAGAGAATACCATCGAGACTCCGATGATATAGTGTATCACCCAGAATGGTGTAACGGGAGGATCGATGGGTAAAGGTTTTGCGTTGGGTGGCAGATAGCTCAAAGGGAAATGTACCTATTTAAGGTATTCATAGATATCTTCATACCATGGGGAATTGGAACCAACAAGTTCACAGATGATTTCAGTAGTTGGAACATCGACAGCTGGTATCAACAATTGCTCGATCAAGAATTCACATTTCTGTGTGTTTACAGGCATGTCTATAAGTGACCCCACATAAGCCATAGAATCTGTAGCTTTGTTATACTCTCTTGGAATTTGCTCAAAAGTGATGCAAGAAAAGTGTGGTTTGTAAGCATCCACTAGTTTCTTGTAAGGGACCAACTTTTCATCTTTTGTTTGGTACTCATCAGTGACTTGTCGAATGACTATTTGTGAGTCTCCATATACTTGTAGTTATTTGATTTCCCATTGGACTACTATATGGAGACCTATGAGGAGTGCTTCATACTTGGCTATGTTGTTGGTGCAAGGAAATGCAAGCTGATATGACTTTGGGATATAGTCATTTTGTGGTGTGATAAAAAAGATGCCGGCCCCTGATCCATGTTGTGTGTAGGAACCATCAAAATACAACTTCCACATTACTAAGGTAGAAAGAGTGAGGAGATTCTCATCCAGAAATTTAGATACCATAGGATGTACATCTGTCATGGGTGCTTCTACTAGTTGATCTACTAGGGCCTGTCCCTTGATTGCTTTATGATCCACATACTCAATGTCAAATTCACTAAGGATCATGACCCATTTAGCTAGTCTACCTGTGAGAGATGCTTTTGCTAATAGATATTTTAATGGATCAATTTTGGCTATTAGATTTGTGTGTTGGTTTAGCATGTAATTGTTGTGTGGTTACACAACACGCCCCATTTTGACTTGGCAAAACAGGGACCCAACCTTTTGGCTTGGCTTGTTTGCTCTCTGGCGGTCTGGTAAAAGTAAGTCAGGTGCATCATCATGTGGAGTCAGGATGAGGTAAGTCACCATTATGAGGTCAGTTTTTCAAAATTCGTATTTCATTTCTGCGACCTCATAGTTTGAAAGAATATTAAAATTCATGCAGGTTTGTCTTTTACATCATCCTGATATTCCTCAGGATGTGAGAGTTATGAACGGTCAAAGTTTCTGTCAAACCTGATATTCGTAAGAAGAGGGATCATATATTTTTATAGCTTGTCATCTTTTTGAAGATCATCGTCATATTTGAAACATTCCCCCACAATATCCTATGGCTCAAATATCTGGACGTCAACTTTAAGTGGTAGTAAGTCTTCCCCGTCAAGTGGTCTTTTGTATCGCGAGCGTCATGTTTTGAATGTAACCCGATATTTCTTAACATCCTCCTGACGCAAAATGTCACCCTTAGCAAATATCCTGATGACGTCATCCAAACCGGATAAACAAAGAAGCAGATATAATGATGACATCATCATCACATTCATATTTCGACAGGATATTTTTTTCCAAACATGATCATGTTCGCCTAACATGACGATGACGTCATGATGCCTTTCCGATACAAAGAACGAATATCACAATGATGTCATCCAGATATTCCAAAAAAATACATGTAAGTTTGTCTCGTCATCATCATATTTTGAAACATCACCTGATACACCGAAATATCCTCCTGATGTACTAAACATAAACAAAGGTGCTCTTGTCACCTGAGTCTTGTCGCGATAACAATTTCAATATGAGGGAGGAGGATGATATTGAAACTCAACCTGATATTTGCGAATATCATCCTGCCCTCATGATATCCTATCATATGGATATCCCCCCGCTCCCGTTGCCGCCATTATCATTTAATGCGCGCAGATATGGTAGGTAGTTCCCGCCGACCCCGGAACCCAATGAAACACCTGGCGAGATCCTGCGTTTTCGCACAAATGATCAAGGAATGTAATCTAACTTGTCAGAGTTGCCCTAAGTGTACCCTAACTGCGAGGTTAAAAGGTAACTCAGCCACCATTTTCACATTTACCTTGCGATAAACTTGTTTTACAGAGCACCAGCTTCCATATCTGCATACCAGCTACCGTTGCGCGATTTGAGCTCACAGACAGAAGGAAAGAGGTGATCATCAGCTGAATTAGGAGCGTTGTTGGCAATCCACTGGTATAAAAGAGAAATTTGCATAACCAGGTAAGTAAATGAAACCCTCATCATGTCATTATTATTCAGGTATGATGATGGAAGTTTTGGTTTATGCATGTAATGGTGAAGAAATACAGTAGGCATAGTGATCTTAATTGCAATATGTATGCATGTATATACCTGTTGTGAGTTAGGATTTTTTGTTAATTGCAGGTACTCATGGCCGACAAACGGTATGTTAAGTGTCAAGAGGAATTCAGTAGGCCTATGTTCTCTTCTTAGAGGGGAGTCCTATTCAAGTATGGAGCAATCACAGATACCCATCAGGGGAGCACCAATCTGGAGGCCTGGTCAGCTAAATTGAATGATGGGCAGGACAAGAGTCCTATGCTAGATGCAGTATTTGTATCAGGAATGTGGAATGCTGCTGGTTTCCCGTATTCCATGGAATCTCCGGAGCTGGTTATAGAATGTGCCCGAAATTATAATCCTCAGACAAGGCAAGTGGTAAAGCATGGGAGAATATATGCAGACCTCTCCATCAGGGTCTCTCCCAGACATTTGGACTGCCGTTGAGCAGTAAAGTAAAAAGTGTGGACCTGAGGAAGGCGGAGAAAGAGTATGAGGCCAACAAGAAATCGGCCAGAAAGAACATGTATCAATGGCGAGCAGAGAACAGCACATATCCTGCGGCGGCCAAACTCCCAGTGCACCTGTTTAAATATGATTTCAGTGAGGAGTACCAATATATGATTGCACTCCTGAGTCGAGTAACAAGCCAACCTGATACTGGTAGTTTCAGGGATTGGATGTATGGAGTTATAATGATGTGTATGTATTCGAACACCAAGCCACTGTGGGGCCAAATAATAAGTGATGCTCTGCATGAGCAACTGATGAACCTGGGAGGTTCAAATTGTGCATTTTACATGACATCCTACATTGTTTATTCTTGTGCTTATAGAGGCACTTTTGATGCCTTGGTTACAGATGGAAAGCTCACAGGCACAAATGCTGCATACATCTGGGATCATCATCCCCAGCTACAGAGAACCAACTACTTCAAAGACTACAAACTGGTCAATGATGCATTCTCTATGCATCTGGTGAGGACCATGGAAGAGGATAGAACAAAAAGATTGAGCATGGAGGCTCAAGAAGTAGTCTACAGGCATGGAGCCTGGTATATCCAGTTTGCAACTTTTTCTTATATAAGGGTTGAGGGTTTTGAGGAACATCCCCTCATGCTGCCGAGGTATCCCACAGATGCAGTGATATTAATGGAATTTATCAGGCAGGGCTCCGTGATGATAAAGATGTACAAGGACACCAAGAAGCTGCCACCAATTTTGTTCCCAGTCAGCATTGGCAACTATATGTGCCCTGATTCTGACAATATAAAGAAGGTGATGGTCACCCTAAATAAAATGAATCTGCAGCCTTTCCCAATAACAAGACCATATGATCCTTACGGCAGGATACAGAAGATACTAGGGAAGCCTATTCACCAGAGGCACCTAGAGGATTTTTGGGCTGACTGCGAAGATGAGGCAGAAGCCAGAAGAAGAAGGTATCAGAGGTTGACTCTAAACCAAATTAGGACTTTTGATTGCATCTCCCTTCCCCAGCAATTGAAGAAGGATGATGGCAGGACAATGGCAGATGAATATGAATAGAAAAAGATATACAATGACACTATCTCTGCACCTGACCTCACCATGCAGGAAGATATATCCTTGGACCCATTCATTGCCAGGACCATACAGCTGACTCAAGCTTGGGTCGATGATCAGGTGGAGGCATTGAAAAAGAAAGGTGTTGCCATTACGGTGGACAACAAAAAGAAGGGACAGGATATTCCTGGGGAGGTATATGATGACTTCCTACTTGAGAAGAGGAAGACTAAGGGAGACAAGTTACCTCCACCACAGCAACAGAGCAAAAGACCCCAAAGGGGTAAGAAAGTGGATAAACAACCCAAAGGGGTTATAATTGACAGGGCAGTGTTTACAACTGAGGAGGCGGCAGGATTAGGATCAGGATCAGAGTCAGAATCCCCTCCAAAGAAAGAGAATCCCAAGAAGAGTAAAACAGCTGAGGCTGGAATAACTAGGACCCTGGAAGTGGGTCAATCCTCAAAGAAATCTGGAGAAGAGGATATCCTCATGGAGGAGGAGCCTGAAGAAGAGGAGGCTCCGTTAATAATAAAAAGAAAGAGGAGAGCTCCACAGGTGTTGGTCTCTACCACACCTAAGGAACAAAGAACCTCCATGAGAGGTGGAATAAGTGAACCCCCTACACTATTACAAGGGGCAGGTAGTGTATTGCCGAAGGAACTCCAACATAATGTTCCACTTCCTACCATAGTCAAGTTCAAAACTGAACTTGCAGAAGAACAATTGAAAGAGACCTCTCAGACACAACCAGAAGGACATGTCTCGCTTGATGAGACAATAAATTTGTTTGACGATGAGGTAGTGCAGGATGTGGCTGCACAGAAGATGGAAACACTTGCTGTTGATATAATTATGACTCCTCACAAGCCTCCACCAGTTCAAACTATACTTGAGGAGATGAAACAAGCAGAAGAAGAGCAAGAAAAGAGCCCAAAGCAGGTGGCTCAAGAGATAGGGCTAGAAGCATTGATCACAGAGGTGACCAGTCCTGTAGTGGTGGATCTGACAGAGAAATAGGATGTAAGTCCTGAACAGCCAGCAGGATCACTTGATAAAGGCCACCAAACAGAAGAGATAGAGATGGCAGAGTCAGAGGGCCATGCTCTTGAAACCAGCCAATAAAGTCCACCTGATACATCAGAGGAACCTGCTATAGTAGAGGTTCAGGAAGCAAGAGCTGATGAAGAGAAAGAAGCACCAGAGGATCCAGCTGCCAAAATACAAGAAGTTGATAGTGCAGGCTTGAAAGAAATAATAGCTGCAGAACAACCACCAGCACCTCAAGCAGGATCCCCAGTATCTGGTGAAGAAGATAAGCAACAAGGGGAAGAATTGGGAACAGATGAAGGAATGATAGAAGAAGGTCATGATCATCATGATCAGCAAATAGATGCGCCACAGGGTTCCCCACACCAAGAAGATGCTCCCCCAGAGAAGGAAGTTCCTCAACAGGAGGAGCCACAAGATCAACAGCAAAGAGAGCATCAAGAGGAAGAAAAAGAAAAATCACCATCTCCACAACATCTATTGATAGAAACGGGAGATATGGGTGAACATCATGATGATGCTGAGAAACATGATCATGTACCTCCATGGTTAGCAAAGGAAGTAAATGTTGAAGAGGAGCTCGAAATTCAAGAGTTCGACGTCTCCACCTTGTTCTCCATGGATATAATGAAACCCAGGAGGAAGGCCAGAATGACTTCGGCCATCAAAAGAGATCCAGCAACAGGGAGAAGGACCGCACAAATTGCCATACCTGCGGTGGAGAAAGAAAAAGGTAAAATCACTATAGATGAATTTCAAATCAGCACAGTTGATTTGGGCTTTGCCAATGAGGACCAAGAGGGTCAGGAGGGCAAAGACATCATTGACTCTCTAATTCAAAAGGTGAAAAGAGAGAAGGAGAAAAATAAGCAACATAAAGAGCACATTGCTCAGTTGCATGCCTATATCAAAGGGCTGACCGATCCTGAGGATACCACAACTGAACGTGCAGTCCCATTGACTGCCATTTCTTAGGAGGAGGTAAATAAATTGGACCTCATGAAGCATGAGGCGTCCGTAATAAGGAAATGGATGTCATCCGCATTGGATGATGCTGTTGAAATAATGAAGGCCTCTTTGAAGAGGTGGAGCATTCTAAGTGACTCCAAGACCAAAGTGGAAAAATTACAGATGCAGACCGGGAAGAGGTCTTACAAATTAGAGAGAGTCCTGAGCCTGTTAGGGGAAATAAGGAATATAAATCCTCAACTGCTTATCAGTAAGCAGGTGCTAAATAGTAATACCGCATTATTGATAGATATCTGGTATAAGACACTCAGTTTGAGTGTGGAGTCCTCAAAAGATGTAATAATAAGCTGAGGGATATCAGCATGAGGCTACGGGATTTAATGGCTGAAGAAGCAGTGATATTGGAAGCATTGGAAGGCAAGGTGGAAGGTAAAATAGAAAATCAAGATGAATAAAGGTTAATGCGTACTTTTATTCTATGTTTGTTTGTGACTAACATCATGACCAACAGTAATTCCGCAACTTTTAGGAAGCAAACACTAAGACTAAACAAGCTTTCTCCATAAGTGAATAATTGAGTTCATAACCTACCAAGGTTCGACTGATATAATAGATTGCACACTTTTTTCCTGACTCATCATGTTGTGCTAGAAGAGCCCCTAGGGCTGCAGTAGTAGTTGAGATGTATAAGATCAAAGGTCTATTGGCAACTGGTGGTACCAAGACATGAGGTGTAGCTAGATATTCCTTGAGCTGATCAAATGTTGCTTGACACTTATCATCCCATCGAAATGAGACATCGTTTCGGAACAAGTGTTGAAATGGTTGACATTTATCCACTAGCTATGAGATAAAATGCTAACCTTCCTTGAAGGCTCCTTAATGCTTTCAAATTCTTTGGTGGAGGCATCTCCACTATAGCCTTGACTTTTGCTAGATCTACTTCAATGCCTCTGTTAGATACAATGTATCCCAGCAGTTTTCCTGAGGTTACCCCGAAGACACACTTCTTTGGATTGAGTCTTGATATTTTTCGAGTCTGTCAAAGATTTCTAGAACCTGTATGTGATCTGCCCTAGAAGATTTTGCTAGTATATCATCCACATAGTCCTCCATGATATGATGAAAGAGATCGTGGAATATCATTGTCATTGCTCTTTGATAGGTTGCACCAACATTTTTAAGACCAAATGGCATGACGCACCAACAATAGGTACCCCACAGACAAGTGAAAGCAGTTTTATGTTGATCTTCTTCCACTATCATTATCTGATTGTAGCCAGAAAATCCATCCATTAGAGAAAGCCTTTCATGACCAACAGTCAAGTCTACTATGAGATCAATGTTTGGCAATGGAAAGTCATCTTTAGGACATGCTTTGTTGAGATCTCTGAAGTCGGAACACATGCGGATGCCCCCATTGGGTTTAGCCACAGGTACGATGTTTGAGACCCATTGTAGATAATCAATAGGCTTGATAAACTTTATATCTAATAGTTTCTGTATTTCAACTTTCACCACGAGAGTAATCTATGGATGCATCTTTCTTATCTTTTGCTTGACTGGTTTAGCTTTTGAATGAACTGTGAGATAGTGAACTTATAGTGAAGGGTCCAACCCTAGCATATCAGCATAGGCCCATGCAAAGTTGATGGTTCACTGTAAGAAGAAGTTGGTAAGATTCTTGTGCTGTTGTTCTGATAATGATGCTGCAAGGAATGTTGTCTTTGGATTTTGCTTTGTGCCAAGATTTATCTTTGTAGAATCTTCCACTAGGAGAGCTGATTTCTCTTGATACTTAGATGGTAAGGGAAGGTCAAATCCTCCATCCTTAGGTGCCACAATTAGGTTTTCACCTTTGGATACGTCCTTTGTTTTTACTATTTTGTGATCAGGAGGTGCCACAGTGTGGTTTTCACCTAGAGATCTTTCTTTATTTTTACTTTTGCGACTAGAGGATTTGGCATTCTCACCAAAATAAGTAGTTTGCTCTAGTTCTATTACAAAACTAGCTTTGTGATCGCCAAGAGGGATACCATCCCGGAGTCCCATGAACTCAACAATAGCTTTGTCATTCTAAAATACATCTAGAACGGGGGCCCCTTGTTGGTCCCAATCGATAAGTTCAGGGTAGACAAGTGTTACAATCTGGGTGTTGGTGGTGGATGTTAAGGATATGGATGATAGCATAAATATGGAGGATTCAGTGAATAGGTCAGTCATATGGAGGTAAGAGTCATCGATGATATCCTCTTTAGATGTTGAATCTGCGAGAGAAGTTTGTGCTACCTCATCGAGAATACCCTCGATGTCTAAGGCGCATGGTACCTTCCTACCAAATCATAACCCCTTCTTGTCTAGTTTCTTCTTCACAATAATGGGTTCTGTTTCACCTTGATTATCTTTCCCAAGGCCACCTTTGCCTTTGTAGCCCATGTTTTTCACAATTCCTAGGCCATTGCCATATTGTTTAACTGGTATGGTGATTGGTTCTTTCTCCTTGTAGAGCCAAGATGCGATGTCTTCAATAGTTTCCTCTGCCAATATTTTCCCTCTTGAAATTGGGTTAGAGATGCTGGAGGAGGGATAGCTACTTTCTTAGTTGCTTTAGCAATGGGCGGTTGGCCGTAGGATTTTGGGGATAAGGGCATCCGCCCTACACAACAAGATTTTGAGATATCATATTCACCAAAGCCTATATCACGGATGTGAGCTTTGATTTCTAGAATAAGATGAGGATTACGTTCAACTTCGGAGGCTTTTTTCAGATTTTCAAGGTTGACATACAATGGGGATACATGGGCTTTGTCATTATTTGGCACTTGGTTGGAATTCTTATAACTACCTTGCAAGACACGACAGAATTCAAAGGGATTAGGATCTCCGGGGATAGTGATCTCCGTACCATTGAATGGGAACTTGAGAGACTAATGGTACGTTGAGGGAACAGCTTTCATGGCATGGATCCATGGGCATCCTAAGATAATGTTATAAGGTAATGCAATGTCAAGGACTTGGCACCTAGTTTCAAGCATGACGGGGTCTACTTGTATAGGCAAGTGGATAACACCTTTTGAACAATGCTCAGCATCATCATACCCCTTGATTGTAATGCTTTGATCAATGTTGACATGATCCTCAGAGTATCCCAATTGTTTAAGTAATTTGAGAGAATAGATATTGAGACCAGCACCACCATCTATAAGTATGTGTATGATCTTTCATTTATGGATGAAAACTTCAATGTGAAGGGCATCATTGTGACATGGATCATGGGATGGGAGGTCGTTTTCAGCTAAGACCACATTGTAAGGTGAGGCGATGTTACCTATTATAGCTTGGAAATCCATGACCGCTATGTTATTAGGAACCAAAGACTCTTGTAGGGCTTTTTCTAGCACAGCTTTATGTGCGGGTGATTACCGTAGAAGGTCCAAATTAGAGATCTGTGTAGGGGTTTTCCCTAGATGTTCGACAAGATTGTAATCAGATTGAGTTGGGAGACTTGGTGTAGGACCACAAAGGGTAACACGACCATGATGAGTTGTGACTGGGTAATCTGTAGATTTACCTTTGATAGTGAGGGTAGACACACGACTTTCTTCAAAACGTCCTACAATAGAGTTGTAGGAAGTGGAGGCTTTGTTAACACCTTTACCTTTATCGGGATTTTGACCATGACCATGTCTAGGGAATGGCTCCTTGTGCATGTTGAGATCTTTGTTTGTGTTTTGATTAGGAGGTGCATCAAATTTGATTTCGCCTCTATCAATAAAGTTTTGGATCATGTGCTTGAATTTCATGCATGATATGGTTCGGTGTCCTTTAGTCCTATGGTATTCACAATATTCATTGTCTTTATACCATGTGGGTTTGTACGCAGGTTCCCCATATGGGGGAGCGTCTGGTAGCGTGATAAGTCCATTTTGCACAAGTTTCTTTAGAACCGACTCTATAGGCTCTCCCAAGGGAGTGAATTTACGCCTTGGAGGGTAATCTTGGGGAGGCCGCTCTTGTTGATGTTGTTGATTTTGGTTTTGTCATTGTTGTTGTTGTTGTTGAAGTAGAGGTTGGTTTTGTTTGGATGAAAGATTTAGCGGTGTTTGTAGTGTTTAGATGTGTTTGGAATCCACCACAACATCATTGACCACATTTTTGTTTTTGTTCCAGTGTTTGGGCTTATCGTTTGATTATTGTTGGGAAGCATTGTCTTTATTATCTTTGAAGATTTTGACCACGCCTTTAGCGATGAGGGATTTTTTGATGTTGATGCTTTTATAGGTAATTTCGTCAAAGGTTGTAGCACTTAGTATTTGCAAATGGAAACCCAATTCTTGGTTGAGGTTCTGTACAAATATGCTAACAAGCTGCTTTTTCAGGTATTTTGAATGGGAATTTGCTAGCCATGTGTCTCCATCTTTGAAGTAAGGAGATGAGAGTTTCCCCATTTTTCTATTTTTTGTTACATAAGTCGGTCATGGAGACTTCATGTTTTGTGTTGTATGAAAAATGGGCGGAAAAGTTTTCTGCAAGCTCGTTAAAAGATTTGATACTCATAGGTAGATGCAAGAACCATTCTATAGCTTGACCTCCAAGACTGTGAGGAAAGAGGTGCATGAGATATGTGTCATTATGTGGAACCTCTAAACAAGCGAGATAGAATTCTCTAAGGTGGTCTTTTGTGTCTCCTCTTCCCTTGTATTTATCAAATTTTGGTATAGTGAAGTTGGGAGGAAAAGGGATCATTTGCAATGAATGATCAAATGGATAAGGACAAACCTCTTCCAAGGAGAAGGTTTTCTTAGTATGACCAAATGTAAGATCAGCTAGTTGTTGTTGTACTTCGGCAAGTTTAAGCTCCATAGTTGTTGGGGGTGTTGGAAGAATCTCTTGTTGTATAAGGACAAACCTCTTCCAAGGAGAAGGTTTTCTTAGTATGAACAAATGTAAGATTAGCTAGTTGTTGTTGTACTTAGGCAAGTTTAAGCTCCATAGTTGTTGGGGGTGTTGGAAGAATCTCTTGTTGTACTAAGGGTGGTTGTTGTTACCCATAGGGAAGATTATAGTTGAAGCCATAGGAATTGATGTTATATGGGTCGTATGATTGATTTGGGTCATATGAAGCATATGTTGGGTTTGGATTGGGTTGGTTTTCGTTGTTTTGATTTTGGGTAGGTGGGGGTGGTGCTAGGTAAGAATGTTGGCTTTGTGATTGTTGTAGATTAGAGTTTTGGTATTGTGGAGGTGGTGTGAAGAAAGAATTCCTTGGAGGAAAGCTAAAGTTTATTGGGTTTGGTTGCGATGGTGGTACATAGCCATAGGAAGTTTGGTTTTAAGAGTTTTGAGGGTTGAGATAGGTGTGGGTTAGGTTGAAAGTGGAAGATCTTTGTGGTGGAGGGACATAGGTAGATGGGTTTTGTGATGGTTGGGGTGGATTGAAATATGTGAGTTTGAGTGTGGATGATCATTGTGGAGGAGGGACATAGGTAGATGGGTTTTGTGATGGTTGTGGTTGGTTGAAATATGTGAGGTTAAGTGTGGAAGAACATTGTGGTGGAGGGACATAGGTTGTGTTGACGTTTTGTGAATGTTGTGGTTGCATGACATTGTTTGGGTTAGTGATACGAAGGGTTGATGATGTTGGGGGTGGTGTTGGTTGGGACCCTTGTTGCATGGCTACATAAGTGTTTCTTAGATTGTAATTTGGTGGGAAACTGTCTCGTGATGGGGTAGCTAATGTTCCACTTGCGATGGGCATTTGTGATATGCTAGGAGGGTGTTGTGTGTTTGATTGAGCTAGAGCGACTTGTTTTGCTAGTTCTGCTTGACGTTGTAGAGTCTCTTGTTGGTGTTTGTAAATCTCCATAGGAGTCATGAGTGGTGATATGGGTCTTTTTCTTGTTGGATTTTGATAAAGAGGATTCTCATATTGATCGGAAAAAGATTTATCTGTTCTCTCTTGTGAGCTTTGTTCGGGTATGGGAGTGGTCACAGTTGACATAGTTTGAACCATAGTTATAGCGTCATGGGTTTTGTTTGGCTCTTTAAGATTGGATAGGTCAAAATCTTGGGGTAATTTGGCTCCTCATTCTGCTAGTAAGCAAAAGAAATGATCTTAGTTCTCACTAAGGATTTTGTCAAACGCGGCTATGGATCTAGGATCTTGCATGATTACGTCAAGGTCTTGTCTGTCTTCTTGAGAGGATTGACCTTCTTCAAAATGTCGCTCTTCTTGAGATGGGACTTGAACTGTGGTATAACTGGGTGTAGCAAAATCATGAGGCATGCCGGTAGTGAATTTAGTTACATCTACCAAAGGGACATTACCTTCTTGAGGATTGGTTGGTTGGTCATGTTGCGGCCTGTTTTGAATGTTGGTTGGTCTTTCCATTGGTGTTTTTGGAGTTCCTTTTGGAGTCATGTTGGATTGGCTTGGTTGAGGTGTATGAGGAGGTGATTTGCACTTCCTTAGGGCAACTTGCTTAGCCTTCATAGATTGCTGGAGTCTAGTGGTTACCATGGGATACACTAGGATAATTTGTTTGAGATTTTGCTGGGATTTTGCTAAGATAGTTTGAAAAAATAGTTTTCTAGACAGATGCGCTATACTGTGCTGCAAAGGCGTGGGATTGTGTTACCAAAGGTGAGTTACTGTGTTTTAGAGGCACTGGACTATGCTACTAAAGGTGTTGGGCTGTTATACCAAAGGTGTTGGACTGCGCTACCAAAGGCAAGTTACTATTATACCAAAAGCGTTGAATGGGTGTCAGTGATGTTTATAAGGCAATTTTTGATAGATTTGGATTTGATTTTTTGATTAGATTTGCTTTGGCAAGAGAAAACACTTCAAACAAAGTGGAAAAAAGGACTGACACAACAGATAGTGTATGTTTGAGGCTCATGAAAAAGCCCAACATTTCCACGGGTATAAGACAATTGTAAACAATTTCAAGCACTTTTATACCTAGAGACAAGCTTTCATTGCTATAGTTCATCCCACAACTTGAAATCTCTGTCGACCAAATGTCATTCCATATAGGTGTCGTACATTTGTATCTTTGCGAGAAACGATAGGTAGGGATATCTCACCCTCCCCTCGGAAAGCCACAAGTAGGTCACAAGTGCTTATGCTAACTGAGGGAATACTAGCTCTTCTCAAGGGAGGCAATGGTGAGTATCTTGGGGGCAAAACCAGCTATGCCCTTACACTGATGATTACTGTAAGGTTCAGAGGTGAAACAGGTAGTCACTATCTAGATTGGTTCTTAGTTGCTTTGAGGGACCAACTCCTTACGAGCATTTGACAAGCTACTAAAATCTTTGACCAATCCTACTAAGAGTATCAAACACTTCACACAATATAAAAATTATTTTCACAAAGTGTTAGTACACCTCTTTTCAATTTGGCACCATAAGGTAAGGCTGACGTCGGTTATGACTTGGCTTTCACCTTATCCCTCTTATATAGAGGTTCAAAGGAAAACTTCACTTAGGGTCATCTCTTTTGGATGAAGTACAATCCAAAAGCAGGCCCTTCTAAAGGAATAACTGAAAAGTAAGATCAAGCACGTCAAACAAAGGTTCAATTGTCCCGTTATAAGAAAAATAAGGTGCAACTAGATTAGACACACACACGGTTGTAGTTGTCAATTGTCCCTTATGGAATTGAAGTGTTTGGCATTTATGTGCATTGTCCCTTAGAAAATTGAAGTGTTTTTGCATTCATGTCCATTGTCCATTAAGAAAGCAATATGTTCCTAAAACTTAGATTGAAAAAGATGATTTGTTCAATTGTCCCTTAAGAAAGCAATATGTTTCTAAGACTTAGTGCGATAGATTTTGCAATTTCTTCAATGCTTGTCCTATATGAACATATTAGAAAAACCCATTAGCTCTGTGTGAGTACTAAGAAGCTGCAAAAAATTGATTAGTTCCACACCCACTTAATAGTTAGCAAAAAATAAATCAATTAACCAAAAGTGCTTAACTTGTTAGGTGAAAAATAAGTAATTTATAAAAAGTCTAATAATAATGATTAGGTACATCAGATTGGATATTATTATTAGATTCTACATGAAATTTTATGCAATTTCAAAAAAAAAATCGTGAAAATTGAATAAATTTTGCACAAGTTATGACCATTTGAAGTTTGCAAAGAAGGGTTGACTTTGATTGAGTGTAGAAGACAAATCTAATAAAATTACCTAAAAGTTCTTTCACCACGGAAAATTTGGAAGAACCAGCTTTCCAACGCCACTGGTTTCGTGAAAATCTGACTCTATATGCAAAAGATATGCCTGATTTCGTGAAACTGCTCTGAAAAAACAAAAAAAAGGCAAGCATGGGCTAAAAATAGGGACATGGATTTGTGATCTATTTTTCTTGAAATCCATGCACTTTTTACAAAAAGTCAGAGGTATCCAAATAGGATTTCGATGCTGCCGACAAAACCCAAAAATCTTTTGAGCTTAGCTTACATAGATATGCCCAATTTCATGAAATTACTCTGAAAAAGTTAAAAAAAAAAAAACAAGCATGGGCTAAAAATAGGGATGTATATTTGTGATTTTTTTTTTGAAATCCATGCACTTTCTACAAAACATAAGAAATACCCAAATAGAATTTTGATGTTGCCGACAAAACCCAGAAATATTTTGAGCTAGGGTTACATTGTTTGAATGCTCAACACCTATTCTCTCAAACTAGTGAACAAGGATCTTCAGATTTTCTGCATTGCGATTGTGCTTTTCCGTACCTAGCTTCAAAAAATCAACCTTTTTTCTAGAAAAAATAAGGTTAGTGGGTCCCACCAAGCGTGTCAGAATGTGTATAGGGATTTAATCAGGATCGAATGATAATCAAAACAATGAAATAATAAACAATTCAATCCTATAACATCAAGATAACGATCTAAGCAAATAACCAAATAATCAATTAATAATGCAAAAACAATGAAAGCTTTCACCTAGATTGTATTGTTATCTTGGTCAAATATGGATTGCTCTTCAAATTGTAAAACCATGTTTGCAACAAGCGGATGTAGATTGTGTTTGTGCTTAAAGTGCTCGATGTGCTCAACAATGCGATGTATGCTCCAAGCACTACAAGAATGCCTGAGAATAAAGATTGAAGAGATCATAACGCTGAATGATCGAAGAGGATTTATGATGAGATGAAAGGGGTTTATATAGGATTCAAATATGATTGATCAATGGTCCAGATAATTCAATAGAATCAATGGATGAGATAAATCCAAAATTCATGATGAATGTGCACCTGACATGTGGTTTGAGTTAACTGATTGATTTGACATAAAAAGACATGGAACAGAGATATTTTTGGATTTCATAAAAATAAAAATATATTTTTTTTCTATTTTATGAGTTGGTGATAAAAACAATAATAATTAAATCAATTAACTCAACTTGTAATTTACTTTTTGCATGATTTGAGATAAATTAAATAATAAATTATTTAATTTTGTGTGTATGATTAACAAGATTTATTTTTAGAGGAATTGGAAGATATTTGAGCAAATTAAATAAATAAATTTATTTAATTGGTTGTGCAAGATTAGAGGAATAAATAAAATATTTGATTATACTTTATTTTTAGAGATTGAGATAATTTAAATAAATTTACATGATGAAGGATAAATAAAATATTTGATTATATTTTAATTTTAGAAGAGATATTCAATTTAAAGAAATTTGAATGATTTATTTAAATTTGGAAGAATAATTGATTTAATTAAATAATTTAGAAAGTATTTAATTATAGATAAGAGGATTGAAATGATAAATTAATTTATTCAATTGATTGTGGATTTGAATTGGAAGATGATAATGATTTAATTAAATAATTAAAATTATTTAATTTGGATGGATAAAGAGGAAATTTGATGAAATTAAATAAATAGAATTTATTCAATTAATGTCAAATTTAGCAGTTTTGGAAGAAATTGATGATTTTGATGAAATTAATTAAATAATTTGATAATTTAATTAATGTTGAAATGTAGGTGATTTGATGAAATGCAAGTGATGCGATGACATGGTCATTTTTAGGTGTCTACAAGGTGATCCCATTAACATAAGGTGTTAATGGCTGAGTGATCATCAAGAAATGTTTAGAATGTGATGAAAGATGTGTACAAACATTGTGACTCTATAGCCCTGGATAGGCACTAGTTTATTTTGAATGGTTTTCCTTCAAACCCAGAAACACATTTCAAATATAAAAGCATGATTTACTTTCTGTAATATTTATTCCTAAGTTATTTGCATACTTTGTACCTGGGTTTAATGACAATAAGGATAGTGCCTTCCATTTTGCATATATATGAACCCTTGTTATTAGTATGAAGTTTATCTACTAGGTGCTGAAATAAAACCTTATTTCATATCCATATTTAGTACCATATAGGGAGACCCACCTAGGTTTCGTAAAGCCTGAAGTGTAGGGGAGAAAATTGTGAGATCATTCTCCCATTCATTGGCCAAATCTCTCTTTGAATCTGAGCATTAAGACATGGCATATCTTTAGGGTTCAATGTTCAGAAATTTGGAGGACCAACAAAGTCTCAAATAACCAACAGAAATTAACAGAATTAAAAGAGTCTCTAATCAATGCACACCTAAATTTTTGGCACCCTCATCTTCCAGCGCACTTGACCTCAGTTGCTTGAAGTCCACTCCTCTCGTAGGCCATGCATTAATCATATACAATTACTCAACTCTACATACCATTATATCAACATTTAATAGCTTATTTCAATCAAAATAGGAAATAAAGATTTGTACAACATTTCATTAAAAATAAATAATTATTGCTTCTAAAAACAAACAAATTGGCATGGCTAGGGTGATTGGGTAATGCAAAAAGGGTTATTTGTTTTATCTAAGGAATGAGGTTGTTTATACCTCATCATCTATAATATCTCCATTAAAAGTATTACAAGGTGTTCATATCATAAACTTCTTTATCTTCAATCTTAACTATTTTGTTCATAATTGAAAATGAAACACTACATTAAAAATAAACTACAACAAATATGCATTGCTTCACCTATCATTATTTTGACTATAGTTGATTTGGTTACTCACCTTATGACTCCAGACTAGTGGATGCATAGCAAAAATGTCAACCAGGGTCCTTCCAAAGCTAAGCAACAATTAGAGAGATACAACAAAATAACCAAATGAATTGCTATAATCCAAAATAAGAGTCCAGATAAATTATGTATCCAAACAACAAGACTCCTTTTGGATCTAGCTTTGGTCATCACTCACGAAGTGGGCCTTGATCTCCTCATGCCTTCCTTGACAACATAAGTGAGCTTGAAATATTGGTAAATCAACCTAAATATTCACCACATTACCAAGACTTTGTTAATAGCCAAAGAGTCAATGACTTAATGGATCAATTTGTGGACAATAAAAAAGATGAGTTCTTTGCACACCTCATTAAAGAGGAAGCCAAACTTCCTCATGACTATGACATGTCTAAATTGCAAATTATCATTCATCAAGATCCACGTACATCTCCCACCTTCAACAATCCATGGGGTCATCTATCTTCTAGACCCCTTCATGACCATACATACCATATAAATCAACATGAAGGTGATAGTATACCACCACCCCCTCCATTTCATACCATTAAACTTTCCTCTCCTCTACTTCAACATGATTCATCCAACTTTAAATCTCAAGGTTATACTTATCATTCCACTTCTCATCCATCCTTTGATCAAAATCCAATGTTTTCTAATCCACCAAGAATAAAAATCCATTCCACCGTGTCTACTCAACCCATCTCATCTTCAAGCCAACCTATTTCTTCTTCCATTCCACAATCTATCTTCCCATCCATGAATAATACCATCCATTCTCTTCCCCCACTATCTATTCCCTATCAAACAAATCCAATTTCCTCTACTCCTTACATTCCATATCAACCCACTATCACCAATTATCCCACATCATCTTACCATCCCACTTCAACACCTTTAACTCCACATCAATTCATTTATACATCAAACATGCCATCATCTCATTCTCATCAACATATGATCCAACCACCTCCACCATATGGATCTATCCCATACCAACCACCAAACCCTCCAGATGGAATTCCATTTTCTCAAGAGTGGCAAGAGATGAAAAATGCTTTGAAGGGGTTACAAAGTGGGGCTACCAATCAAAGAAAATAATTTAAATTTGAGGACTTATGCCCTTCTCCTTTCGATCTTTTTATCACCATGGTCCGTTTTCCTCCACACTTCAAGATTCCCAAATTTGACAAATACAAAGGAAAGAATGACCCTAGAGATCATGTCAAGGAATTTTTCATGGCCTACCAAAAAGTTGCTTATAGAAACATATATTTGTTGAGACTTTTTCCCCAAAGTCTAGGAGGGAAGGCTTTGGAGTGGTTCATGCATCTCACTCCAAGCTCTATTACTACATTTGTCAAATTGTCAGAGAAGTTTGTTGCACACTTCTCTTACAATGTCGAACAATAGTTAACAATGTTAGATCTTTGTAATGCAAAACAACGTAATGGAGAAATTTTTTCCTCATTCTTGCAATGGTGGAGAGGTCTCGCAAGTCATTTTCCTTGGCCAATCCCTGAGAAACAACTTGTTAATATTTTTTTCACCAATCTTAACCACGAAATGGCATTCCATATACAAGCACATTGTGTCTCCACATTTGATGAAATCATTGACAAAGGTGTTACTATTGAAAAATCCCTTGTAGCCAAAGGTTTGATCAAACTATACAATAAAGATGAACACAATACTAACTCAAATGACAAGCCAAAATTCTAGGACAAAAATAAAAATGTAGTTAATGATCGAGTCACCAATAATAAACATATTCAATCCATTACATCATCACAAGAACCATCTAATGTTTAGAATATACAACAACCCAATACCATTTAAATTATGTCTAAACAAAATAAACCTCATAATCCACCAAAACACAAGTATACCTCTTTGGGGGAACCCATTGAGGTTGCCTTTCACAAACTCATTAAAGAAAACATGGTCACATTCCCATCCACAAGACCATTTGATGACTCAAAACCCAAACCCGATTGGTATAAAGAAAATGAATAATGTAAATACCATCATGTCAATGGCCATGCAACTCATAAATGTATGAAGCTCAAAAATTATATCCAAGACTTAATTGACCAAGGAGAAATTATAATTGAAAGTGACTCATCCACCTAACCCAATGATAATCTTGGAATATACCAAAATCCCCTCCAAAAACATGATCAGTTGTAACCATCCACATCAAACCAAGGTCAATCCCTCAATAATCACACCAATAATGTCTTCTGTTATAGAACACCCCATACCTATGCTAGCATTGTGGGACATATCAACTCTGATTGCATGCAAGTTGCAACCATAAAGATTGCATCCAAATCTCCTAACTATGTTGTCACCACAAGGCATGGTAGGGTCACCCTCCAAGGACCTTCCTCATCATCCTCCTCACAAGCCACCTGAGACAACCTCATTGAACAACTTGAGAAAAGTCTAGCTCAAATTTCCATCACAGAACTTCTCAACTCCTCAAATGTTCATCGAGCTATACTAGAGTGTGCCTTACAAGAATCAAGAGTTACGAATGGCATAGATCTTGATCACTTTCAAGCCCTTGTGGGTCACTTGTTCTCCACTTATCACCTTGCCTTCAGTCAAATCAACATGCCTCCCATTGATCCCACACATAATCGTCCCCTTCATATTAAAGTTTTTGTATCCAAGTATAAAATAAAACGTGTCCTAGATAACGGGTCTAGCTTGAATCTAAGTACATTCAGATTGGTAAAACAATTGTGGTACTCTAGAGATAACCTTGAGCCTCACATAATCATAATAAATGCATATGATAATTCAAAAATAGAATCAGAGGGTACTATATGTTTGCCCATACAAGTTGGTCCTTTACTACAAAGAACTACATTTCATGTTGTCAATCTTGACTTACCATATAACATCCTACTAGGTCACCCATGGATCCATGGCATGCAAGTCATCCCATCCACGTACCATCAATGCTTAAAATTCCCCCATAATGGCATAGAAATCACCAAATCCCTTTCAGTACTGCAAACTAATAGAAAGTGCCTATTATAAATCCCACCATTATCCTAGAGCATTGAATATGTCTCCTAAAAATATGCATCCTTTTCATCCTATGTTGATCCTAACACACTTGCTGCCACTTCCAATCCCCCTTTTGTTAAATCCAAAGTCAATATCGTCAACATTGGGTGCAGGGAATATGAGTTGCACAATGCCTTTCATGTGGGCGCATTGCCTCTCTCTCCAAGATCTTATAGACGCATTCTTCAACAAAAGAATAAAAAACCTTAGACCTATCCATTAATAGATACTACCTTTGTTCTAGTTGATTTCCTGGCAGATGAAGAGATAGATGAATCCATCACTTTGTGGCTCTACAGAGATGAAGAACTTGCTCCAAAATTTTTAAAACATGAATTTATCCCATGTAGCTCTCCCTATGTTGAAAAACATGAGATATAAAGGAAATGAATGTTGTCATGATGAGCAAGGCATAGTAACTCCTATCCCAATCCCACCATATCTTTCTAGACATGGGATCAGATACATAAAAACTTGTTTGGAAACCAATTGTAAAGACCACTCCATTAAACCAGAATAAAATAATATTATTCAAATAAAATAATTTCGAAAAGGGAACAAATTAAAATTTATTCCAAAAAATACAATATATTATGAAACAAATTTCTCTCATCTCAATGTATATTCAAATAAAAGTATTACATAAGCTACTCGACATTAGCTTAGAGTACAAATAGGACTAAGTTCTTTGCAACAATATACAACAATGAGTTGCACCATACAATATCACCATTGAACTTGGTGGGGAGAGACCACCATCGAGGTGATTTACCATCCAGCCACATGGCTTACGCCTCCTCAGTCTTACTCCAAAATAGAAGCAACCTGACCCTTCGCGAGGGGTCTAGTAAACTGAAGCTGGCATGTGTGGAGGAATCTGGTGCAACATGATATCTCTAACATTTAACAATAGAAAAATAATTGCAAATGAACACATATCATGATGAAAGAACACTTAACTAAAATCACTAGTTCTTAAGATATAATAATCCACACTCTTAAGTTTAATACCACTAATATGTAATGTACATATATATTAACATATACAACAACATATAAAATCAATGCATATAAATTAACATATGCAACATCATATAAAATCAATGCATGTAATACATATATTAATATACGCAACAATATATTAAATCAATGCATGTAATGCATATATTAACATATGCAACATCATATAAAATCAATGCATATATTAACATATGCAACAACATATAAAATCAATGCATATATTAATATATGCAACAACATATAAAATCAATGCATATATTACATATGCAATAGCATATAAAATCAATGCATATAAATTAACATATGCAACAACATATAAAATCAATGCATGTAATGCATATATTAACATATGCAACAACATAAAATCAATGCATGTAATGCATATATTAACATATGCAACAAACCTTTACTACAACCTAGATTCAAACCTCCTGGTAAATTTTTGACGTTAGTAACTTGATTTAATAGAGTTTTGCGCTCTGCTAGGGTTTTTTGGATTTTCTAGGGTTTTGCTATTCTGCTTTCCGTTTGCTGCTTGGGGATGGAGGGTGCTGCAGTAGGCAGTACCTCTATTCCCCTACCCGTTTTAGACATTGCCAGGCCTGCAAATTGGAAAACAGTTTTGACGAGATAGGTGGAATCTCCTAAGAATGGGACAATGGTTTGTCACCATAAAGAGACAGTTGAGGGGTCTTCACTCGTGGTTCCTAACAATCTGGTGGAATTGATTGTCACTTCTATGGATCTTGCCCTGGTCGGAAAGTTTTTTTCTCTTCACCCCAACATTGAGATGATCCGCAAATGGGTCTCCAATTGTTGGCATGTCAAAGGCAGTGTGACTGTTGTGGGTATGGCACGAGGGCTATTCCTCTTTTGCTTCACCAACAAAGAAGACACGTTGGCTATCTTATCCGGAGGACCATGGCTTTATGGTACACATTCACTTTCTTTGGGCTGTTGGAAACCAAGGTTTCACCCTAGTACGAATCTCAATAAAATTGCCCCAGTTTGGGTACGTCTGCCTGGATTTCCCTTAGAATACTGGGATGAAGCTATTTTTAGTTCTATTGCTAATTCTTTTGGTAATTTTGTTACCCTTGACAACTCCACACACAGCAAGTCTCACTTTGTTTATGCAAGATTCTATGTTAATGTGGAAATCAATAAGACTCTACCCGTGTTTATTGACATTACTTCAAAATTTGGCGTCTAGAGTCATCCCATTTCATATGAGAATTCCACAACTTTTTGTCAGAATTGTAAGAGGAAGGGGCATCTCATCTCGCATTGTAAGTTCAAGAAAGCTGAGGAAAATAGTAATAAGGAAGTCACTGTGGAGAATAAGGAGGTGACCTTGGTTAATGATGAGCACTCAAAGAAAGCTTTTGATCTTAAGGAAAAGGGCGAGCACACAACTTTGGAAGAAGGTGAGATTTTAAACCAAGTTAAGAATATTCAGTTAGGGGGTGATAATCTTGAAGAGCCCCAGATTGAATCTGATAAAGATAAGGTGACCCAGATGGGTTTTGATGCAGCTAAAAATGTTCAGATGGAATATGATCAGCTTAAGGAGACTCAGTTGGGATATGACAGAGTTGAGGGGACCCAGATGGGTTTTGACAGAGTTGAGGAGACCCAGATGGGTTTTGATAGTTTTGAGGAGACCCAGTTAGGAGACGGCAATGTTAAGGAAACCCAAATGAGATTTGAAAGAGAGGTAGAGTCACAGGTGGGATTTGACAAAACTAAAGAGACCCAGTTGGGTTTTGACAGAGTGTTAGAGACTCAGGATAATGAGGTAAAGTTTGTGCCTTTGTCTTCAGGCCAAAATAAGCTTCACCCTTCTCCTGGGAAACTCACATCAGGTTTTCTCAAAGAAGGGCTTTTTCCTTCTTCTCCAAAGAAGCATTCTAATCAGTCTATAGATCCTCTGGAAGTAGCTACAGCTTCAACGAGTGACCATGAAGAGTGGACATCTCAAAAGAAAAAGAGCCGTAAACCAAAAAAGTCGGCTAATGTTGGTTTAGATCATTTGAAGGGTAGACCTTCATTACGAGAAACCAGGCAAAGAGAAGCAACTAGGGAGATTGCTAGTGGAAAGTAGAAGACACTAGAGAATCACTCCAGAAAGTTATTTAAATGAAAATTCTTTCATGGAACATGAGGGGTCTTAATAACCCCTCAAAATAATTTGAGGTCAAAAACTGTATTTTTGATCACAAAGTGGATATTCTTTTACTTCAGGAAGTTAAAATGTCTGAAGAAGCTTTCAAAAAGATTGTTGATAGGATTTGGCCTAATGCTTCCTTCTACATAAGTCCTGTTGTTGGTGCCTCTGGGGGAATTGTGACTATGTGGAATGCTTCTAGATTTCCTGGTAAACTTTCTTTCTTCAATAAAAATTGCTTGGTGATTGATTTCTCTTTGCCTTCCTTTCGATGGAGTCTGGTTAATGTTTATGCCCCTAACACTAGGGTCTTAAGGAAAAATCTTTGGGAAGATTTAGCTAACCAACTCTCTTCTTATCCTAATTCGTATTGGATGCTGGCAGGTGATTTTAATACCCTTCTTTATCCTTCTGAAAAGTCTGGGGGAATTTTGGACTACTCTGATAGTATGTTGGACTTTGCTGATTTGATTAACACTTTTGGGCTTATTGATATTGATTTGATGAACCAAAATTTCACTTGGATTAATAGGAGGAAAGGGGACCAAATGATTCAAGTGAAACTTGATCATTTTCTTATTTCCAATAATTGGCCAAACATTTCCACCCTTAAATTGGCTGCTCTGCCTAGAACTATTTCTGATCACAATCCTCTCATTTTGGAATGGGCTAATCAGAAGAGAAAAGGTCCTTTTCCTTTTAGATTTGAGGCTATGTGGACTAAACATCATGATTTCAGGAATCTTCTTTCTAGATGGTGGCAACTTCAGGTTGTGGGTACTCTTATGTTCAGACTTTTTAAAAAGTTGATGCATGTCAAGAGAGAAGTTTATGGTTGGAATAAATACAGTTTTGGTAACATTTTTTCTCAAAAAAAGATCTTATCCAATAAGCTAGCAGATATTCAATATAGGATTAATCAAGGTGATACTTCTAATATTTCCCTCCAATTAGAAAATGACTTAATCAGAGATTTGAAGAATTTAATGAGTAGAGAAGAGTTATTCTAGAAACAAAAATCTAGAGTTCAATGGCTTAAAGAAGGTGACTGTAATACTGCCTTCTTTCATGTTTCTGCTTTAAGGCATATAAAATCTAACTCTATTTCTCAAATAAGATTGGAGAATGGTAATATGATTACTAATGAGGAGGAGATTAGAGATCATGCTGTCAACTTCTTTCACAATCTGTTGTCTGAACAAGGACCGAGTGCTGATAACTTACAGGTTGTGAATCAGCTTCTGAACAATATCCCTTCTCTGATTTCTGAGGAAGATAGTGCTGATACTTTAAAGCCCATTTCTGAGGAAGAGGTTTCTACATTGGTCTTTTCTATGGGGCCTTTTAAAGCTCCGGGGCCAGATGGTTTTCCCCCTTTTTTCTTCCAAGAATTCTAGGACATTATTGGATATGATGTCACTACTGCTGTCAGAGACTTTTTCAGAACTGGTAAACTTTTGAAACAACTCAACAATACCTTCATTGCCCTTGTTCCTAAGAAGCTCAACCCAGAGATGCTCGTTGACTTTAGGCCTATCAGCCTTTGTAATACTATTTACAAAATTTGTACCAAGCTTCTGGTGGTCAAAATCCAACCTCTTCTTAACAAAATTATATCTCCCTCACAAAAGGGTTTTGTTTCTAGGAGATAGATCTTAGATGCTGTGATTACTACTCATGAAACTATTCACTCAATGGAAAAGAGTCGTATCCCAGGTATGGTTTTCAAACTTGATATTTCTAAAGTTTATGATAGGGTGTCATGGCAATTTTTATTTAAAATCATTTAGAAGCTTGGGTTCAATGATAAAGTTTCTCTTCTCTTTAAGGAAGCTGTTACTACTGCTAAATACTCAGTCCTTGTTAATGGAGTTCCAAGAGGTTTCTTTTCTCCTTCTAGGGGATTAAGACAGGGAGATCCCTTGTTCCCCTATCATTTTATTATGATAGTTGAAGCACTTGGTAAATCTATTCACAGTAAGATCAACTCTAAAGTTTTAACTGGGATTAAACATGCTTCCTCTCTGTCTCCTATGCCTATCCAACAGTTTGTGGATGATACCATTCTTTTTGGCATCTCCTCTGTTTTGGACGCCTCTAGATGGAAATCTTTAATGAATGATTATGCTATGGCTTCTGGTCAACATATTAATTTTCAAAAAAGCAATGTTTTCTTTTTCAATACCCCAGGGGATCTCCAAAGAAAATTTGTTAATATCCTTGGTTGTGTAGCTGCTGACCTTCCTTCAGTCTATCTTGGTCTCCCTTTGACTACTAAGGAAGTTTCTCCGGGTTTTTGGCATAATATCCTTGAGAGAACTCAAAAGAAATTGTTGGGATGGAAAGGAAAACTCTTAAGCAGTGCGGGAAAATTGCAACTTCTAAGGGCCTCTCTTCAGGGTATACCTACCTACTTTTTATCCCTATTTAAAATGCCCAGATATTTGGATGATAAACTAGAGCAAATTCAGAGAACTTTCTTGTGGATGGGAACAGAAGAAAAAAAGAGAATTTCTTTGGTTAAATGGGATAAATTCTGCCTACCTAAGTCTCATGGTGGGCTTAACATTAGAACCATTCAAAATATGAATAAGGCTCTACTGTCAAAGATTGTTTGGAACTTAAATAGAGATACTGACTAGGGTATTATTATAAAGGCCAAGTACTTAAGGGACACTGACAGATACTCTTTCCTCAATCAGGAGGGCCTTCCTCGAGGATTTGTTATTTGGAATAAAATTATAAAAGCCGGAAGTCTTGTCAACAAGGGTATCAAATGGAAACTTGGTGATGGATTGCTTATAAATTTTTGGGAAGATCATTGGTTGGCTGATGGGCCTCTTTCTAAACAGATGGGTAATGAAGCTATTAGTGTTCTTGCTAAACATTTTTTTGGCAACAAAGTTAGTTACTACATTCATCAAGATCATGGTGTTAGAATTTGGAAAAATCTACTGGAATGTTTTACTAATAATCTGAATCTCCTCCACAGGGCTAATAAAATACAGCAAATTCTTCTTAATACTAGGATTCCCCTTTTCTCTCGAAATGATCAATTTTTTTGGTCTGCTGACAAGAAAGGGTTTTTTTTAGTTAAATATGCTTACCATTTGCTGATCGAGGAACTTAAAGATGATGTCTGGAGGAAGGTCTGGAATTGTAAACTCCTTCCTAAGGTTAACTTTTTCTGGTGGACTGCTATTCATAATAAGATTCTGACACAGGACAATCTTCAACGAAGGGGTATGCAATTGGTTAACAGATGTGTTTTGTGTTTGAAAGAAGAAGAATATGTCTCCCATCTTATCCTGCATTGTGAATTTGCAACTGAGATATGATGTAAAGTCTTTCTGAATTTTGGGTTACAATGGGTCTGCAACAAAGAAATAAAAGATCTCATTCCTAATTGGATCCCTCCTCTATTCCATCCTTGGTTAGTTGAATTATGGACTCAAACTCTTCCTTTCGTTGCTTGGTTCCTCTAGAAAGAAAGAAATAATAGAATTTTTAGAGAAACTGTCAGAAATTCTTCACGGGTTTTGAATTCTTTTTCTAAGGCTCTCCTGGAAAATGTGTCAAATTCCAACATCAAAATTGCTAATAAACCTCTTACTCAGCATGAAGTCCTTGTGGCTTCCAACTGGGGGATTGTGAATCAAATTCTTTCTTTTGATGATTCTAAACGCATTAAAAGACTTAAACTATTTGGACTCCCCCTGATCAAGGTTGCTCCAAATTAAATTTTGATGGAGCTGCTAAGTCTAATGGTAAGGCTAGTGGTGGAGGAGTTATAAGGAATGACAGAGGAGCTCTTATTGTTGCTTATGCTAGAGTAATTGGTAACCAAACTAATAATTTTGTTGAAGCCTCAGCTCTTTTATGGGGTCTTAAGTTGGCCATTTCTCTTGGCATCCATCAGCTTCATGTTCAGGGTGATTCAAAAATTATTATTGAGGTTATTTCTAAAGTTTCAGAGTGTGGATGGCAACTTAAGGATATAGTGCTTGATATTCAAACTCTCTCTCAGGTTATTCTTGTCATTTCCTACTCTCACATTTATAGGGAGGGCAACACTGTTGCTGACGGCCTGGCAAATTTAGGTCAGCAATTTCAAAACTAGCGATGTTGGCGTCAACTTCATAATATCCCATGTCAAATTCGGGATATCATTCAAAAAGAACAAATTCTTAAATGATGACTACTCATCATTTCACCTAGCTTATCTACGTGGCCAATTCTTTAATTCAGGGCATGTTGATTAGACACTCTAATAATGATGGGAGTGAGCCTAGACAACCTTGCATGCGTGTGAAAGATAGCCGATTAATTTGGGAAGATTATATTAGGACCTCAGGTTATCGTTTTAATGATTGCCCTAACTCTGATCGTGTCCTCTTTATTTCCGTTTACACTCATTACACTGTATTCAAAGTCTCTCAATTTTCTCACAGTATTGATAGAAGTTTTCTGGAATACAATTCTACCTACTCCTTTCCCATGTTCATTTAGCTTCACTGGTTTTTTATCATGGGTGGCGACAGGATTCGAACTGAACCTAATAACTGCAGAGAAGTTAAAGAGAATGCCTTGGTCTGGCATTACTGTAAGGGAGGAGGAGTCACCCCTTTCCTTGAATGTTTGAATGGACACGATGAAAACCTGTCTATTCAATTTGCTCAGTCTTGGGATAATCGCAAGGTGCAAATTGGGAATGTCAGTTTTGTGGTCTCTGAGAATGACATTGCTATGGCTACGGGTCTCTCTCCAAAGGGAATGAAGATGCAAAAAAAGTCTAGGGTTTCAGATGCTCAGAATCAGAAATTATTTCTTGGCAAAGGAGAGGAGTTGGTGCCTTACCAAGGTGGTTTTGAAAGAGCCTGTCTTCTTGAACCGTGGGATGACATGTGTTATATGGTGATGAAGTATTTCACCCTTGAGGGTCGCTTCACCAGGTTCTATCACTACCATCTCCCTTTATTGAATCATTTTAGAAGGAATGCCACAATTAGTTTCCCTTTCTACTTGCTTTCTTCTCTTGAACACTCTGTGCAACATGTTAAGAAGACTTGTTGAAGAAGCCTAATGAAAAGCCTATTCCTTGACACCAAGGGCTCATTCATCAATTATACCAGTTTCACTTAGCTCTGTCTCCTCCATCTTCTCTTCAACCTTCTGATCAGGATACCCCTACTGCCTCTGTGAAAATGAGTCTTGCTACTCCTAGTTGACTCCCTGTAGGTGATCCTTTTCTGGTATTTCTAAGTCTACGACCAAGAGTGTTCAAAACCCTCCTAGATTTAAATTGAAACCTAAAAGATGTCTCTCAAATGTGGACACGGAGTCTAACCTTTTGAAGGATGATATTGGGGTTTTTGGGACCCAGATTGAGTAGAGTCATGGTAGGGGACCCTTATGGAACTTCAAAAAAGTTATAACAGAGGGTAAATTTGCTATCGTTAGGTGGTCTGGTCATATTGCTGGCAAACGGGCTCCCAAACTGAAGATGATTGACTATTCTGAAAGCAATTCTGAAGCCTCTACCCATGAGGAGGAAGATCTCAAGACTGATGTTCAGGAGATTGCTATTGAAGATTCTAGTGGTGAAGAAGAAATTGATGGGTAGGGCATTCCTGTGGAAGTCTTTGAAACTAAAGATAATGTTGGGGTTCATAATCCTATCTCCATTGGTGACTGTCTGGATGTTGGCAATATTACTACCCAGGTGAAAGTGACTGATATTGATGAGGACATTGGGAAAGATATCTACTATGTTCCCACTTCTGTTCATGTTGATCCTGATAATAATACTCAAGATGGTAGGGAAGAAGACAATACTGAGGAAATTAATGATGTTGACGATCTGTCTTAGCTGAAGGAATGGGTGGAGTTCCTGGAAAATAAGGTCTCTTCTCTTGGCAATTTCATTTCTAACATGTTATGTAAGACTGCTATGGTCAATCTCTCTCTTCTTCGAGAGCAGGAGGTTCTCATTCATGGAGCTGATAATGACAGAGTTAAAGAACTTGACAAAATGTTGGAGTTTCTTTCGAAGGGAGAGGAGGAGATCTCTTCCTAGTCTTTCTTTGCTTTCTGTTTGTTGGTTTTTTACTGTTAGTATCTTTTTACTGTATATCGGCTGTATGTAAGCTGTCAGTGGTTGTTTTGGCTCTTTTTCTTTTCTAAGCCTTTTTTGCCCTTCTTGGGTTCTGTTTTGTAATATGGGATCGGCCCCTCGTTTGTCGCCTTATCATATCAAAAACATATGCAACAACATATAAAATTAATGCATATATTAACATATGCAATAACATATAAAATTAATGCATGTATTAACAAATCAGTGCATATATTACATATGCAATATCATATAAATCAATGCATGTAATGCATATATAAACATATGCAACATCATATAAAATCAATGCATATTAATTAACATATGCAATAACATATAAAATTAATGTATATATTAACATATTCAACAACATATAAATTCAATCCATATATTAACATATGCAACAACATATAAAATCAATGCATGTATTAACAAATCAATGCATATATCACATAGACAATAGCATATAAAATCAATGCATGTAATGCATATATTAACATATGCAACAGCGTATAAAATTAATGCAGCAACATATAAAATCAATGCATATATTACATATGCAATAGCATATAAAATCAATGCATGTAATGCATATATTAACATATGCAACAACATATAAATTCAATGCATATATTAACATATGCAATAACATATATAAAATCAATGTAGCAACATATAAAATCAATGCAAAATGAGCAAGCTAGAAATTCTAATTTTAATGCCAACCTTGAAATGCAAAATCTATAAACATTGATGAACAATGGAAAATTTTCACAACTTACTTTTATTTCTTCAAAATACCTACCACGCCTAATCTAAATACATTGAACACATAATTATAAAAGAATAATATTTCCCTTGTAACTGTTATTTTTAAGACAACACATGAATAAAATAAAATAATGACAACTCTTCTTCTTGCGGCCCAAATTAGAATAAAATCAAATAATGGCAACTCACAAGAATGTTTCAAAAATATATAGAAATGCCTAAATGCTAATTTTAATTACAACTAAAACAAGATATTGCATAAAGGAATTAAATGCAATATTCTACTCACAAGAAAATAATTAATTTAATAAATAAATTAATGAAAGCTAATAATTAAATAGAAGTATTGCAACTAATATATAAATTTATTGCGACTAAATATTTAATTTAGTCTATCCTTCAAAATAATTTTTCTAAAAGCAATAAAAATAAGAAAAATAAATGCAATTATTTTTCACACTCTAAGACATACACATTAATGCAAATTTAATCTACATGACAACTATGTGGTGTGTGCGGATTCACTTCAAGGAATTCACCTTCAGTCGACTAGACACCCCCTCCTTGATGATACTCTCTCTCCATTGAGAGAGTGTCGTTCCTTCCATTTTCACATTAAAACAATTAATTAATCCCCAAAACAAATATAATAATATCATTTACTTTCTTGATTAAATATTAGGAAATTAAGGGTTGTGACACCAATGACCCACACGATACTTCTACAAGCGTAGAGGAAACTTCTCTTAATGTTGAACATACTGCAAAAAAGGTCATCATTGCCTCTTTTGAAGACTTAGACATATCTGACCTTTTCCATGAAAAATCCATATGCACCATAGACTTTCCATTAATCTATCCTGAACTCATAAATTGGGATCAACAAGATCCAATATTTCTCAATGAGTTTCAAAATGACAAAGCAATCATTGAATTCCTTGGGGTTCGTGATGACATTCCAACTGTTGATCACAAAAAGGGTTTTGGGATCAACCTTGACTCCTCTACATACTTTGGAGAACAGGAAGATTTCCTTAGTCCAACAAAAAAATCAAAAAAATCAAAATATAAAAATCAAAATAAAAAGTTCCCTAAGGAAAACCTCTCTAAGGCACTATCAAACACAAAAAAAGTAAAATAAAGGACGTGTCTATCGATGAAACCCTCTCTAAGGCACCAATAGATGAGGAACTCAACCTCTCTATCTCACTTCAATGGCATGATCGCTCTAGTATTTTAGTAAAAGAGACACGAGAAATAAATCTGGGAACAAAAGAGTCAAAAAAATCACATTTCTTATTTCCTCCTTAGAACCAGACATTCAACAAGTGCTTTCCACCATTTTGAAGAACTATGCAGATATCTTTGCCTGGTCATATGCTGATATGCCAGGATTAGATCCTTCTCTTGTGGTGCGTCATCTTGTGGTTCACCGCGATGCTAAACTAATTAAGCAAAAACTTAGAAAGATGCATCCACACATCGTTCTCTTGGTCAAGGAAGAACTACAAAAGCTCCTAGAGGTAGGCTTCATTTGCCCAATTAACTATCCTAAGTAGATATCCAATAGTGTACCAATTAGTAAGAAACCTAAAGGAATCATAATTTGTACAAATTTCAAAGATCTTAACAAAGATTGCCTAAAAGATGACTTTCCATTGCCCAACATCGACATCATAGTGGATTTAACAATAGGACATGAAATGCTCTCTCTCATGGATGGTTTTTCAAGATATAATCAGATACAAATAGCTCTAGAAGATTAGCACAAAACAAATTTCATATCTCCTTGGGACACTTTTTGTTATCAAGTCATGCCTTTCGGACTAAAAAATGGAGGGGATACATACTAGAGGGCTATTATCGTAATCTTCCATGACATGTTACACGATATTGTGGAATATTGTGTTGATGACCTTCTTGGCAAATCCAAAATAAGAGTAGAACATCCACAAGTACTTCAATGAGTTTTTGATAGATTAAGGGAATATAAAATCTGGTTAAATCCAAAAAAGTGTGTTTTTGGGGTTACATCGAGTAAACTCCTAGACTTCATTGTTTGACATAGAGGTATAGAGGTGGATCTAGCTAAGGTTTTAGCTATCACAAATATGCCACCTCCTCGTAATCTCAAACAACTTTGTAGTCTCCAAGGAAAATTACAAGCCATCAGAAGATTCATAGCACAACTTGATGATAAATGCCAACCTTTCTCTCACCTCTTGAGAAAGAATACAATATTTCATTGGGATGAATCATGTCAATAGACTTTTGATTATATCAAAGAGTACCTTGTCTCAGCTCCCATTCTTATGGCACTAATTGTAGGCAAGCCCCTATTACTTTATATTTCAGCTACACCATTTGCACTAGGGGCACTATTAGCACAACATGACGAACAGTGTAGAGAATGAGCAATATACTAAACTAGTCGTACCTTGTTAGGCTATGAGTTAAATTACACAGCTATGGAGAAGGCATGTTTGGCAATTGTCTTCTATATATGGAAATTAAGACACTACATGCTCAACCATCAAACTAAACTCGTCTAAAATTGATCCATTAGAATATCTTCTCTCACATGATTCTCTCACAAATCGCATGGCTAAGTGGGTTATGATATTAAGTGAGTTTGATATTGAGTGTGAAGATAAAAAAGCAATCAAAGGACAGGTGCTTACAGATTAGTTAGAAAATGTACCTTTGGTTGATACACATCCATTGGTTGTCGATTTTCTAGATGAATCAATTATGACCCTTGACACTCCTACTACTACTACATGGAAACTCTATTTTGATGGATCTTTCACTAGTCATGGATTAGGGGAAGGCATCCTTTTTGTCACACCTCAAGGAGATCTTATTCCTAAAGCTTTTTGGCTTGCCTTACCTTGCCTTGCACCAACAACATGGAAGAGTATGAATCTTTACTCACTAGTCTCAAAATAGCACTATAGTGAAATATCAAAGAACCCCTGGTTTATGGGGACTCTCAACTTGTTATCCATCAAGTTAATGATGAATACCAAACAAAGGATGATAAGTTAATCCCCTACAAATGGATGGTTGATAGTTTCTATAAATATTTAACATTGTTGGTTCCCAAATCAGCAAACACTAAAGATTTTACACTTCTTATGATCAGGTTTACTGTAGGACTTGGCCAAAAAAGACGGGAGATTGTTTGCACTTGTCTCCCCTTCACTTCAGGTTCTGTTGCACCTAGAGGGGAATCCCTCATTCACAATAAAAGATTTATCTTTGACTAACTCAGGTAAAATGCTCTCAACTATGCACCAAGAATTGTTGGATAAACCCTAGACTGGCAATGTTCTTGGACTATCACACTGGTTAAATTTGAGAGCATGCAACTACAACCCTACTCCTAAAATCCTAAAGTTTTAAAATGATGTTCTGATTTTGTTTTATGCTTGGCTGTAAGACTAGGATTCTGATTCATAAACTTAACACAAACTCTGATCGGTGCTTATCTCTGGGCATGGAGTCAATCTGACATATATGTGTGAATGGTCTCACAAATATTACAAGCTTACAAATTTCAAAGGGTTTGACCAATATTTGCCTTATAAATACACCCAAGACTGAGTATTCTGTTAACCCTACTTACAAATATCCCTGCTGCAAAACAATCTTCCCCACACTTAACCTAAAATAGTTTAATCTACTCCTTGAATAGAGGTCAAAAATTAAGTATGTAATACATAGAATCTTTATCTCTGAACTTCAAAAACCCTTAGTTATTTAATTCAAAAAAAGATTGCTAATAGCACTGGAGACAGTCAACAGAAGACATGCATAAAGCATTTTTCATATACTGCAACATGAAATTGTAAATGATTTATGAAAAACAGCATTCAATCACATAACTCATAGACTTATAGAACAAGAAATGAAGCACCGAACAAAGCCCTATATTTTGTTTACTTCTCAAAAACTCCAAAATCATCCAACAACCAAAAAAGAGAGCCCAACAGTCATTTATTGGCTCAGAATAAGTTACCCTAAAATCTACTACATTCTTGAGGTAGGTAAGAAATTCATTACAATTTTGCCTCCAAAAGACATGGGAAAATATTAAAATATGCAGAAAACAGGAGAAAAGGAAATACAATATAAAATGGTTTTAATTTATTTCCCCTTTTTTTGACTTCCCACACTTCACATTTGACTGTCGGATAACCCCATTTCACACTATCGCAAAGCACTGTTGGAAGCTCTTCCATCCTCATGCGTTGCCGTGAAACATGACTCTATGACCTCTCCTCTATCTCTTCCAGCTTCTATGATAACATTTCACCCTCAAAGGAGAATTACAGCAGCATTCAATTTTGATTTTTGCCCAAACCAAACATCTCTGTGTCATTTTCTGAGAAACAAGGGCGTTTTTCACCCTATTGGCAGCGAAAAATCAATGTAAATGTGTTTAAAACCTCCGCCAATGCCTTAGAAATGATCCAAGGACAAATTCTGAGCATAAAATTGCATATTTTGGCTCAAAAATACCCCCAAAAATTAGCCTAGAACAGAAAAACGTGATTGCAGTTTTCAATCAGCAACCACTTCCACCTAAAGCTACCTGAAACCCGTCAAAACGGCCTTATGATCGAAGGAAACATTGATATTAACCTGCAGAGGAAGACAGAGGGAAAGAAACGCCCTGCGATGGGCATTTCGCACCCTCACAAGGTCTGAAGGTGTTGAGGGAAGAATAGATGAAACAGACACAGAAAATTAAACTCAAAAATAATGCAAAAGACAAAAGACAAAAAAATTTAACGTGGTTCACCAATTGGCTACATCCACACTGAGCAGGGGATTGTTCTCTGTATTACACCAGAATCAATAATTCTAATACAAAAAATATATGCAGCTATATCAATCACATCTACAACAGCTCAATAATATATATTCTTCTCACTATTGTTGCTACAACAAAAATACACATACTCCACTACTACCATAGTCTATCAATAGACATTTATTAATCTCATCATTAGAAAACAAGACATGTAGAGGTCGAAGCATAAAACACCTGCAACAAATAATAATATTATCCTCAACGTGGGAAAGCCAGTAATTAGAGGGAGGAGTGGAGAACTGTTACACTATCATGAGAGGATTGGACTACATTTACACCAACAATCTCCCACTTGCGGTCTAATCCAAACTGCAAGAGCTGCGCCGAGAAATTCCCTGTATTTCCAATCTTATCATTATTTTGAAAAATTGACAGGCCTATCCCTCAGCCCACCTCTCTCAGCAAATCGTCGATCAATCTTAAGCACCTGCTCATTTGCCCCTTCATACTTTCCAGTATCAATATCCTTATCTTCTAATTCAGCCTTCCAATGTTCTACTTCCATTTTTGCAGTCATTAAATCTTCATGTGCAACCTCAATTATATCTCTGGCATCACTAGCTTCTGTAGTCACTTCGTGCAGAGCCAATACAAGGTCATCCAGATCAATAACTGGGCGCAGAGCCATGGGTTTCTCTAAATGTGCACTGAGTTTCATAGGTCAAATCTGCCTATTACAGAAAAGCTCATCATGAGAAGCAGCACCTCCATTAAACTTAGAAAATTGGGCGCTAAACTCGAAATCCAAACCCAACCCGCCGGGAGAAACATCCACTCAAGCAGCCACATCCTGTTCCATCTTCAGGCCCTGCTTGTGGGCAGGCGAGCGGACGGGACTAGTCTGAGCGCTGAAAAAGAAGGCCGCTTGAATTCATCTAGGGCTAGACGGAGCACATATATAAGGCATGCTACAGGCACGTGCATACTTATAATAATTTCCACCGCCATTGACATGCGATCCAATCCCAACAACCTGGAACGTCTGCATTCGAGTCTCCCTTTTACCTTCCCACACAATTTTTTCAGCTCTAGAAATCGTGGTAGAGAATTTTTTATTTAGACCACCTATGTGAGTGGGATCAGCGACCCGAGTACCAACACCAATTGCAGAAAGAACTTTTAATCCCCTTCTTACACAAGCAACAAGAAGAGAAACCTTCGTATCAATGTTATTAATACAATCAAAAACAAAATCAGGTTGACCTCCAAGAATTTCCTCCTCAGATGACAAAACCAAAGAGTTTTTTAACATCTTTTCCATGGGCAGAGTGAGGCAAGCGATAGCAAAGGCTCCGAGGAGAACAATCATGAGCATGAAATGAAGGACAGAGTTCCATGTGACCTCCATGCTAACCCGTCGATGCCAAGGTCTGCACTGTTCTTCGTCATCTTTTGTGGGCTCGGCAGCAAACTCCACGATTGGCCGCTCGTCCTCCTTATGGTCTTCCACGATTGTGACCTTCACGGCTTCCTTGACCTTTGTTTCTATGGCAACGGTAGCACCAGCAACTGCAGCTGCAGAAAACTCATTTGCACAAATTTCACTACCAGCACCATCACAAATTGACTCCAAACTTTTACTTTGATCACCATTACAAACTGTCTCATCTTCAATCACCTTCAAATCACCATTAATTTCATCTACCCTAGGTTCTATGGCATCAACCTGCTTACTATCATCTAACTGATCCCCAAAACTGTCACTGTCAAAAAAGCTAAGAAAATTATTAATAACAGAATCAGCATCTAATTGATCCAAAGACCCTTGCCTGGCAGTCCCTAATGACGAATCTGAAATAGGATGAACAACTCCCACTTCAGCATGACTCTCTATGACATACAGGGTGCATAATTTGCTACCCCTTGCAATTACCAAGGCACCCTTTTTAACCTTGCATCGATTTGATTCAAAACTAATCTCACAACCTTGAGAACCCAATTGCCCAGCTGAGATTACATTTTGTTTGAGCTAAGGAACATATCTAACATCACGTAACAACCAAGTATATCCATTTTTCAATTTTAATGAAATATCCCCTTTACCAACAACATCACAAGATTCATTGTTACCAAGAAAAACCTTACCAAAGTCACCAATTTGTAGATTTTTGAAATACTCCTTGCATGGAGTGACATGAAACGATGAGCCTGAATCAAGCACCTACCCAGTAGTTGGAATTTCTTCTTCAGTTAAAATAAGAACACTTGCATCTTCTTGGTATGCTGTGTTGGCTTCGCTACTGCTCACCTTTTCTTGTGCTTTTTTGTAGTTCCAACAATTATTTTTTGTGTGACCTTGCTTGCCACAAAACCAGCATTCTCCATTTCTGCTTCTGGACTTCGATCTTCCTCTGTCATTATTTCTGCCTCTGTCTTGACCCCTTCCTCTATTGTCAGTACTTACGGTAGTCAAGGCATCACCACTTATTTTGTTTTGCCCTCTTCTCATATCTTCATTGAGAAGAGTGGCTGCTACATCATCATATCACAGCATTGTTTGTTTTCTCTTATCTTCCCCTTCTTTGGATCTACTTTTACCAGATACCGAATTGCTTATGGTCATGATCACACTGTCCTAGCTATCAGGAAGAGAGCACAACAGCAGCATGGTTCTCATTTCTTCTTCAAGATTGACATCAACAGAAAGTAATTGATTGATAACAATATTAAATTCATTTAAATGATTCGACATGTTGTTATCTTCTTTCATTTTCAAGTTTACCAGTTTCTACAACAGGAACACTCGATTTGTTGCTGAAGCCCTCTCTTACATATCACATAGCTTGTCCCAAATCTCTTTAGCTATTGTCTCCATGGCAACGTTGAAGAGGACATTGCTTGACAGTGATAGGATGATGGTTGCAGCTGCTTTCTGATCTAAGACATCGCAGTGTTCATCTGACATCTTCTCTGGCTTCTTGGACTTCCCTTGCAGTGCAATGGCAAGATCCTTCTGAATCAGCAAAGCGCGAATCTGAAGCTTCCACAGACCGAAGTTCTGTCCCGAAAACTTTTCGATCTTCCATCTATCTGCTTTGTCCATTCTTCTAGAAATTCTTCACAATTCCCAACCCACTTCACCATTGAGCTGCTTCGCCAAGCTTCTTCACCAAAGCTCTGATACCAATTGTTGAGCGAAGAATAGATGAAACAAACACATAAAATTAAACTCATAAATAATTCAAAAGACTAAAGACAAAAAAATTTAACGTGGTTTAGCAATTGGCTACATCCACACTGAGCAGGGGATTGCTCTCTGTATTACACCAGAATCAATAATTCTAATACAAAAAAATATTTGCAGCTATATCAATCACATCTACAGCAGCTCAATAATATATTCTTCTCACTGATGTTGCTACAACAAAAATACACATACTCCACTACTACCACAGTCTATCAATAGACATATATTAATCTCATCGTGAGAAAACAAGACATGTAGAGGTTGAAGCATAAAAGACCTACAACAAATACTAATATTATCCTTAACGTGGGAAAGCCAGTAATTAGAGGGAGGAGTGGAGAACCATTACACTATCGTGAGAGGATTGGGCTACATTTACACGAACTGAAGGCGCACAGGAACCTCCTGTGTGATGGTGCCATATGCACCAAAAATCATTTCTTCTCCCTTATAAACTTTAATCTAAAGTTTAATAAACTCCGTTACTCCTCCTTTAATATTTGCCATCACTTTATTTCGTTCAAACCTTTTAAAATGTCTTTTAATATTCTGCTTTTAATATTTAATTTTTTATTACTTGCATTTTAAAACTTTAATACTTAGGCAAATATTGAATTTCCTTCTCCAGGTAAATGGTGTTTTTTCACCGCGGGCAAACCGGGCACCCGATGATCGTGAAAATTTGCGCAAAGGCATAATCAATTATTTCAAGAAAACCCATTTGCCTAGAATCCACTTCGCCGACCAAATTCAGGCACCTCCTTTGTAAACTGGCTCACTGGATGAGTTCGCCGCAATCAAATTTTATTAAAATACCACATCAAATGGTCTCCAATTTTGATGAAATTGGAACTGGAGATGTCTGAGACCAAAGCGAGAAATGGGTCGCCCTCATAATCATGAAATTTGCAACTTTTTATAATGCCAAATCTAGCCCGGTCGTAGTCAGGAAACAATTAAATACCCCATCAAAACTCATCCTGGAGGCACGAAACTGAGCATGCATGTTACCATATGTGCCAAAAAATATTGCATCAACCGAATTTGCAGTATGATACCTGAGTTACAAAATTTTAATTGACGAAGGTCACCTCCGAGGTAGATTAAGTAGCATGTCGACCAAGCCTTTATCGACATCTCGAAAGAATATTGGTTGTGAAAATTTGTAAAATTTGAGGGTGCCACCACACACATCCAATTTGAATAGGTTCCTTGCATCAATAATAAAGCAATAGATGCCATGGCTACCATTTGTTCCCTCCTTGACATGCCACAGGACAACAAAGAGCATGAATTCTTGGTTGAAGAACCCTTGATCCCCGCATATGACACCCCTAAAGATGAGATGGTATGTGATATTGTTGTTCCTAATAACCCTTGGTATCGTGGCATTTATACATACCTTCATGACCACACCCTTCCACCTAGTCTCACATCTAGCCAATGCCGAAACTTCCTACAAAATACATCTTATTTTACCCTCCTAAGTGACACTTTATACAAAAGAGGATTTGATGGTACTTTATTATGGTGTTTAAACTTATAAGAGGCTAACTTTATGCTTAAAGACTTCCATGATGGTATCTATGGTGCCCATACTAGTGGCATGGTCCTAGCAAGGAAACTTTTGAGAACAAGATATTACTAGCCTACAATGGAACATGACGCCTATCAATATGTGAAGAAATGCCTTGCATGTCAGCAACATGGAGACTTAATTCATGCTCCATTGCAAGCATTGTAGACCATTACTACTCCTTGTCCCTTTTCCACTTGGGGCCTAGATCTCATTGGGAAAATTCACCCCCATATTCTAATGGCCACAAGTCCACTATAACCGTCACTTAGTATTTCACCAAGCGAGTAGAAGATATCCCACTTACCTATACCACCAGTTCCCAAAAATCTAAGTTCATCCTCTACCATATATTTGTTGTTATGGCATCCCTTCTGTAATTATCACAAACAATAGTAAATCTTTTAAAAATTAAGAGGTTCGCACTTTGTTGAGGCTGTAAACACTTAAAAATGTCCTGGGCCTGCGAACGGTCCATTTTCACACATAATGCATCTCAATTTCATATTCTACTACTAATTAAATAATTTTTATTTATTTAATTAATTCATTCCCCCTCTTACACTTTTAATTAAATAAATTTTATTTATTTAATTATTTAAGTTGTATTCTTCTAAATTCCTCTATAATTAAATAATTTAATTATTCACTACTATAACACCCATATTCCCCCTTTAATTTAAATAAATACCTATTTATTTAAATTATCAACCTTACCCTAATTAAATAAGTCCCCACTTATTTAATTAAAATCCTTCTACGTTACCCTTTCCTCTAAAAAATTAAATAAATGCATATAATTTATTTAATTTTAAATCACTTCCCACCTCACCATTTCTTCTAATAAAAAATTACCTTTTGTCCTCTTGTCGCTGGAAACCCTAAATCATTCTCAGCCCTTAATCTTGGCTCCAAGTCAACTCTTCATCTCAACCCTCCATTTACATTTCCCCTTCTATAAAATCACTCTTACCCTCTCATTTTCACCTCACCACTGGCAAAATTGACTTATTCCATTGTCAACTCTTGATCTCTCCATCCTATTTGTAGACCTGCAAGTCTGAGTGCATTAGATTAGCTAGCTTAGATAGCAACAATAAAGAATTTTCACTATTAACCTAGGGTTTCTTACTATCATGCTTCGTTTGTTTGATTCTAGGTTGATTTAGGGCTCCATTGAATGGTTAGGGTTTGAAATTGTTGTTTGCAGGGCTTTGGCAATGTTTTTACCTGACTACAACTGGTGAACCCGACGTGAACGACAGTACATTTTGTGAATTTTGAGTTGTTTTGAATTTGCAGGTCTATGTGACGCATAAGCTGCTCAGTATGACGCTTGCGCTGCTTAGTGTGATGCTTGAGCCGTATGGTGTGATGCTTCTATGGAGTCTACAATGCACCTGAAGGATTTTGTGACGCCTACAACTGTGTTTAGGGAAAAACTTTGTTATTTTGTTTTTATGAGCCTAACCCAGTTGTTTTGGCAGGATTCTAACTTGTTTCTAATGCTCTGTGTGTTTTGTTAACTCTCTGGTTTCTGAGGAATTGTCTCATTAGGGGTTTTATGAGCATTAGGGTTTGATATTTCAAAGATTTTATATAGGGGTTCCTATAAGCTTGTTTGAACATTTAGGTATATCTTGTGTATGTCTGAAAGTTCATCATCTTTCTGGCATCCAAGAAACGACCTTACAGTCCTAGGGTTTGATATTTGCCACTAAAGTGCATTTTTTATTCACTGTTAGGGTTTTTCTGTCAAAATTGTGTTTGCAAAATACAGTGTGATGCTTGTGCAGAATAGTGTGATGCTTACGAAGATCAGTGCAATGCCTCCACTGAAACGCATGCATGTCTCTATGTGACACGGTCGCCTGTCTATGCAACACCCTTGCCATTCTATGCAACACTTGTGCTACACCGCCTGCACAACTCAGTGTGACGCTTGTGCTATTTTATGCATCGTATTTGCCGTTAGGGTTTTCTGCTAACATTTTGCTTACAGGAACTATGTGACACCTCTGTGGCTCTGTATGATGCTTCGACCTCTTTCTACAACGCATGCGTCTGGTATTGAAAAACAAAGTAATTTTCAGTATTTTCTATTCAGATTTTTTCTATTTTTTGTAGCAGACTTAGGGGTTTTCTCTCTGTTACTTATATTTGTTGGCAGCTTGTGGCATTGGAGCGAAACTTTGAATCACTAACTTGATTTTTGTAGGGTTTATTTTATTTCATATATGTGTGTGGTTAACTTAGGAATATTTTGATATGGGTATAAAATACAACTACAATCTGTTTGCAACCTGCATATTTCATTCATTGGGATTAAAATAAACCACAGTCATTTGGGATTAAAAAGAACCACAACCCTGCATACTTTCACTCATTGGTTAAAAAGAATCACAATCTTGTATATTTCACTCATTGGGATTAAAAAGAACAACAATCTTGCATTTTACACTCATTTGGTTTAAAAAGAACTTGCATTTTCACTCATCTAAAAAGATAAAAACAAATTGCATTTTGTTTGCGATGTTTTGTGATTTTTGTTTGTGAAGTGGAGAAGTGTATGCTCTTCCCTCGCACCATTGGTGATCTTGGGAATCAAAATCCCTCCACCCCACTTGCATGAAATTACACCACACTTAAAAAAGGCTAAAAAAAATGAACCCCTTGCGAGTTTGAGCAAGTGCATGTGTATGCTCTCTCCTTGTGTCTTAGTACGAGCCTAGAGATCAAAAACACGTACTTGTCTTGCTTTTGTTTAACCCTTTAGAGTGGGCGTGCTCTTGAGACACATCCGCAAGGAGAACTCATTTGTGACCCCAAGCAGTACTTTCATCCGGTCCGCTATACAAATTAGGATAAGGTGAAAGCAAAGTCCAAACTGGTATTAGCACTTACCGTACAGTGCTAGCTTGAAAGGAAGTGTACCTTTGTGTATATGATACTCCTAGTAGGGTTAGTCAAAGCTTTAAGTAGCTTGTTGGATGCTCGTAACGTACTGGTCCCCCAGATATTCACTACGAACCTTTTGTGCTAGTGGCCAAAATCCCTCTATTTGCTGGCGTAGGAGGTCGGACCTCTGAAGTCGTCCCATGTTCTCGCAGTTCTAAGTAGAGATAGCAAGTTCCTTGAGATCTTTGGGTCTTTAGGAATTCAAAGTTTGGTGTACCCGAGAAGTGAGTGCCGTGTAAGGAGGAGCCAATGCCACCAAACTTCTAGGCTATCCGCTTTGAATAAGTGTGGCTCGAATTTATCCACAATGGGAATCCAGCAGATATTGTCTTTTGACTAGCCTAGGGGTGTGCTTGTCTTCAAAGTGTCTACAAAAACTTGTCACAAAAATGTCAAACAACAAAGAGTCACAGCCATAAAACTGAATGCTAAGTGTTTTCATGACTGATGTGTTTTCTGATTTACACGACAAACTGTCAAACAGACCTAGAAAATTGACTTTAGGCTCCACATAGACTATGCAACGCATCTGCTACTCAGTAAAATGCATAAGAGGCTTTCTACAACGCATAAGCAACAATAAAACACCTATGCCAAGTTCTGTAATGCTTCTGCAGGCATGTGTAATGTACGCGCTTGCAAACAATTTGAAAACCTTAGGGGAACCTTTGAAACATTATTCTCCCAACCAAATTCAACTGCAACCATCTCTCTCAAGGACATTTCAGACTTGCTAGTTTTTCATCCCCTTAGGATACATAATTTACAAAATGTTTCATAGGATTAGGTTGCATACACAAACCCATTTAGAATTAGGCTTCACTCCCATACTTACCATATCATTTAAGCAACCTTAGAACCTTAGGATTTCATCCTTAGACATCAATAGAGGATTCCAAAATTAATCTTCCTAAGTTGAAACATAAGTGGAAACTGTCATAGTGTGACTACCTCATAAGTACAAAGTTGGACTAAAAGACCTTGGCATCATTCCCATCCAATCAATCATAACATGGGCCTAATACTCACTTAACTAGTTTAGGTCCACCATCTAAAGTGAACTCCCTTACTCACGAGCTCGCTTCAATCAAACCATTCCCCTCACATCAAAATTCCAAGGTCTTGATAAACCCAATTAGTACTTTGAAAGTCATTAGTAGACAATAGTATCCTATTGGAGCTAAACTTTGTGAAGATTAAAATCACTAGCCTCTGCTTTAGTCTTGGACATATTCCCTTAGACCATTATCCCTCCTTATTTGCATCCTCAAAACATCCCAAGAAAATACCACAACATATCTCCGTTCCCATTTGCATAGGTCGCTTCCATTAGCATACACTCATTTTTCAACCTTAAATATCCTTGTATTTTCATCCTTAAGGTAAGATCATTTTCCCACCCCACATAAACTAGTAGGTCTTATATGGTCGAGACAAGGTTGCAAAAGAAAAGGAAGGGAGAATCCTTAGAACACCCCGCAAACACCATGAGGTTTTCATCCAACATGGGTAATCCCTTTGAGAATATCCTTTTGAAAGAACAAGACCAAGAAATAACGCAACAAGAAAGTGCATCTTAGATGAGATGATTCACACAAATGCCCAAAGTTACCTCATGAAACTCTTACAAAATGGTACTAGACTTCCCCCCAGGGTAGATATTGTTGGTGCTTCAATTCGCATCTCTAGTATGCAATTTGGAAACGGACAGCTATGCACAGATAAACTGCTCTCCTATTGGAAGGGGGAGTTCCCTTTCTTGCTGATGTTCGCTAAAAAGATAAATTAAGTGAAACCTCGCCTATCTTCTTTTTGATTCTCAGCTGCAGAGCACAAGGTTATAAAACTCTAAACGCTGTAGAAGAGGTTTTTTCCTTTTTAATAAAACTTCTACTACAACTAGCATAGACTAATGACGCTTTCAACCTCCTGAGTAAATTCAAAGCAAAGGAAGTTGAAAGTGAACGGGGAATGATTGTTAACACAAAAACTCAAGTAGTTTTCCTCCAGATTTACACCACAAGACTAAGAGTACTTTAATGATGAAAGCTGAAAAAGAAAGCCACAGAAGCTACACATCTGACAACGAAAACTTGATGAATCGATATAGAATATCAGAGCAAAGTAGGCATGAGACTTCTATTCAATATCACAAAGTTTAATACAACTCCAGGACAGCAATATTTGCAGCAAAAGGTAGGCATACAGTAAGTGATCAAACACTGGAGAACAATGAACACAAATGAACAAACACCTAAAATAACAATGTTTGCAGACTAGAATAGGCACAACAAATTTGCTATCATAAAAGTCATTACAAACAATGGGCAAGGATGCCCTTATTTATACTAAAATCAAAGGAGTAGGGAACCCTAAAATCTCCTTGATTAACCCTAACTTGCCAACTCGCAAGCTTTATTACTATTCTAAGACAAAGATACAATAAACAAATGCTTTAAAGCAATCTGCTTTAAAGCAAAAAGATTCCAACTATCACAAGGTGATTTCTTTCTAATGGATGAGCTGCTTTAAAACAAAAAGCATATGTTTCAAAGCTGATTTCTTTTTGTGTCCCCATCTTTATTGTTGCTTTATTGATGATGTCATCCACTGGTATTCTTTTGCTGATTTCTTCTAAAAAGCTGATTTTGAGCGAAAAAAGATGGCACATGGGTTTTGTAGGCAATTTTGTTTTGAAGCAACCCAGATTGTCAGATTTTGAAAAAGCAGAGATTTTCTCGAAAAAGCAGAAAAAAAGTAGTTTCCCGAAAAAAAGCACAACTCCCAATCTTCAAGAGGAGGATAATCTGGATGGACCCATCTCGACGAAAACTGAAAAAGCTCTGGTCGGATTTCTGAAAAATGATCTCCTTGAATCAAGGACCCTGAAAAAGCAAGCCTTTCTTCTTCCTCAACGCGAATCTATGAAGAACACTGAAAAAGCACCTGGTTTGGGTATTCGAATCTTTGTTGAAAGAAAAATGAAATCTTTCCTCTGGATGCAACCTGCAAAAAAAAATGAAATAAAGAAGCCAAAAGCTTGTCTTCATAAATCTTTTGGTTGAAAAAGCAGCTTTACTTGTGTGAGAAGAAAACTTCATCCTCATCCAAGAAGAAAGCATCTTTTAAAGCATAAATCCAAGTGGATGTCTTCGAATAGGAAGAATCCCTATTTTGTAGGAGCCTATGGCTTCATGTGCAAGATGACAAAAAATATCTTCTTTGATGATGTCATCGAATGCGCGAGTTGGAAGAAGTGTTAACAAAATTTCTTCATTTTCGACACTTCAACACTCGTTTTTACTCAAATATGGCCTGTCTCTGACTTTGACAAGGTGGAAAAATGTCATCATGAACTGAAAAAGCTAACTGATCCTGACATTTTGGAGATTGATCAACTAAGATTCCATCCCCTACCTCCGTTCGACGATCTGACATCGTTTGACCAAGTTTGACCTCCCGGAAACTGCCAACGGGCGAAGATTGGTAACAAGGCATGTCGAAAAACACTGAAAACATGAAAATATTCTAACACTACTCAAGTTGGGCGCCCCAAGCCTCCTGGGGCACCTGGTTTCCCAACACTTAGCTATTTTTTCAATTTTTTCAACTTTTTCAATTTCTTGGTTTGCGTGCGCATTCCGGAGGCACAGGACCCCTGTTTGGTTGTTGATTTCTATCAATTGGGATGAAAATGAGTCTGATGATCTGGCAAATATGCAAGCTTGATGAAAACTAAGTTGATTGTACCTTCCGTTTGCCTCAAAAAATGTGCCAAACTGATCAACACTAAATTGGAGCGCGCTGACGGAAGGAGATTCACGTTTTTCGAGAAAAACATGAAAAATAATCTAACACTGGAGAGTTTGGGCGCCCCAAGCCTCCAGGGGTGCCCAGTTTGTCAACACTTAGCCATTTTTTCAAAAAATTTCAATTTTGTACCTTTTCTTGATTTTCGTGCCCAGTTTGTCAGCACTTAGCTATTTTTTCAAAAAAATTCAATTTTGTACCTTTTCTCAATTTTTGTGTCGACAACTCCTGTTTGATCTTCGATTTCGGTCGTTTTGACGACTGTCAAGGTGGGATGGAGGATGATTTGAGTAGTCTGAACATATCTGTGATGAAATCCTAGCTTTGACTGACTTTTGACCAAGTTTGACCAACCGAAAAGGAGCTGACAGAAGCATTTTCAACGTTTCTCAAAAAACGTGAAAAAAACTAACACAGGAGAGGATGGGCGCCCCAAGCCTCCTGGGGCACCCAGTTTCACCAGACTTAGCCATTTTTGTGATTTTCCAACTTTTCCATTCACCTTGGATCCATCTTGCATCATTTTGCGTGCATCATCGAGTCGACGGTCGTTTGTCGATTTTGTGTCGTTGAAACAACGTTGGAAACTTGTTGATGAGTTTTGGCAAGTGAACTTTTTTGTGTTGATGACTTTCGAGCTCATGCTTCACCTTGTGAAAAAGCAAAAATGACCCAGTAGAGAAAACTTGATCGTTTGAAGATTCCGTCTGAACCGCGCCGATCGTGAAGGAAAATTGACCAATGAGAATCGAGCGTGACACCTGATTTGGAGATTCTATTTTTAGAAAATTTTTCTAACATCCATAACTCAAGAAACCCAGAAAACCTAACTCGACGTCTATTTTTAGAAATTTCTAAAAATAGAAATTTCTATTTTTAGAAATTTTGCTTTTTTAACTTTTTGACGAAAAATTTTCTAGACTTGTTAATGAACCAAAAAATTTGGTTGGGTACAACAGATATCAACATGATTGTAGGGTCACCATCTCATAATGCCGCTCAAAGCCAAGGACAAATGATGCCTTCCTCTAGCCACACCAACTCAACACAAGAAGTTGTCACTATCCTCACGAGACAAACATCACAAGATTCCATGATATCCCATGCAACATTTGATGCCAACAATATGAATGTTATGTCCCAACCATTGACCTTCCCAAATCCTTTTGTCTCAATGAACATGAACCAAAACAAAAGGACACGAAGGATGCACGTAGTGACTTCTAGGGGACAAAATACTACATCAAACACGAATTTGAACCTTGGACCTCAAAACGATCTAGATAATCCAAGAATAGATCTGCTTGGTCAAAACAACACGAATGTCTTGAACCAACAATATGTTGACCCTAATAGTCAAAACACCAACAACATGTCAAATTTGAATATAATATTTGGGTCTACACACGGTAATGTCTTGAACCATCAATACATAAACCAAAAAAATCAAAACAACAACGTTTTTAGAAACACCAATCCCATCCATAACAATGCCTTGAATCAGCAATATGTTGATCCTAGTGGCTAGAACACATGTTAGGTCTCAAAAATGCAAGTTGCTAATCCTAAGAGGATGCCAGGCTCTATGCTTAGATTCACAACGTTTTTGAACTAACTTAACGAAATCAACCGTTAGGGTTTGATGATTCCCTACACTTTAGGTCCTGCTACACCTAGGTGGGTGAACTTTGGAATTTAAAGCAGATTGAATGCAACTATTTTAACTAAGTAAATGGATCTAACTACAGTGGCAAATGGTGTAGACTAGATGAAGGCTTGTTGAATAATCCTAATACCTAATGTATGGTTGGTATAAATTGTATAAGCAATATCAAATTGAATAAAAGGATTTTAATGGTGAATTGAAATAAGACCAGTGCCTTGTTGAGTAAATAGAGTCAAATGAAGGACTAAGACTAGTGGCTTATAGCGGGTAATAATTCTAACTGTTTGGCACAATATTTAGTTTATAACTTGTATAAACGTGCAAGGAGATGACTGACAAACTCTTCTTAATGATCCAACCAATATAATCAGATTTCTTGTTATTCACCAGAAGGCAATTTAATCCTTTCTTGAAGGAACCAATTGAATGAAATATGCAAGAATAACAGATAATATTAATTTGGAGACAAAATGGCAATCCTAACTATATGTCTCTTCTTAGTAATCCAAACTAACACTTCCAGGTTACCGTGACTGATCAAAAGGGTTTTAATTCCTTTTATGGAAACCAATTAATCAAATCACACAACTACAGCAAATGTGTATTGACAAATTAAATATATACTTGATATATTAATCTGAATAACAAGGAAATACAGAACTGGAGACAACCACACAATTGAGTAACTTTGACAAACAATTGACGCCAGAATAGAACCACAGAATCAGAGAACTTCAATTTACTTCAATAATAAACTTGTAACATGGTCTTTGAGAAACATTGTAAATTTTATGTATTATATTCTACTGTTGATTGATCTTTACTTCCGGACTGGGTTCCCCTTATATATGTTTTGCAGTTGTAGGGTTATGACTCTTCATACATCTGGTGCAACCTTTTGTTATTTTAATCTCCTTCAATAACAAAATTTTAATCTTGACCTTCTTACTGTTAAAATGCTTTGGTCGTTGCAAGTGGGATGCCCTTTGCCTTTGTATTGTAGTGTATCTGTATATCTTATGTATTTGCAACATACACCTGAGAAATCACCGGATTTGTGACTCTATATATACAAATCTTTTGTATATCGCATACATTTTCTTCCATATACAAGAGCGGGCCCAACCAGATTTATGAAATGAATTTAAAATCTCCTCTGAATCTGCACTTGTATCATTTCTTTGTATATTGAATGCATATGCTTTATACACAATAGCGGACCCTAGCTAAAATTCACAATATTTAATCTGTCATTCAAATCCGGGCTTGTATAAACTTGTATACCCATTGGCGATGGGGCCCACGTGGTGTTTCATGCATATACATTTCCTTTGTATCTCGAATATGTATATCATAAACATGCAAGCATTTAAACATACAAAGACTTTTCTATATTGAACTTCTTTTGAGATCCGGCTTGTATCTTTAACTTGTATCTTCGCTTGTATATCGGCTTATATATCCGCTTGTATATCGAAGATATACATTGTTATTATACAAGCCCATTGTGCAAGCGGCGGGACCCACCTTATTCCTCACTCGTATTCCATGTTACAACACTACTTGTAGCCAACCTTCATATACAATGCCCGGTACATACAAACTCAATTGTATCTCCTTTCCTAACTTCTTGCTTTTATGAACCATAGTTCATTCATTTTCGGCTCCGCCATGTATATAAAGTGAAATGCATCTTTCGATATACATTAAAGTATGATGCATCCTTTATATTAAACTTTAACTTCCTTTGAGTTTCGCGTTGTATGTACACCGCAATGTATGTATCCGAAACATACAACAATAAAACCGTATTTCATATCCCTTTCGGTTCTGCGATGTATATTACCATTGTATATCCCCTTGTATGTTTTATACAAATGCATTTGTACATGCATTTGCCAGTTTTGTATTTCGAATGCTTTATGCATTTGTATCTTCTCACTATTTGTATCTTGCATACATACAAATAAATATACAACACCTTCGACCGTTCATCTTTGTATTTGGTATACACACATTCTGACCAACATGCACTTTGTTTTTAAGGATCTTGATTCCTCTATTTTCTGTTTCAAATCTCTGCTCTATTGGGTGATCGTTGAGAGTCTCACCAAGCTCCTCCATCGGTATGACTTATGCTGTCGGGAAGGTTTTCAGAGTATTTGCCGATAGTAATATCTTATATCAATCGGCGTGACTGGTAAATTTCTCTCCGATGAAAGGCCATCGGTATCATTTTCTCCATCGGTATCATTTTCTCCATCGGTGATCATTAAAATCTTCTCGCCGATCCTTATTATCATGCCAATAGTCATTTCAGCAAGTTTCTTGTAAAGCAGGGATCGATATAACAAAAGGGAGGTCTTGCCGAAACTTAGGAATTGAAGCCATTGATTCTAGTGTAATTCAGCGAGTGATACACTCACTTGTGGTGAAAGCTTGTGATCTTTATGGAATACACCAGTTATCATCATGACTTTGGGCATAATATTTTTTCTGATTTGGTCAGGTATGGATGAGTAAAATACAAGAAAAGTTTAAATTTTCCTATCCCAACAGTGGCTCTGTCTGGGATGTATACTCCTTGTGAGTATAACAAGAATTCAGATCTCTTGGGGGAGTAGACCATATGTTTTATTCATTTGGAATGACGGTTTTATGAGAATTGTATGGGGAATGGGGGTGATAATGATGGGGAACGGGAATGATCCTATACTACTGTACATGGAAAAGATTATATTTTTTTTATAGAGATTGATAGGATTGTCCATGTACTGGCAGATCCTAATCTCTTTTGGTTTCCCTAAACTATTGTGCATGAAATGAGATTATTTTGAGAATTTTAAGGGTTGTCCATGCACTAGCAACACTTGATTCTCTTTGACCTTCACCTGATTATATCCTGAGAAGCCATCCATCATTGATAACAGTTCACATCCAGTAACTTTTTGTAATATTGCTTCCATATTAGGGAGGGGATAGTTATCCTTAAGAGAAGACTTGTTTAAATTCCTGAAGTCCACACATAATCTAATATCACCATTCTTTTTACTGACATGCACCAAATTAGAAACCCAAGAAGAATGCCTGATGGGTTTAATGATAGCTCCATCTCTTAATTTTGTAAGCTCTTCAAACATCTTAGGAGCTAATGTAGGATTGATTGGCCTTTGTTTTTGTCTGAACGGTTTAGCATCTGTTTTCAATGGTATTTCATGCTGAAAAAGGTCCTCCCTATATGCTTTTAAATCATCATATGACCAGGCAAACACATGTCTATACTTCCTAAGTAAGTTGATGATTCTGCTCCTGATTTTTGGGTTAAGGTTTTTTCCAATAAACACATTCTTTGGGGCTACTTGTTTCCCCAAATTAATCTCTTCAAGGTCATTCTGCACCACTGGTGTGTCTTTCATTTTAAATCTATCATGTCCATTGAATGCCTTTTCCAATGCTATAAGTCCCTTAGGTATTTTATTTGCTTTCAACTGAACTATCTCTTGACCAAAAAAGGATTTCCTTCTCATCATGTTCTTCTACAAATGCATCAAAATCAATCTCTTGATTTTCATAATAGTCAGCACAATGCGGGAAGTTGATTATATCAGCATCATTGTCAAATACTTTCCAATTATGTACATTATCTGGGATAGTGGGTCTGGTTTTGAACTCAACTTTTGTAATACCTCCCAATGTGACATCATCTCTTTTCAATGCGATATTCGCTAGAAAATCTGCCATAATGTTTTTTGACCTATCAATCCAGTTGATTGAAAAGGCATCAAATAACTCAATCTCATCCCAGACCGCATTTCTGTACTGTCTCAGCCTCTTGTTTTTCGACAAGTATTTCTCTCTCACTTGGGAAGTAACCAATTCAGAATCACCATATACAACTAACTTTTTTATCTTATGCTTGGTGGCTATGTTCAAACCAATGAGCAAAGCTTCATACTCTGCTACATTGTTTGTGCATTCAAATGTTACTAGAAAAGAGTATTTGAAAGTTTTACCTCCTGGTGAAATAAATACTACTCCAGCCCCATTTCCTATTTTGCTGCATGCACCATCAAAGTACATCTTCCACACATCATTTGCTTCCTTTTTAGACTCAATATGTATTAGATCAGTGTTCTGCAATTCTGGCTGATTTTTCTCAACATTGAAGGTTCCCAAATATGTATCACAAAAGAAATTTATTTGATGTTGATCCAAGCGTTCTATGATATTTTCATATCTTGGCTCCCTACACAGCTTGATTTCTTTACCTCCCACTGGTATTGTGGCATATGATAAGTCCAATTGGACATTCCCTCCTGCCATTGCAGCCCATTGTCTCGACAGAAGCATTCCATAATATGGTGGGATGTCAACCACAGTAATATCAATGTTATAAGTTGCTTCAGGGTATGAGGCAAGTTTTATCTCCACATCCCTCATAATACCAATGACTGGGATGGATCTATTATCCATTGCATAACACCTACCAAATGTAGTATCAACCCACATTCCAAGTTCCTTCATAACTACTACTGGCATGATATTCATGGCCGCACCTAAATCAATCATGTAGTTCCTCACTATCCTATTTTTTATCAACAATGTAGTGTAGAAAGGGTCCACCTGTGAAGGATTCTTTGTCAATGTATCACCTAGGTATACTTCAGGCATTTGGAATGTTTCCTGGTGAACATTGTTTGTTCTATTTTCAGACCCTTTATGTTTTTGACTTGGTATATTTGAAATCAGTTTGACTATTGTATTCCTGTATTTGTCTATCTTCATCATTTCTCAAAGTGGAACTGATATTTTTACCTGAGATATTGCATGAGCAATGTCAAAAGAATGGGCCATAATCTAATCATTCTTTTCTGTCTTTATATTTTCCTTTTCTTGATTTTGTGATTTTATGAATACACTCCCAGGTGTTCCTTGTTCAACATTCACTGTCCTATTCCTCAAGTTATAAGCATTTTTAGCTTGAGCTATTGTAAGAGCTTCTTTTTCATTTTCAGTGGGCTTTCTCCATTGATTATATCGCAGATAGTTATAATAAGTAGGTTCCTCATAACCATCCTCCTGGTCTGAGAACACTTCTTATTCTCCCATATTGATATGATGTCTTTGATTTCCCACATCATATTCATATCTCTCTTCCTCTGTAGAAGAATAGTCTTCAATCAGCAAATATGGTGTATCTTGTATCATGTTTATAGTGTGATTGTCTCTGTTATAATTGTATAACATTTCTTCTTGTTGTATTGTTTTAGCCACCTCACAATACTCAGGTGAATGTGGTAAATTACACACTAGACACCAAGGTCTATCTTCTACCATATGTTCCATACTTCTCTTTAGAGGGTCAGGGGTATCCTTACCATAATGTTGCTTTCTGATGTTATCAATGGGTCTCCCATCTTTCCAATTTGTATTGTATGACATATCATGCAACCTGGGCCTTTCATGCCTATGCTAACCTTCTTGTTTAGTCTGTTGAACGTTTGGGTTCTGAGCATTTCTAGGGTTATCTCTCCTGCTAACCATACCTGCAGCTTTCCTATTGTTCTCAATAGTTAATGCCACTTTTTGTGCTTCAGCCAGGGTAGTAGGGCACCGGTTTCTAAGTTCATACCCTGTCTTGGGATCAAATGCTTTCATATAAATACTCAATGTTGCTGGATCGAACAGTTTGGATCCGTGTGGTACTTTGTTGTGCAAATTAGAAAATTTCAGATTGAAGTCATACACTGATTCATTTTGGTATTTCTGGATACTTATTAATTCATGTAATGCAAACTCAGGGGCATATTGATTACCATATTGCTCCTTGAATTGATTATGGAAATCAATTATTGAACTGATTGAGGCATTAGGTAAGCTGTTGAACCAGTCTCTTGCATCTTCAGTCAGGGACATCATGAATAACCTCATTCTAATATCTTCGCAGTCCATACCAATATCTTGTATGAAAGCATTGAAGCTTCTGATGTGATCTTCAGCTGATATTGCACTGTTCCCAGTAAACTTGGGAACCGTATTTCTCCAATTACTATCCATAGGATATGGATACAACTAATACCCAGTCAGATCAAATTGGCTACATATGTTTGCGAGGTTTTGAGGTGGAAAATTCATGGGTGGTGGATTAGGATAGTAATTATATCCACCTGGAGGCTAATGATAGGCATATTGCTACTGTGGGTTTATGTGGGGATTTATGTAAGGATTTGGTGGTCTATAATATTGTTGACCAGGGGGTGGGTAAGGATTAACCATATGTTGAGAGGTATTGTGCGTGGGAAGTGCTCTAGTAACTTTAGGAATAGTATTCTGATGAATTCTAGATGCTTGTGAATTTGAAGCACCACTTGTGTTTTGATGTAGATTTTGTTGTGGATTCCTTGAAGTGTTTCCCCTATGTGGAGGTACATATTTTGGGGGGGCTGTCTTGGCCCTATTTTTTATCTGTTGAACCTCCTGTTGCAACAACCTCTTAGTCTCCTGTATCTTGAACATTTTGAGTTCTTTCTGGAGTCTGAGCACATCCTGCTGTTCTTCACTCATACTTCCTGAATTCTTTGGGTTTTCAGTTATTTCTTGAGTTGAGAACCCATGTCTTACCTCTTCTCCTTGCTGTAATGACATTTTAAAATCATATTCAGCTTGTATTTGTTCCATTTCCCTCTTGGCCCGTGCTTCACACTCAAGTAGTTCTTGAGGACTTGGTCTGTATTTTGTCAATATGTCATCATTTACCCCATTGAGATTTTCATTTGAATCATGCAGAGGTGTAAACTTATTGTGAATTGTAATAGTTTGTTCTGCATTATCTTCCTGAGCCTCCTAGTTATTATCCTGGTGAGAATAATTTGAAGCTCCATTTCTTTCGAAGATGTTTCTAATTGGTGGAGATGATTTCAATTTTCTGCCTTCCATCTTGGATCTCCTACCATCCATTTGGTATGAACTTTCTGTTATAACAGTCACTAAAGTCGCCACCTATTTTGTAAATAGGAAAAAGTTTGTAATTTATCTTTCTGGGTTCTTGTTGCCAGCAGAGCTACCAAACTAAAGTTTCTGAAATGACCCTATGAAAGGAATGGCTTATTACTAAGGTCTTTTATCTAAGTCCCCAGTAGAGTCACCAATTTGTTAGGTCTCAAAAATGCAAGTTGCTAATCCTAAGAGGATGCTAGGCTCTATGCTTAGATTCACAACATTTTTGAACTAGCTTAACGAAATCAACCTTTAGGGTTTGATGATTCCTTACACTTTAGGTCCTGCTACACCTAGGTGGGTGAACCTTGGAATTTAAAGCAGATTGAATGCAACTATTTTAACTAAGTAAATGGATTTAACTATAGTGGCAAATGGTGTAGACTAGATGAAGGCTTGTTGAATAATCCTAATACATAATGTATGGTTGGTATAAATTGTATAAGCAATATCAAATTGAATAAAAGGATTTTAATGGTGAATTGAAATAAGACCAGTGCCTTGTTGGGTAAACAGAGTCAAATGAAGGACTAAGACTAGTGGCTTATAGCGGGTAATAATTCTAACTGTTTGGCACAATATTTAGTTTATAACTTGTATAAACGTGCAGGGAGATGACTGACAAACTCTTCTTAATGATCTAACCAATATAATCAGATTTCTTGTTATTCACCAGAAGGCAGTTTAATCCTTTCTTGAAGGAACCAATTGAATGAAATATGCAAGAATAACAGATAATATTAATTTGGAGACAGAATGGCAATCCTAACTATATGGCTCTTCTTAGTAATCCAAACTAACACTTCCAGGTTACCGTGACTGATCATAAGGGTTTTAATTCCTTTTATGGAAACCAATTAATCAAATCACACAACTACAGCAAATGTGTATTGACAAAATAAATATATACTTGATATATTAATTTGAATAACAAGGAAATACAGAACTGGAGACAACCACACAATTGAGTAACTTTGACAAACAATTGATGCCAGAATAGAACCACAGAATCAGAGAACTTCAATTTACTTCTTCAATAATAAACTTGCAACATGGTCTTTGAGAAACATTGTAAATTTTATGTATTATATTCTACTGCTGATTGATCTTTATTTCTGGACTTGGTTCCCCTTATATATGTTTTGCAGTTGTAGGGTTATGACTCTTCATACATCCGGTGCAACCTTTTGTTATTTTAATCTCCTTCAATAACAAAATTTTAATCTTGACCTTCTTACTGTTAAAATGCTTTGGTCGTTGCAAATGGGATGCCCTTTACCTTTGTATTGTAGTGTATCTGTATATCTTATGTATTTGCAACATACACATGAGGAATCACCGGATTTGTGACTCTATATATACAAATCTTTTGTATATCGTATACATTTTCTTCCATATACAAGAGCGGGCCCAACTAGATTTATGAAATGAATTTGAAATCTCCTCCGAATCTACACTTGTATCATTTCTTTGTATATTGAATGCATATGCTTTATACACAATAGTGGACCCTAGCTAAAATTCACAATATTTAATCTGTCATTCAAATCCGAGCTTGTATAAACTTGTATACCCATTGGCGATAGGGCCCATGTGGTGTTTCATGCATATACATTTCCTTTGTATCTCGAATATGTATATCATAAACATGCAAGCATTTAAATGTACAAAGACTTCTATATTGAACTTCTTTTGACATCTGGCTTGTATCTTTAACTTGTATCTTCGCTTGTATATTGTCTTGTATATCGAAGATATACATTGTTATTATACAAGCCCAATGTGCAAGCGACGGGACCCATCTTATTCCTCACTCGTATTCCATGTTACAACACTACTTGTATCCAACCTTCATATACAATGCCCGATACATACAAACTCAATTGTATCTCCTTTCCGGACTTCTTGCTTTTATGAACCATAGTTCATTCATTTTTGGCTCTGCCATGTATATAAAGTGAAATGCATCTTTCGATATACATTCAAGTATGATGCATCCTTTATATTAAACTTTAACTTCCTTTGAGTTACGCATTGTATGTACATAGCAATGTATGTATCTGAAACATACAACAATAAAACCGTATTTCATATCCCTTTTGGTTCCGTGATGTATATTACCATTGTATATCCCCTTGTATGTTTTATACAAATGCATTTGTACATGCATTTGCCAGTTTTGTATTTCGAATGCTTTATGCATTTGTATCTTCTCACTATTTGTATCTTGCATACATACAAATAAATATACAACACCTTCGACCGTTCATATTTGTATCTGGTATACACGCATTTTGACCAACATGCACTTTATTTTTAAGGATCTTGATTCCTCTATTTTCTGTTTCAAATCTCCGTTCTATTGGGTGATTGGTGATAGTCTCACCGAGCTCCTCCATCAATATGACTTATGCTCTCGGGAAGGTTTTCAGAGTATTCGCCGATAGTAACATCTTATACCGATTGGCGTGACTGGTAAATTTCTCTCCGATGAAAGGCCATCGATATCATTTTCTCCATCGGTGATCATTAAAATCTTCTCGCCGATCCTTATTATCATGCCAATAGTCATTTCAACAAGTTTCTTGTAAAGCAGGGATCGATATAACAAAAGGGAGGTCTTGCCGAAACTTAGGAATTGAAGCCATTGATTCTAGTGTAATTCAGTGAGTGATACACTCACTTGTGGTGAAAGCTTGTGATCTTTATGGAATACACCAGTTATCATCATGACTTTGGGCATAATGTTTTTTCTGATTTGGTCAGGAATGGATGAGTAAAATACAAGAAAAGTTTAAATTTTCCTGTCTCAACAACACAAACTTTGGATCTACACACAGCCATTCCTTGAACTATCAATACATGGATCCCCAAAATCAAGACAACATTGTCATATCCCATGCCCACACAAACATCAATGCCACTCATAGCCATACCATGAATCGACAATATGTAGACCCAAATGGTCAAAACAACAATGTTATGGCCAACACTCATACAAACACCATTCCCCAAAACAATCAAAACGTTAACCAAAATGCTAGTGCCTCGTACCAAAATACCCACCATGTCCAAAACACTAACCACATCTTTCAAACAAACCCTCATAACATCCAAAACCAACATACCACTAATGCTTCATCCCATTAGCAATACATCAATCCCAACCAAAACCTAAACTCCTCTTCGTCACACATCCCTTTCAACACAAGCACCAACCCTAGGGTCACAAACTTGGGACTACAAAACACATCAGCCCTAAGCATGGGTAATTCCCATCAACACACAATCGCAAACGTTGTCAACACACCCGTTGAAGTCCTCACCCAAGAGTTGGACAAACTAAGGCAACAATTCTCAAGCTTACAAGTTTTAGGGACAAAGAAACCATACTCTATGGAGGACTTATGCTTGTATCCATTTGACAAAACCATTTACATGCCTCCTCTTCCCCCAAATTTCACCGCACCAAACTTTAACAAATATAGGGGAAAGGGGAGTCCCGTCGAACATGTACGCGAGTTACATACTGCTTGTCTTGAGCTCGCCTATGATCACACCTACTTAATGAGACTCTTCCCAAGGAGCCTTGCAGGCCAAGCTCTTGGGTGGTTCGCACATCTCCCCACGGGGATATGAACATGGACTGAATTCGCAGACAAGTTCATATCACACTTTTCCTATAACATAGAGATGGACGTGAACATTGCCACCTTGTGCCAAACAAGACAAGAGGATGGAGAAACCTTCATCACTTTCTTTCAAAGGTGGAGGGGTCTAGCAAGTAAATGCCCTTGTCACATCCCTAAAAATCAACTAGTGCCAATCTTCATAGAAAACCTAAACAAAGAGCTCATGCATCAATTACAAATCCATTGTTGCACCTCCTTCGGAGAAGTGGTTGAGAAAGGGGCAGCCATCAACAAAGCTCTTATTGCTAAAGTAACGATACAAATTTTCAACAAAAACCAAAATACCCAAAACATGCCCTACGACAAGAACAAGACTTGGGCTTGAAACAAAAATGTTACCAATGACGGGGTGGTAGATGCTAAGGCATTTAGGGTTGGTCCCACCATCACACTCAAAGCACCTCCCGCAATGAACAATCAACTGCATGTCCAACAACAACAACAATCAACCAATGCAATCCAAAATAATCAAAGGAGACCGCCTCCTAGGAATAATACCCCTCGATGCAATTATACACCTTTGACAGAACCAATTGAATCAATCTTGCAGAAGTTGTTGCAAAACAAGCTCATCCAACTGCTAGAAATTAGACAATACGACCTGGCCTTTAAGCCTCCTTCATGGAATGACAATGACTTCTGCGATTATCATCGAATCAAAGGTCATAAGACGTCAAACTGCTACAAATTGAAAAATATCATTCAAGACTTCATTGACAGGGGTGATATAATTGCAGATCAACTGTCTGGTTCCTCCAATACTGATCATACCATCTTTACTGACCCATTGCAAAATCACGGATCAGGAAAAGCCTCCTCATCAAGAACCAAACCGCATAATAGTGTCAACTATAATAATGTTGCCTATGATTACACTATCAATAGCATCCGTGTGTATGATAACAACATTTCCATGATTACCATCAAAGCCCGTCTAGAATGCGTTGTGACCACTCGAAAAGCCAAGGTAACACTGCAAAGCGCTCCCACCAACCCTACCAATACATCCATTTCACAAGCCAAAGGACAATATAACCTTGTAGACCATCTAAAAAGACCCCAACTCAGATATCAATCTTTGAATTACTCCGCCTTTCTCCCGAACATAAGGCCATTCTGGACAAAGCACTCCTAGAATCTTGATATGTTCCCACTAATCTAAATGTTAACCAATTTCAATCCATGGTAGGACACTTAGCCACTGTGAACAACTTGACCTTCACAGAACGCGACCTGCCCTCACACCGCTCTAACCACACCGATCCTCTTCACCTCGAAGTTTTCATAAATAAGCATAAAATTTGACGAGTCCTGGTAGACGGTGGAGCAGGATTAAATATATGTCCTTTGAAATTGGTAATAATACTGGGCTACTCCAAGGCTTGCATTGATCCAACCAAGAAAATTATTATCAAGGCATATGACAATGCTAAACACTCTTCTAAAGGGGTAGTCGCCTTACTTGTAAGGGTTGGACCTGCTAAATAGGATACTGTATTCCATGTCTTGGATGCTGAGCTACCATACAACCTCATCCTTGGTCGACCATGGATCCACACCATGAAGGTCCTCCCTTCCACCTATCATCAATGCATCAAATTCCCCTATAACGGCACAAAAATCACTATTCTCGGTGATCCTGGTGCCTTTCAACACTGCAGCCACCTCAAAGAGGTACCCCAACATCAGGTACCTATAAACAGGGGAATCATACCATCTACTTCATCCAATTATGTTGACCACCACTGCTTTCACTCCACCAATCAACCCCCAAATCCAAATCCAATACAAAGGATGTGGTGAATACAAGACGGAACGATCATACTGCATCAGAAAATTACCTGCATCACCCAAGTCTCAAGGAAAGCCCTGCCCTATTCCGCTAAAGCAAACTATTTCTGTTGCTCCCACCACATTCACGAAGTGGGGTGAACTTAGTAAAGAAGATGTCAGTGAAGACATCTCCACTGGCTCTATAAAGAAGAGGAAGAAGCCAAACATATCAAATTGCCTGTAGAGCAATATGGTAAAGCATATGAATTTGTCAAGAAGTAAGGATATGACGGGCATAGTGGACTTGGACCCAATGGAAATGGACGATCCGAGCCTCTTCAGCCAACAATGTGGCCACACAACAAAGGGTTAAGATATACCTCACAAAGAGACAGGGCTCCACGTATTAATTTACTTCTGGGTGGGAGTGTACGTACTTCCAAAGATGTCAAGACATCACGGGACCCATCCAAACCTGAGCCTGAATAATCCACACCCAACCTTCCCGAAGGTGCCGCATGGATTAATATCTTTTGGGATCCTGATAACACTTTGATTTGCACCCTGACTCCCATGACCATAAGTTACCTAAACACCGATGATGGCTTACCCTTAGTCTATCCTGAGCTAATCAACTGGGACCAACAAACTCCACCTAGCCTAGACTAATTCGAGAATGACGAAGTGATTGCTGAGTTCACGGGACTGCGCGAAGGCATACCTCTTGGGGATCATAAAGTTGGCTACATCAAGGACTTGGACAACTCTACATACTTTAGAGAATCCACTCCCCCCTCTAATCGCAAAAGTGAAAATAAAAAAGAAAAAAGGTCTCTGGGTGAAAATCGAAAGGCACCCATTGACCATGAAAAAATAAAAATAAAGGACGTATCTAAGGGTCAAAACCTCCCTAAGGTGCCCAAGGATGGAGGGTTGGAGGTGTTGCCTATCACACAGGAGAAATCACCACTGTTAGTAAAGACAACTGTTGAAACCAACCTCGGCACTGATGAAGCACCCAAGATTATTCACTTTGTCAAGTCACTCACAGAAAAGGAAAAGCTCAAATTCAGAGATTTCTTCTTGGCACGGTAAGTTAACTTCGCCTAGTCATATGCTGATATGCTTGGACTTGACCCATAGTTTGTCTTACATCACCTGCCGCTGCTGCCAAATGCCAAACTAGTCAAGCAAAAACTACAAAAAATGCACCCACAGATTGCACTCTTAGTAAAAGCATAATTGAAAAAGCTCCTTAACGTGGGCTTCATCAAGCCAATAGATTATCCAGAGTGGGTATCTAATCTGGTACCAATCATGAAACCTAATGTCCAGATCAGAATATGTGAAGACTTTCGTGACTTGAACAGGGCGTGTACGAAAGATGATTTTCCATTACCAAACATAGACATTATAGTCAACTTGACAGCCGGATTCAAAATGCTCTCATTAATGGAAACCTTCTCGGGATATAATCAGATACGAATAGAACTAGAGGATCAGCATTAAACAACTTTCACATGTCCTTGGGGCACATACTGTTGGATCGTCATGCCCTTCGGTCTCAAAAATACAGGTGCTACATACCAGAGGGCAATGACAATTATATTTCATGACTATATGCATACACATATGGAAGACTATGTCGAGACTTCTTCGCCAAATCAGTCACCAGAAACACTCATCTCGATGTGTTGGATAAAATCTTCAAACGATTGGAAGAATACAAAGTTAGATTAAATCCTAAGAAATGTGTGTTTGGTGTTACATCAGGCAAACTGATGGGCTACATTGTTTTACATTGAGGTATAGAAGTCGACCCCGCCAAAGTGAAAGCAATAATGGAAATGCCTCCACCAACAACTCTCGAATAGTTGCATAGCTTACAAGGGAAATTACAATCCATCTGGAGGTTTATTGCACAACTCGACAACAAATGTCAACCTTTTCAACACTTACTCCACAAAGGGGTACCTTTTGTGTGGACATAACATTGCCAAGAAGCCTTTCAAAAGATCAAAGACTATTTGCTGTCACCACCAGTCCTCAGGTTGCCGATACCAGAAAAGCCCCTTTTATTGTATATATCAACAACCACTTCAGCACTGGGGGCATTATTAGCACAAAATGACGAGGAAGGAAAGGAAAGGGCAATCTATTATATCAATAGAAAATTAGTGGGATATGAGCTAAACTACAGTCCTATTGAGCATGCTTGCCTTGCCGTAGTTTTTCCTACCCAAAAGCTACAACATTACATGTTGAATCATAACACAAAGCTAATTGCTAAGATTCACTCATTGAAGTACTTACTCAATAAAGTGGCTCTGACAGGACGACTGGCCAAATGGGTTAAGGTATTGAGTAAATTTGATATAGAATTTGTTGACCGAAAAGCAATAAAAGGACAAGTGATCGCAAACTAGCTAGCAGAAGCACCTACATCAGTAGATCATCCCATGGTCATTGATTTCCCCGTTGAATCAATATTCACCATAGATGTACCCAACATCTGGACACTATTCTTTGATGGCTCATGTACAAGTCATGGTTCAGGCGCTGGTATTTTGTTTATTACTCCTCAAGGTGATGTCATCCCCAAGGCATTTTGAATCACTTTTCCTTGCACAAATAACATAGCAGAATATGAGGCATTGCTCACATGACTTCGAATGGCTGTCAACTAGAAAATCAGAACATTACAAGTGTTTAGCGATTCCAATTGGTTATCAAACAAGTCAAAAATGAGTGCGACACCAAAGATGAAAAGCTCATGCCTTATAAAAGAATGGTGGACAGCTTCCAGCTTTATTTTGACATAGTTCTCTTTGATCAAATTCCCAGGGTCTAGAATAGGGCAGCCGATGCAATGACAACCATTGGATCTCTCCTAGACATCCCAAGTAATGTAACTCAGTTCAAGTTCTTGGTGGAACAACTATTGGTCCTCGCCTTCGATATCTTAGAATCTGAGTTAGTTTACGAAATTGTTGGTCCCACGTCACCCTGGTACCATGACATCTACACCTACTTACATGACCACACCTTACCTACCGACCTCTCATCCAACCAACGCAAATCCTTCATCCGCCAAGCATCCAAATACGTCATCATTGGTGACACCCTCTAGCGTTGCGGCTTTGATAATACCCTCCTAAGATGTCTCGACACTGAGGAAGCACAAACAACCCTACAAGAAGTACATGAGGGTATATGCGGAGCTCACTCGAGTGGTCCTATCCTTGCAAAGAAGATCATTAGAGCTAGCTATTACTGGCCTACCATGGAAAAGGATGCCTACCATTTTGCAAATAAGTGCAGACAATGCCAAATACACGGGGATCTTGTACATGCACCAACTTAGGACCTGCAACCACTTACATCTTTGTGGCCTTTCTCTCAATGGGGACTTGACCTCATGGGCAAAATCCACCCTACCTCTGCAAATGGCCATAAATTCATTCTCACCGCCACTGAATATTTCACAAAGTGGATTGAAGCCATTCCTATGACATACATTACTAGCAAACAAATCACCAAGTTTATCCTCAACTACATCATATGTTAGTATGGTGTCCCACAATCCATCGTAATGGACAATGGACGCCCATTCAAAAACCATGATGTTTGAGAACTTTGTGAAAAATTCTACATTCAATGCCACTTCGCCACTCATACTACCCCCAAGGCAACGATCAAGCTGAGGCATCAAATAAAACCATCATAAAAATCCTCAAAAAGATTGTCAATGATGTCAGCCGTGACTGGCATATCCAGCTTAACCCTACCTTACCGCACCAACATCCGCACACCCACTGGAGCCACCCCATATTCCTTGGTTTATGGCTCTGAAGCTATCTTGCCCATAGAGGTCGAGTTGCCCTCCCTGAGAGTGTCACTACAAGAGTTGGTTGATGATGAAAAATATAGAGCATCCCGGTTACATGAATTGGAGTTGCTAGATGAAAGGAGACAAAATGCCTTAACCCATTTACAGGCATATCAGAATCATCTCCGCCACAGCTACAACAAAAGGGTTCGAGTCTGACACTTTAACATTGGAGATCTGGTCCTAAAGGAAAACCCTAAAAATCATATGGAACGGGATAAGCAAGGAAAATTTGAGCCGAATTGGCTAGGGCCTTATGTCATCACTACCACCTATGGCTCTGGCGCATATAAGCTAGCCACTCCTAAAGGTGAACCGTTACCTGAACCCATCAACAGTATGCATCTTCGGTGATATTATACTTAAAAAAATCAAAACAATCAAAAATTTGAAAAAATCAAAAAAATCAAGAAAAAAGCAAAAAAAATAGTAAAGAGAAATAATCCGTCCAAAAGTGAAAACCACTTCGATGGCGCTTTGGATAAGTACCATGGTGAAAACCTGGCAAACAGGCACCATGTGTAGTTGATCTTTGCTCCATTGTCTACCATCACTCAATTCCATATTCCATAATTCACAATAAACCATTCTCTCTCTGTATCATACTCAACATCCCAAATCCACCATGAATCATATTGTTCCTCCCATGGCCTAGAAATAAGTTAACATTTAGTGTCTTCACATTTCCCCTACCTCACCTTCACCATAACGCTATCACGCATCTGACTGGGGGCAATTCCTTATCCTGAAATCAATGTTGGAGGACACCTATTTTCCAAAAATACAAAAACATCCACATATTCCTCAAAAATACAAAAACATTCAAATATTTCCAAAAATTCCAAAAAATGACAAAACATAAAAAATCGTAAAAAAATCAAATAGTCAACCAAAACTCCCAAGCAATAAATAGTGTCAAACCAGTAAGCCAAACTATGACGCCTCTGAGCTTTCACGTAGGCAAGGCCATCTTTGATGCACCCTCGAGGCATTTCCCTTAGGTCCTAGGTCAAACCAAGTCCACCCTTGTCGAACTACATTACCTCTGAGCTTTCACGTAGGCAAGGCCATCATTGATGTGCCCCCGAGGCATCAGGTTAGCCCCTTAGGGCCCATCGCGTCAATCTGTCATAATAAGTAGTACTTTTAACGAGATGGACACTTTAAGCAGACAAACTAATCAATCTTTCACAAGATGACAAACATCCAAAACAATCAAACAAGACAATTTAATAACATCGCCAAAGCATGGCCACTCATCGTTCCCACAGACCAACCAAATGATTCCAATCACATGTCTGACAACAAGCATGGGACATGGTCGAAACCAGGCTTTATGCCTTAGATGGCATGTCTCATCTTCTGGACACTATCAATCATCAGCCAACCATTTCCCAACAGGCGACATTCTCGAAACCAGACCACATGTCTTATACGAGATGTCCTAATCCTATCATCTGCCTTATACAAGTGGGTGCATTGTCGAAACCAGACTAGGCGTCTTATATGACATGCTTCCTATCCTGAAACCAAGCATTATCCAATCCATCATCATCCATCAAACAAACACATATACACTCAGCAAGTGTTCTAAAGGCTATTGACTCTGTCTTATTTTTATTTGGATTGTTTTCTTCAATCTCATTCTTATCCTTCTCAAAGTAGTCGCTCAAAGATGAAGAGAAGTGAGGATAGGGTGGGATCTCTTTATTTTTGTTGTTTGCAGTTTGTCTTAGCAAGATGACTGAGGCAACTAAGTTCCTTGTGTGTGACTAGGATACTTCAGGGTGTGAATCAACATATCATATGCATTGGAATAGCTAGATACTTCCATGTATCAAGACTTATCCACCTAGGGTTTTTCTCATCACATGATCCGACAAGGTGCCTTAGTGACTTAGTTTGAGCCTGACAATCCTTGTCTATTTTGTGCCTGTCTCACAAAGGATCACACTTTGCGCCTTAGCCTTTGACATGCCATGGCATTTGTTGTCCTTTGATACAACCTCCTCATTCGCTCCTCCTCGTCAACATCCTCACCAGTCTCCTCATCGTCCTCCTCCTCACTCTCCATCTCCTCTCTCCTACCGCCGACATCCTCCATCACTACATCCTCCTCTCCACCCCCTACCTGCATCTGCCCTATGGCAATAGCTACCTATCCTACTACCTCCTCTCCCTCCTCCTGAATCGAGGAAAGTCTAGCACCCCTACCCCATCCATCTCTCCCTCTACCAACATCTCCTCTACCTCAGCCTCCTCAGCCCCTGTCTCCACCACCACCACCCACTCCACCATCATCTCCTCCTCCACCACAACCCCTACCACCATCCCCCCTGCCTTAGCCTTTGTCCCGGTCCCGACCTCTAAATCTGCCCCAGGGTCCATGACCCAACCTCTCCACCGGTGTCGGTGCATCAGGATGCAGATATGGAACTGGCCTATGGGTGGCCCACCAAGCATCATATGCAGGAGTGGTACTTGCATCAGCCTCATCATCCTCACCCCACTGCAATGGTTGTAATCCAGCAATCCCATCTATAGCCATCTAAACTGGAATCATCGGTCCCTACACTGGAACCTCCTGCGTAACCTGAGAAAACTCTACAATGTCAGCTGGCTCATCCTACCCCTCTCCAAACTCTCTGAGTACCTGTGATGGTAGATGATGCTCTATAATGTGTTATACCTGCACAGTCTGGCCAATCAAATATTGAGTATGTCAACAATACGGTAGCTGCTCGTCATCCTATGTCCACCTCGGACACCCCCTGTATGGCCTCCAAATAAACGTATCCATGTGATCAATAGCATGTCGCCAATATCCGACATCACCCATGTGTACCTGTAACACTACCCAAGTGTAGCAGAAAACATAGGGCAACTCATCAAGAATTTGTTGCTCTACTAGTGGTCTGCATACGGGAATATGCTCCCAAGCCCATATCACCAGTAAGGTCACCCCGCAGCTAATCGATTGCTCATCATGATAAACAACACCATGCAGCTGGTGATACAACTGTGCCAGGAGGCAGGGTCCCCATGCATACACTGTAGCATCTACCATCATGCCCTCTAGCATCTCTTCCCAGCCAACAGGAAATCCATGGCCACATTGATCCGAACATATAAGGTCGCTGATACAAGTGCATATAACCACAATCAACCAATCATATTGATCTATCAACGTGTCCAGGGAATCTCATGCTCCTCAACTCCCAATGTTGCATAGTCATCGGTCTCAAATAATCGTCGAAGTGCAACCAATCTGGTCTCCGTACTATATATCACTCGCTCTCCATGAATACCCATCCGAAGAATCTGCTAGACATCGAGAAAAGTGACGGTGGCCTCTCCTATCAGAAAATGAAATGAACTTGTCTCCAAATGATATCTCTAGGCTACTGTAGTCAATAGCCCTTGGTTAGCCTGAATCTCGGGCATAAAGGCAACACCGTACAGTCCTAGGGCGTCGATAATGTCCCCCTCAGCCATCGTCAAGGAGTCACGCAACCGATATCTAGTAGGACGACTCTCCCATGTGTAAATGGGTGATAACCTCCCTTGTATTCACATAAACAACACACCACACAAATTTACGAACCCTAAACGCAACATTTGCAGTCAAATAAAGGAAAAAAATTAGGGCACAATTCATTTCAATGGCTAAATCCACTCATGTGTCACACTGTTATTCACATGCGTGGACCACCTAAGCGCAAGCGTCACACTATTAAACGCATGCGTCACACTATGTCTCATGTGTTACACTATTCAACTCATGTGTCACACTGTTAAACACGTGCGTCACACTCCGTATCATGCGTTGCACTATTCAACTCATGCGTCACATTTAGGTGGAGGCGTCGCACTGCTAATCCTATGTGTTGCATCCAGCGGATGCGCGTTGCCTAAGCACAGGCATCACACCCACTGGCGCATGCAGTTCCAGAAATCACATGCATTGCACCAGCGCACAGGCGTCACATGCCCGCACGCATGTGGTGAATGCGACGGTGCATGCGGCGAACGCGATGGCGCATGCGGCGAACGCGACGGTGCACAAAAGTGCACTGCATGCGTGCCCTATTTTTGGGCCCTAAAATCTACCTAAAAATGCAAAAATTGACAAGCTAGGGTTCTATACATACCGACGTGCCTGTCCCATGGAGCTATCCATATGTCTGGATCCTCAACCCACGGTGCTAATGAAGTGGTATAGGCGACATTTTGGCAGGAGCTCCGCAGGAAATCAACAAATCACTTCTCTAGCTCTCTCTAAAATTCTCAAGCTCCAAGTGCACAAATGAGGAATATGGACCCGCCAAGGGTTATTTATAGAACTTCTTGACCTAGGTGGGCCTTCTTTTTACAAAATTGATCAACTGGTGGCTTCGTTTTACGCGTCGAGCACCTTGATTTAGGGCATTGAGGTGCTGCTTACTTGAATGATTTGTTGGTTTCCCCATCATGGTTCCTGTCAAGGTCGTCAAACACCTCATGCTATGTTGGGGCATCCTTGATTGTTGTGTTTGTTTGTCAGTCCTATGCATGGGATACATCATCACCTTGGTCTTTATACCTTAGTGTATAATATCTCATGATGTATCAAAATAGGTGCTCACCACATCAGCATAATACATGCATTCAAGATCACTCACTCGTTATCCCACAAACACGTTATCTATTATCATATATCTTTCATCATTTGACCCATTCTTAAGTCTTGTGCTCATGATTTAAATTATGCAAATAATTCATTAGTCAATCCATTATTCTTTTGAGTTATCTATCTAACATCATCATTCTTCTACATTATGCTAGCCAACTAAATAAAGTTAACCACCTCATTCCATTTATTTCTTCTTAACTATATCATCACATAATAAATCATATCATAATAATATGCCTCTCATCCATCCCATCCATTTGCATCTATTCATCATTTAACCTCCTTCTATACATCATCTTTCAATACTTCTTCTATATGATCATCCAATCTTCTATCTTCCCCCTTCTTTCTCATTCTTCCCTCATATCCTTTTCATCTATTTCGAGAGCACACCCATATTCTTTAAACTTGCCTATCCTCATGAGGGGGCATCATCCCTTCATCATACTAACACCATGTTTCATCAATTATCTCATCATCTGGGACATATCACCATCATGTCCATCCTGCAAGCACTATATTTTATTTTTCTTTAAAACAACGTTATAAAAATGCCTTCTCAAAGAAGGGCAAAATGTAGACACCTAAAATTGCCTAGCACATTTATGTTGTCATTGACACTTCATTTACATCATTTTCCTCTAAATTAATTGAATAAATCTCATTTATTTAATTAATTGTTTATGGAGTAAAATGTTTACCCTTGTGAATTTGGACCTATTCTGGCACCTAATGGAACAATAAACAATCAATTCTCGATCTCGATGAATAAACCCTGCAAATAAACTTAGGGCTAGACTAAGCCCCATTAAGCACTCCCCAGAGTTTGTGGGGGCTAAAGGGCCAAGGTGCCTAGCACCCTGGGCCTGACTATTAGCCCTGAGCTTAATTTGGTGGTGTTGGCTTAGAACACTCCTTTGATTTATACTTTTTGGCCTCAATTGGTTTTATTCACTGATAGTGAGTGGGAATGCATATAATAAGGAATCTTATTATTCATTTTACATAACTAGAGAAGATTAGAAAGTTAGAATTACTCTCCTCTGCTAAAGTATTCTTCATGATTGGAATAACTCTTTGCATGTGGATATCATGATGCTTGTTTGTAGGTCTTGAAGGAAGTTCAAGTCTTCACTCTCTATCTCCTTGGTGGTGCATGGTCTTGAGTCACCTACTCTAACTAGGGTTTCATATCTTGTGGTAATATTTAACATTTATATTCATTCTTTCATCATTTATAACAGATCTTGCCTCTACCCTCCTAGGGCATGCACTCTTTGATCTCTAATCATTGTTGTAGTGGAGGTCGAAACACCAACACGGGGTTTGCCTAAGGCAAGCCCCTAAAAACAACACAACCCTTTCTCTTCTTGTTTGTGTGCAGGTCACATTTAACGGAGTCGGATGACAACAGGTGATAGGAAATGGGAAGGTAGACATGTGAAGACATCCATATCAGAATATTCTATAGAACTATAATTTGGGTATAGGGAGCCCAGCGCCCTGTTCCTTTTTGCCCTCAAACCTAGGTTCCAGTTCCTCTCTGTCCCCTCATCTCTGCTATTGTCTCAGATTTTCTATAACAGTCTCTGTCAGTCATCTATTCACTGATCTTGCTCAATTAGGGTTTATTAATTTGCCCTAGTTTGATTAGTTGGATTTGGTTAGCACTCTTTCATACAGCAAAGGGACAAAAGCCATGTAGTTTGGCTCTCCTTCAAAGGTAGAAGCCAATCTCGGTTTGTGTTCCAATTTTGATAGAAGAGGGTTGGACCTAGTTTAGGGTTTTAAGCTAAGTCTCCCTTTTCCATCAAACATTTTGGTGAACCCGACATGTCTTGCACTCTTGCATCCTTGCTTCAGATATGAGTTATTTTCTGCCCTAGATCTGATTAGGTTGAATTCATTGATCATTTTACATAATTGCTTAGCTTACTTTTGCATTGTTTCATTGTTAAGGTTTACAAAAGCCTTGCATTTCTAAGAAATCCTAGAGTTTGTGATTGGTGTATTTTTTCAGATTTTTTTGATGTTATTTTCTTATCAAATATTATTTTGCATTGCTTAAGCATATCATAAATATCATATTGTGTTGAAATTTGAAAGAAGGAGCATTCGACAATTTTGGATTAGTGAAGAAGCATTATATTTAGGGATTTATTTGAATATAAACATTGGTTAAATCTAATTGAGCTTGGGTAGAGGTGAATTTGATCAAGTGTTTATTATTATTGCATTATATTTGTTTACATTTGATAAAAAGAGCAAAACGTTGATTCATTTAATCTAAAAATGAAACCTCTTCTTCTATAACATAATTCATTCTTCTACTTTCTATGATTTATGCATCATGAGTGTCACTCAAACTTGTAAATCCTTTATGAGTTTTGTGACTCGATGCCCCAACTCTAACACCTTTGTGCAAAGAAGTCGTTGAATTATAGATTCTAATGCTTTGAATAACATTGATATCAACAAATCGGAACCCCAATTCGTGAATCCAATCACACATGAGGGCCCATCACCTCTTCATAATATTCCTACTTCACATATCCCGGAAGCATCAACTTTTCTTGAATCCACCGACATAGAGGATCTCGTGGCTCATGTTCTCGAAGCTCAAATTCAAAGATTAGACACTAAGTTGGCTAATTTTCAAAAATTTGTAAGCTCAAAACATATAGTTGAGAAGGTTGTCCCTATGGTTGAGAGTCTAAGAAGTTTATTGCTTGAAGGACAAGAGGGACTAGAAGTCTTGCATGGCTTAGCTCACATAGTGCACAATAACATTATGTCACCAGCTAGTTGTGTGGAAATCATCACTAATGTGACTTCTTCAAATCAAATAGGGACTTAAGTGTCGGCACCCATACTGACACCCCTATTCCTACATACACTTCTTTTATCCTCACTACTACTACACAACCAAGTAATAGTGCTACCACATGTGTTGAGTTATCTATAGGGAATCCCGTTCATCATTATAGTGTTATTCCCTTTAATTATCCAAGTGCTATGCCTAGTGTCACTTCACCTACATCTAATTAACCTAAACCTAATATATACTTTCCAAAAAGTGAATTATACAATGCTGCAACTAATGGTTAGCCCTATTCATTCTTACCAATCTCAACCTAGTTCGCCTCCTGACCCTATCATTAACCAACTTTTGTAAAATATGACTTCCATCTAACAACAGTTAGCAAATATGAGTCAAGGTTCCTTGAAACCCACCATTCCATCACATTTTACTCGTAGCCCATCCTAAGAGTTCAAATGCTTGAGAAGCTTAAAACCCCTAGCTTTGAGAAGTATAATGGGAAAAGAGACCCTAACAACCATGTGGCGGCCTTTACTGCTATGTGTAGTGATTTCTTCTTCGAAGATGCAATGTTGGCTAAACTCTTTCCAAAGTCACTCAAAGAAATGGCCTCGGATTGGTTTTGCTCCTTGCCTCCTAATTCAATAAATTCTTTCTTGCAATTAATCAATAAATTTCTTCAACACTTTCAAGCAAACATTAGACCTCAAGTCTCTTTAACTAATTTGATCCATTGTAAACAAGGAATATAGTAACTAATTTCATGGGGCATTATCAAGCCCTCTTTTCACAAATTCAATATTCTATTTTAGATGTTGATGTACAAAGAATCTTCATTAGAAACCTACAATCTCACATCCGTGACAAAATTTTGTTGATGCATTATGACTCTTTCACTAATATTTGCATGACTCTCCATGATTACCAACAATCAGTTAGTCAGTACGAGAATAATCATTCATCAGCTCTGATTGGTCGATCTAAAGCCACTTCCTTGAACACTCATTCATTTAAAAAGCACAACAAAAATTTCATCAAAATCAATGCAATATCATCAAATCACATTAAAAAATATGTAGCAGCTACAACATCTTCTGCGTCTGCCCCATATAAACTAAAACCAAAAACCAGACAATTCACACCATTATCAGAATCTCTTTATTCTATAATGATGCAACTTTTAAACAACAATCTCATCAATCTTCCACCAATTCAAACTCTCAATCCAAGTAAGATGCAAGCATCTTGTTTCGATTCAAAGGTCTTTTGTCAATTTCACCATACCGCTGGCCATGACACTGAAAGATGCATGCATCTTAAACATAAAGTTCAAGATCTCATTGATTCCAATGTCATCCAGGTTGCATACGTAAATGATAAAGGAAATAAATCGGTGGCTCCACTTAATCAAAACTTACAAATATTTACAAATTCGTTCCCTCATCACCAAGCTAACATTGTGGATACATCTTAAGAGATGCAATATACTTATAGTCATCAAAAACAAGATCATGATGGAGAAATTTGCATGGTATATGCTCGCCCTCATCAAGAGTGAGAAGAACCTAAAAAAGCTACATCTTTAACTCCTCGTGATGCTACCATTGAAGATCCTGATGGACCTTTATATATCACAATTCAAATCAATGATAAACCCATAAGAGGTGCTATGATCGATCATGTTTGCATGGTAAATGTAGCAACTGAAGAGTTTCTCTACATGCATGGTTTGCACCACAATAACTACGATGTATCAGAAATCGCGATTAGAGCACACGATGGATCTATTCTTCCAACTCTTGGTGCCTTGAACCTTTCCATCAAGTTTGCGCCAAGAACCTTGGATGTTACTTTTGTTATCATTCCAACATCGGACTTATTTCATGTGAAGTTGGGTCACCCATGGCTCCACTCCATGAAGGTAGTCCCCTCTGTGATTCATAAGTGCTTAAAGTTTCCATTTGAGGGATGTGTGCATGTTATACATCATAGTCGGTACCAATCCATAGCTTGTCATGGACACTTTACACTTGACTACTAGCCAAAACTAGTTGGAGTTGCTTGAACTAGGGAAGATCTATTATTTTTATCATATAAAAAATATAAGGCACAAAAAATTGTTGAATTGTCACTTAGTAACATACCTTCTAGTGATGTCCCTAGACCCTCTCAATCTTTTGAGGTTACGACAATAGTTCCCCCCGTCCCACAAGCGGCGAATAAAGTTAAGCTTGAATCAGAGGTTCCTCCTCATCCCTGAGTGTCTGGTAGATATATTGAGGTTCCCCCTCCGCCATCCCTTCAAGGACAATGAGGCAACCGTCAAGCACAAAATAGACGACCTCACAATCGCAATATTACTTTTGTCCCATCTACCTCTTCAGAGACTAGTGAAAAGCAATTGATTGTGCGTAAATTATTTCCCGAGGTTTCTCAACCACCTGTGGATGCTCAAGTACCTCCACTTGTTTCACAAGTTGAGAGGGAAGAGCAATCGCTTTGAGGAACCTTCTCCCTGTGGTCTCTCAACCTTTGGTGGATCCTCTCGTTTCTTCTAATGTTCCTGAAGCAAAGGAAAAAAAGCAACCCACGTTGGAAGATACTACGGTTCCCCTAACAAACATCACAAACAAAACTAAGCAAAATCAAATTGCAAGAGAGTGAAGAAGCTTCATCGTGTTATGGCTCTCCTTGCTACAGGAGGAGAGCATCTCCCTCCTCATAAGCATCATTCACTGACAGATGCGAAGGAGACATCTACTAATGCTTCATCCCCTCTAGTGAAAGATAATGCTTCACAACCCGTAGTGGAACCTATAATGCTATATTTCGACAGTGAATCCGAAGGTAATAATGATACATGTATGGCTCTTGCTACTTGCACCACACTTGTAGTTCCTCTTGCATATTGTCCACCATCCCTAAATGGTTATGAGAAAGATTGGGAGGTAGGCGATTTGCTTTAGGCCTACTCGCGAGTGTGGCCCCTCTCTCTGGTGTCATGAGTGCATTTGATTGTTTTCCCCCATATGGCGATGCTTTATCTATGTTATTTATGTTTATTAATCTCTCTTTGGATGACCCTTGACACCATCGTTGATGCAAGGATACAGAGGGATCGAAATCTGTTGTGACATTCTCTCTATTTATATCATGATTCCTCTATATGTCATAAATTGCATTTTATCATTTCTGTTTCCTTTGGGGACGATGCATAGCATAGGTTGATTTAGCATCCTTCCTTGTTGACCCAAAATTTTATATTTTCTTTTATGTGATATTCTTTTCTTTGTCTCTGTAGTTCTACCGATTGGTGTATGATGACAGTTCCAAATATTTATAATTACGAGATGTCTCCTATTATACAACCATTCATATACTGATTCTAGTTAGGTAGATCCCTTTGTGTTATTACTTTATATTATTCACTCTAACATGATAATTACTTGTATGATTTGATTTATGTGGCACTTTACTACTATGCTTGGTGTCATACCATGACTACACAAGCCATTGTGTATCATTCTCACAACATTGCCTCAGTTTGCCTTTTTTGAGGGCAACACCTTGTTCTAATGTAGCTTTTGGGAACACATATCTTATGGGCATGTGCTTCCAGAAAGTTATCATGCCTGTCTCGTATTTTATTCTACCTTAAAGCAATTACTCTCTGAGGAAGTAAGCAATCACTTTAAGGTGGGGGCATACATTGCACTATGCTCTTTTTATTATACACTTGTTGATTATGATTGACGTGAAGCTTACCTAGTGATTCAACAGTCCTCACTAGCCTGTGATGCATTCACTTGACAAGGAACTCACCTAGTGATTCAATAGTCCTCACTAGCTCGTGATGTTTCCATTTTGTTGTTGGTCCATGAGCCACCTAGTATAACAAATTTTGCTAGCCCGTGTGCTTCATGTGACTTGTCATGGTCACCTAGTAATTTGATGGTCCTTTCTAGTCCATGATCCATGAGAGCACTTCTCTTTACATGACCCCTAGAGACATAGTAAGCTAGTGTCAGAGTCATGTTGCTTGTGTGTTTGTTTCTATGTTTGTTTGTGTGATGTATTGTTTGAACTTGTAATCCCTTAATGATTCCATGTATTCTTTATGTTTGCCTAGAAAAATGTTTTGGGTGTCTTAATCATGTTTTCCATGTGTATTCCATGTATACTTTATGCCTTGTGTGTATGCTTTGTGTCAAGCGTGTATGCATTATGTATGGTGTGTATTACCTTTGTGTATTGTGTGTCTCTTGTGTGTATTCCTTATATATTCTTGTAGTACTCCATGTATGTATGAAATATGTTACAATGCATCGCGTGTTTGAAATTTCTTTGACTATGTTTTACTACCTTAGAATACTAAGCTTGGGGGCTACTATGATCCGCAAATTGGAGGAATTCTTTGGCTTCTATGTTTTCATGCTTGAAATTTGTCTTCTCCTTACTTTAGTGTGAGTACAAATGTAAGTTCATACCCATGCTAAAGTGGGGGCTAAATTTTATGGAGTAAAATGTTACCCTTGCTAATTTGGACCTATTTTAACACCTAATGGAACAATAAACAATCAATTCTCGATCCTGATGAATAAACTCGACAAATAAACTTAGGGCTGGACTAAGCTCACCCCATTAAGAACTCCCCATAGTTTGTGGGGGATAAAGGACTAGGGTGCCCAATGCCCTAGGCTTGGTTGTTAGCCCCGAGCTTAATTTGGTGGTGTCAGCTTATGACACTCCTTTGGTTTACACTTGTCGGACTCAATTGGTTTTATTCACCGATAGTGATCTAGAAGGCATATAAGGAGTATTATTATTCATTTTACATAACTATAGAAGATTAGAATGTTAGAATTTCTCTCCTATTCTCAATTATTCTTCATGATTGGAATAGATCTTTGCATGTGGCTATTATGATGCTTGTTTGCAAGTCTTAAAGGAATTTCAAGTCTTCAATCTCTATCTCCTTGTTTGTGCATGGACTTGAGTCACCTACTCCTACTAGGGTTTCATATTTTGTGGTAACATTTACCATTTATATTCATTCTTTCATCAATTATAGCAAAAATGTCATTTGCCCTCCTAGGGCACACCAACACGGGGTTTGACTAAGGCAAGCCCCTAAAAATGACACAACCATTTCTCTTTTCATTTGTGTGCAGGTCGCATTCAGTGGAGTCAGATAACAATAGGTGATAGGAAGAAGGAAGGCAGACAGGTGAAGACATCCAGATCAGAATATTTTGTAGAACCCTAATCTGGGTCTAGGGCGTCCAGCTCCCTGGTTCCTCTCTGCCCTCAAACCTAGGTTCTAGTTCTTCTTTGTCCCCTCATCTTTGCTATTATATCATATTTTCTATAACAATCTCTGTCTGTCATCTATTCACTAATCTTGCTCAATTAGGGTTTCCTAATTTGCCCTAGTTTGATTAGTTGGATTTGTTTAGCACTCTTTTATATAACAAAGGGACAAAACCCCTATAGTTTGGCTCTCCTTCAAAGGTAGAAGCCAAGCTCAGTTTGTGTTCCAATGTTGATAGAAGAGGGTTGGACCTAGTTTAGGGTTTTAAGCTAAGTCTCCCTTTTCCATCAAACATAATTATTCTATTTCCTCTATCCACATTAATTAAATGATTTTTAATTATTTAATTAATTAAAATATCTTCTAAGTATTAATTAAATAAATCAACATAAGTTGCTTAATTAATCAAATCTAATTTCTAAAAATCCATTTCAAATAAATAAAATTAAAATTTTACTTATTTAATTCTAACATTATCCATATTCTCATGAATTAAATAAGTTTATTTATTTAATTTCCTAATTTCCTCTCATCCCATAATTAATTAATTAATTAGTCTCCTAATTTATCCATGCACACATAATTATTTAAAATAAATAAATAATTATACACTATCCAATTCCACTTTTCACTCATCAATCAAATTAGTTAATTGAGATAATCAATTTAGTTGACTCTTAATCAAATTAGTTAACTAATCAGTCAATTTAGTTAATTGATTATTTAAAAAGTGTTGACTCATCAATCAACCTAGTTAACTCATCAATCAAATCTAGTTGACTAAAAGAGACAATTAGCTACCTATTAAATATTTTTATAATTTAAATCATGCACAAGTTAACTCCATGCGTGCAACACAAGACTCAAAGAAAGGACCTATTAACTCCCTTGATCCATGTGAGGACAAAGACACTTGTAAACTCCTCATCCATCTAAATCCTCTCAAACAACCATAGCAATTGATCCTCCAAATTAATCTCCATCATTGATCATCCCTCCCAAAAATCTATAAATTTAGCCTCTCATAAGCCATTATGGGATCCACAATCTTAAATGCAAAATTATGCTACTGAGCTAAGCACCTGACATCATAATGATCCATTGGAGAACAACCACTTTTTAGTTCAACAAGGAGAAGTTTTGGGCGAGATGTCATTCATTATTACCTACTTTTCCTTATGGTACAGTGCACCTAGAATAGTTTTATGTCAAATATTTGAAAATTTTGTTTGTTGAAGACTATGAGGTTTTGAAAATAATATAATAACACCTTTTAGAGGCAGTAGGTTGTAGTGGAGGCCTGAAATAGGCAACTTCTTTAGTTAGGACTATTGTTTCCTATAAAATAGGACAATCTATTTATTAAACAGTCAGCCTTTCTAGTAAAAATAGTTAGTTTTTTAATTTAAATGGCCTTTTGCCACGATGGAAAGGGAGAGATGGAGTTTATTTTTGGTAGAGGATGGATAGAGAGGGGAAAAACATTCGAATGATGAAGGAGGATGAGTTTTGAGTAAAGAAAATACATTGTTTTGCTTTGTTTTCTTATTTTTTCTGAGTTTTGTTGTCCTCTCGCTACTCCAAAGTCTCACACTAAGCCGTACAATACTGTCAAGAGTAAAAATGTTTGGAATCATGTAATAGATGTTGTTAGATTTCAGTTAAGTCAGATTGGGAGAAATTTCATTGATCTCAAGGCATTTTATCAAACGTTTTCTACATGCTACTCTGTTTTTCGATCTTATTACTGTTTTCCTGCTACTCTTTTATCCTGTACTTGTCCATACAGTACAGTCAAGGGCATAATTGACTAAAATGGTGTAGGGGAGGTTCTTACCTTTCTTTTTATCCAAGTAGGAGGGAATATCATTGAAGTTTAGTCATTTTGTAGTGGGGGTCTCAAACCCTTGTTTTGAGGGTTTTAGAGAGGTTTATGATTTCCTAACCCATCCTACTGTGTTAGAACCCCAAAATGGGTGGAATGAGGTTGGTTTGGTATGTTTTCTAATGGGTTTTGCATGCAAGAGCAGAGGACAAATGAAAGATGGAGTTTGGAGCCATTGTGGCCTAATAGCTTTATGTGTTTAGCTAACTAGCTTTGGTGCAGTGGAGATTTGACCATGAAATGTCTTGGAGTGACCTTGGATCCAATATTTTTTTGAAATATACCTATTTACAACCTATTGGGCACTTTGAAATAGAAGTTGGAAGATTGGAGTGAAGTTTGTGAGCACATTATTTGTAAAATGGACCTAATTAGGCCTAGTAGGAAACTAGTACAGTCAAGATTAGAGGTTTGTGTTCCAAAGGACTCCATAGTACATGTTGGATATGTTGAAGAACATGATAATGGGTACTCAAAAAGTCTTTAACAGTCCTATTTGGAGGTTCCTACCAAAAGTTATTGCATGATAATCCCTTTTGGAGGGCTACAAGGAAGTGGGTCAGTGTGTGAAGGAAGTGGTACAAGGAGAGACCTCATGAGCATTCTGATGGTTTTGTGAGATTGGTACAATTAATCATAGATGGTCTAGGGTCCCTAGAAGGTTTGGCAAAGAGCCTAGGTATATAAACCCAAAGATGGTGTTGTTGTGTAGGGTTGAAACCATGGAGAATGAGTGGACAGTCATGTCCAGTTTGGAAGTCAAATGGAGTAGCTAGGTCCACATGGGCCTGAGAGTCTTGTTTACCCTACCATCCTTGCATCCTCTTCCTAATAAGAAGTTAGTTGTGATCCCTTTGTGTGGTTAGCTCTGCATCAAATTGGTATCAAAGCACAGTTAGTAGATCAGTTGTGATTGTGAAGTGTTAAGTTGAAAAGGTAGTTTGTCAAGATGCCTCCAAGAGGAAGAAACATGGCTCAAGAGATGAATGAGCTGAAGGAGAAACATGCTAGAGAGTTGAGGGAGATGAAGGAAAGAATGGCTACCCTAGAACAAAATCAAAGAAGAGGAGTGGCTCTAGGTGATGAGAATGAATCTGAGGAAGAAGAGGAAGCTGAGTATGAAGATGTGGAAGAAGAGTTAGACCCTGAGGATTAGAGGATGGTAAAGTTGCTAAAAGCAGTAAAAGAAGACAAGCACAATATGAAGATAGATGTGCCAAAGTATGGAGGAAGCCTTAGTGATGAAGAGTTGTTAGACTGGATTGCAGCATTGGACAATCATTTTGAGTGTGAAGAAGTTCCTGAGATCAGAAAGTGAAGATTGCAAAGACCAAGCTGATAGGTCATGCTTTGTTATGGTGGGATTATCAGCAGACAAAGAGGAGAAAGCAAGGAAAGACAAAGATTGTTTCATGGCACAAGATGGTAGCTAAGATCAAAGGTAAGTTCTTGCCTAAAGATTATGAAGTTCAAATGTTTAAAAAGCTTCAAAGTTTAAGGCAAAAGGAAATGGATGTTAAGACATACACTGAAAAGTTTTATAAGATGAGTATAAGGTTTGGTCAAAATGAAAGTGAAGTGCAAAAAGTTGCTAGGTATATTGGTGGTTTGAGGTTTAACATGCAGGATGAACTATTGTTGGCAAATCCGAGGAATGTTGAAGAATGTTATCAGATGGCAATAAGAGTGGAAGAGAAGTTGAAGAGAAGATAAGACAAGATAGCCAGAGGTAGAGGTAGAGGATCCTTTCAAAACACAAAACAAGTCAGTGAGAGTCAAGAAGAGTTGAGCAAGGCACAAGGATAAAGTGCAGATTTCAGAGGCAGGGGTTCTAGAGGCAGATTTGGTGGTGGAAGGAGTGCAAATACCTTTGTAGGTAAGTGTTACAATTGTCAAGAGTTTGGGCACCCAACATATAAGTGTCCTGAGAAGCAAAATTTTATAGGTGATGGTGAAAGTAAGAATGAGAGGAGGACTCAGTTAGTCTAAGAAGAAAAATGTGGCAGTTCTACTCCCACTAGTTGTGTTGGTGAAGTAGGAGAAACATTGATGCTGAGAGAAAGAGCACTATTGAAGACCTCCAAGGAGAAGGAGTTGATTCAGAGGAAATCACTATTAAGGACAACTTGCAAGTGCAAAGACAAGGTATGTAAAGTGATAGTGGATTTAGGCTGTACTGACAATATGGTGTCTAGTGAAATGGTAGACAAACTAAAATTGCAAAGAGTACCTAGGGACACACCTTACAAAGTCTCTTGGGTAAGTGATCATCAGTTCATTTTTGTTACTAAACAAGCATTAGTAGAGTTGAAGATTGGAGCATATGAGGATAGGGTACTTTGTGACATTTTACCTATGGATTGTTGTCATATGATACTTGGAAGACCCTAGCAGTTTGATAAGTCTGTAATTTATGATGGAAAAGCTAACACCTACACCATAAGGAAGGATGAGAAGACTTTTATGTTGATTCCATTGCAGGAAGAAGCCAAGGAGCGGTCAAGGATAGCAAAAGTGATAATGTTTGGCAAGAAGGAGCCAATGAGGATTGAAGAGAGTAAAACCAAGGAGTATACAATCTTTTCAAGGCATAAAACTGTTGAGACAACAAATGGGAAGTGTGAAGATGATTTGCAGCCAGTCGTAAAGAGGAATGTCTTCATGTGGAAGGAGGTAAGTAGAAATGTGTCTTGGTCCGAAACAAAGAAGTGTAAGAGTGAAAAGCCTGTGGGAAGGCAAGAAATCAGTGAAGGGATCTTAGTAGGGATAGTCATGTGCCCTGTGGTGATGAGTACAGAGAAGAGGTAGTTGGATGGTGTGAGGACAGGGATTTCTAAAGGTGATTGGACAGAGAAAGGTATAGTTGCAGGTCTGACAGAGGTTGAGAAAGGTGATGGTACAGCGAGAAGTGAAAAGAATAAAGACAAAGAGAGCAAGAGGTAGAGGACTATGCAAGAGATGAAAGGTAAAGTGATGACAGTTGATAAAAGGCTGAGAACAGAGGTAAAGGAGAGTGAGGTGGCAGAGTTTGGTGATAAGAAGAGTGAAGCAAACTTCCAGGAAAGACAGAGTTTGGTGATAAGAGTACTCTATGCTAGAGTGAAGCAAATTCCAAGGAAAGACAAGAGCAAAGATAACAAGGATAGTAAAGGATCAAAGAAAGATGAACTTGATGAAGCCAAACATGAAGGTTAGAGACAAGCAATGGAGGACAAACTACAAGATTCTTTCTAAGGGACTTGGAAAAGTTAGAAGTTAGGGTGTATGGTGCAGAGCACCTAGAATAGTTTATGTCAAATATTTGAAAATTTTGTTTGTTGAAGACTCTGAGGTTTTGAAAATAATGTAATAAAGCCTTTTAGAGGCACTAGGTTGTAGTGGAGGCCTGAAATAGGCAACTTCTTTAGTTAGGACTGTTGTTTCCTATAAAATAGGACAGTCTATTTATTAGACAGTCAGCCTTTCTAGTAAAAACAGTCAGTTCTTTTGATTTAAATGGCCTTTTCCCACGATGGAAAGGGATAGATGGAGTTTATTGTTGGTAGAGGATGGATAAAGAGGGGAAAAACATTCGAATGATGAAGGAGGATGAGTTTTGAGTAAAGAAAATACATTGTTTTGCTCTATTTTCTAATTTTTTCTGAGTTTTGTTGTCCTCTTGTTGTTCCAACGTCTCACACTAAGTCGTACAGTACTGTCAAGAGTAAAAATGTTTGGAATCATGTAACATATGTTGTTAGATTTCAGTTAAGTCAGATTGGGAGAAATTTCATTGATCTCAAGGCATTTTATCAAACATTTTCTACATGTTACTCTATTTTTCTTTCTTATTACTGTTTTCTTGTTGCTCTTTTATCCTGTACTTGTCCGTACATTATAGTCAAGGGCATAATTGACTAAAATGGTGTAGGGGAGGTTCTTACCTTTCTTTTGATCCAAGTAGGAGGGAATATCATTGAAGTTTAGACATTTTATAGTGGGTTGTTGTGAAGTTGGTCTCAAACCCTTGTTTTGAGGGTTTTAGAGAGGTTTATGATTTCCTAACCCATCCTGCTATGTTAGAACCCCAAGATGGGTGGAATGAGGTTGGTTAGGTATGATTTCTAATGGGTTTTGCATGCAGGAGCATAGGAAAAATGAAAGATGGAGTTTAGAGCCATTGTGGCCTAATAGCTTTATGTGTTTGGCTAACTAGCTTTGGTGGAGTGGAGATTTGACCATGAAATGTTTTGGAGTGACCTTGGATCCCAAATGTTTATGAAATATACCTATTTACAACCTATTGGGCACTTTGAAATAGAATTTGTAAGTTTGGAGTGAAGTTTGTGAGCACTTTGTTTGTAAAATTGACCTAATTAGGCCTAGTAGGAAACCGGTACAGTCAAGATTAGAGGTTTGGGTTCCAAAGGCCTCCATTTTCATGTTGGACATGTTGAAGAACAAGATAATGGGTTCTCAAAAAGCCTTTAACAGTCCTGTTTGGTTCGTACCAAAAGTTATTGCATGACAGTCCCTTTTGGAGGGCTACAAGGAAGTGGGTCTGTGTGTGAAGGAAGTGGTACAAGGAGAGACCTCATGAGCATTCTGATGGTTTTGTGAGATTGGGAGAGTCGGTCATAGATGGTCTAGGGTCCCTAGAAGGTTTGGCAAAGAGCCTAGGTATATAAACCCAAAGATGGTATTGTTGTGTAGGGTTGAAACCATGGAGAATGAGTGGACATTCATGTCCAGTTTTGAAGTCAAATGGAGTAGCTAGTTCCACGTGGGCCTAAGAGTCTTGTTTACCCTGCCATCCTTACATCCTCTTTCTACTGAGAAGTTATTTGTGATCCCTTTGTGTGGTTAGCTCTGCATCAAATTGGTATCAGAGCACAGTTAGTAGATCGGTTGTGATTGTGAAGTGTTAAGTTGAAAAGGTAGTTTATCAAGATGCCTCCAAGAGGAAGAAACATGGCTCAAGAGATAAATGAGCTGAAGGAGAAACATGCTAGAGAGTTGAGGGAGATGGAGGAAAGAATGGCTACCCTAGAACAAAATCAAAGAAGACAAGTGGCTCTAGGTGATGAGAATGAGTTTGAGGAAGAAGAGGAAGCTGAGTATGAAGCTGTGGAAGAAGAGTTAGACCCTGAGGATCAAAGGATGGTAAAGTTACTAAAAGTAGTAAAAGAAGACAAGCACAATATGAAGATAGATGTTCCAAAGTATGGAGGAAGCCTTAGTGATGAAGAGTTGTTAGACTGGATTGCAGCATTGGACAATCATTTTGAGTGTGAAGAAGTTCCTGAGATCAGAAAGTGAAGATTGCAAAGACCAAGCTGACAGGTCATGCTTTGTTATGGTGGGATTATCAGCAGACAGAGAGGAGAAAGCAAGGAAAGACAAAGATTGTTTCATGGCACAAGATGGTAGCTAAGATCAAAGGTAAGTTCTTGCCTAAAGATTATGAAGTTCAAATGTTTAAAAAGCTTCAAAGTTTAAGGCAAAAGGAAATGGATGTTAAGACATACACTGAAAATTTTTATAAGATGAGTATAAGGTTTGGTCAAAATGAAAGTGAAGTGCAAAAAGTTGCTAGGTATATTGGTGGTTTGAGGTTTAACATGCAAGATGAACTAGTGTTGGCAAATCTGAGGAATGTTGAAGAATGTTATCAGATGGCAGTAAGAGTGGAAGAGAAGTTGAAGAGAAGACAAGAGAGCCAGAGGTAGAGGCAGAGGATCCTTTTAAAACACAAAACAAGTCAGTGAGAGTCAAGAAGAGTTGAGCAAGAAACAAGGATAAAGTGCAGATTTCAGAGGTAGAGGTTCTAGAGGCAGATTTGGTGGTGGAATGAGTGCAAATACCTTTGTAGGTAAGTGTTACAATTGTCAAGAGTTTGGGCACCCAGCATATAAGTGTCTTGAGAAAAAAAATTTTATAGGTGATGGTGAAAGGAAGAATGAGAGGAGGACTCAGTTAGTCCAAGAAGAAGAATGTGGTGGTTCTACTCCCACTAGTTGTGTTGATGAAGTAGGAGAAACATTGATGCTGAGAGAAAGAGCACTATTGAAGACCTCCAAGGAGAAGGAGCTGATTTAGAGGAAAGCACTATTAAGGACAACTTGCAAGTACAAAGACAAGGTATGTAAAGTGATAGTGGATTCAAGGTGTACTGACAATATGGTGTCTAGTGAAATGGTAGACAAACTGAAATTGCAAAGAGTACCTAGGGACACACCTTACAAAGTCTCTTGGGTAAGTGATCATCAGTCCATTTTGGTTACTAAACAAGCATTAGTAGTGTTCAAGATTGGAGCATATGAGGATAGGGTACTTTATGACATTTTACCTATGGATTGTTGTCATATGATACTTGGAAGACCCTAGCAGTTTGATAAGTCTATAATTTATGATGGAAAAGCTAACACCTACACCATAAGGAAGGATGAGAAGACTTTTATGTTGATTCCATTGCAGGGAGAAGCCAAGAAGCGGTCAAGGATAGCAAAAATGATCATGTTTGGCAAGAAGGAGCCAATGAGGTTTGAAGAGAGTAAAACCAAGGAGTATACAGTCTATTCAAGGCATAAAACTGTTGAGACAACAAATGGGAAGTGTGAAGATGATTTGCAGCCAGTTGTAAAGAGGAATGTCTACATGTGGAAGGAGGTAAGTAGAAATGTGTCTTGGTCTGAAATAAAGAAGTGTAAGAGTGAAAAGCCTGTGGGAAGGCAAGAAATCAGTGAAGGGATCTTAGTAGGGATAGTCATGTGCCCTGTGGTGATGAGTACAGAGAAGAGGCAATTGGATGGTATGAGGACGGGGATTTCTAAAGGTGATTGGACAGAGAAAGGTATAGTTGCAGGTCTGACAAAGGTTGAGAAAGGTGATGGTACAGTTAGAAGTGACAAGAATGAAGACAAAGAGAGCATGAGGTAGAGGACTATGCAAGAGATGAAAGGTAAAGTGATGACAGTTGATAAAAGGTTAAGAACAGAGGTAAAGGAGAGTGAGGTACCAGAGTTTGGTGATAAGAAGACTGAAGCAAACTTCAAGGAAAGACAAAGTTTGGTGATAAGAGTACTCTATGATAGAGTGAAGCAAATTCCAAGGAAAGACAAGAGCAAAGATAACAAGGACATAAAAGGATCAAAGAAAGATGAACCTGATGAAGCCAAACATGAAGGTTAGAGACAAGCAATGGAGGACAAACTATAAGATTCTTTCCAAGGGACTTGGAAAAGTTAGAAGTTAGGGTGTATTGTGCAGTGCACCTAGAATAGTTTTATGTCAAATATTTGAAACTTTTGTTTGTTGAAGACTATGAGGTTTTGAAAATAATGTAATAAAGCCTTTTAGAGGCACTAGGTTGTAGTGGAGGCTTGAAATAGGCAACTTCTTTAGTTAGGACTGTTGTTTCCTATAAAATAGGACAATCTATTTATTAGACAGTCGGCCTTTCTAGTAAAAACAGTCAGTTTTTTTTATTTAAATGGCCTTTTCCCACGATAGAAAGGGATAGATGGAGTTTATTGTTGGTAGAGGATGGATAGAGAGGGGAAAAACATTCGAATGATGAAGGAGGATGAGTTTTGAGTAAAGAAAATACATTGTTTTACTCTGTTTTCTGATTTTTTTTAGTTTTGATGTCCTCTTGTTGTTCCAACGTCTCACACTAAGCCGTACAGTACTATCAAGAGTAAAAATGTTTGGAATCATGTAATAGATATTGTTAGCTTTCATTTAAGTCAGATTGGGAGAAATTTCATTGATCTCAAGGTATTTTATCTAACGTTTTCTACATGCTACTCTATTTTTCTGTCTTATTATTGTTTTCTTGTTGCTCTTTTATCCTGTACTTGTCCGTACATTATAGTCAAGGGCATAATTGACTAAAATGGTGTAGGGGAGGTTCTTACCTTTCTTTTGATCCAAGTAGGAGGGAATATCATTGAAGTTTAGTCATTTTGTAGTGGGTTGTTGTGAAGTTGGTCTCAAACCCTTATTTTGAGGGTTTTGGAGAGGTTTATGATTTCCTAACGCATCTTGCTGTGTTAGAACCCCAAAATGGGTGGAATGAGGTTGGTTTGGTATATTTTATAATGGGTTTTGCATGCAAGAGCATAGGACAAATGAAAGATAGAGTTTGGAGCCATTGTGGCCTAATAGCTTTATGTGTTTGGCTAACTAGCTTTAGTGGACTGGAGATTTGACCATGAAATGTCTTGGAGTGACCTTGGATCCAAACCATTTATGAAATATAACTATTTACAACCTATTGGGCACTTTGGAATAGAAGTTGTAAGTTTGGAGTGAAGTTTGTGAGCACTTTGTTTGTAAAACTGACCTAATTAGGCCTAGTAGGAAACCGATACAGTCAAGATTAGAGGTTTGTGTTCCAAAGGACTCCATAGTGCATGTTGGATATGTTCAAGAACAAGACAATGGGTACTCAAAAATCCTTTAACAGTCCTATTTGGAGGTCTGTACCAATAGTTATTGCATGACAGTCCCTTTTGGAGGGCTACAAGGAAGTGGGTCATTGTGTGAAGGAAGTCATACAAGGAGAGACCTCATGAGCATTCTGATGGTTTTGTGAGATTGGGACAGTCAATCATAGATGGTATAGGGTCTCTAGAAGGTTTGGCAAAGAGTCTAGGTATATAAACCCAAAGATGGTATTGTTGTGTAGGGTTGAAACCATGGAGAATGAGTGGACATTCATGTCCAGTTTGGAAGTCAAATGGAGTAGCTAGTTCCACGTGGGCCTAAGAGTCTTGTTTACCCTGCCATCCTTGCATCCTCTTCCTACTGAGAAGTTAGTTGTGATCCCTTTGTGTGGTTAGCTCTGCATCAAATTGGTATCAGAGCACAGTTAGTAGATCGGTTGTGATTGTGAAGTGTTAAGTTGAAAAGGCAGTTTGTCAAGATGCCTCCAAGAGGAAGAAACATGGCTCAAGAGATGAATGAGCTGAAGGAGAAACATGCTAGAGAGTTGAGGGAGATGGAGGAAAGAATAGCTACCCTAGAACAAAATCGAAGAAGAGGAGTGGCTCTAGGTGATGAGAGTGAATCTGAGGAAGAAGAGGAAGCTGAGTATGAAGATGTGGAAGAAGAGTTAGACCCTGAGGATCAGAGGATGGTAAAGTTGCTAAAAGCAGTAAAAGAAGACAAGCACAATATGAAGATAGATGTGCCAAAGTATGGAGGAAGCCTTAGTGATGAAGAGTTGTTAGACTGGATTGCAGCATTGGACAATCATTTTGAGTGTGAAGAAGTTCCTGAGATCAGAAAGTGAAGATTGCAAAGACCAAGCTGATAGGTCATGTTTTGTTATGGTGGGATTATCAGCAGACAAAGAGGAGAAAGCAAGGAAAGACAAAGATTGTTTCATGGCACAAGATGGTAGCTAAGATCAAAGGTAAGTTCTTGCCTAAAGATTATGAAGTTCAAATGTTTAAAAAGCTTCAAAGTTTAAGGCAAAGGGAAATGGATGTTAAGACATACACTGAAAAGTTTTATAAGATGAGTATAAGGTTTGGTCAAAATGAAAGTGAAGTGCAAAAAGTTGCTAGGTATATTGGTGGTTTGAGGTTTAACATGCAGGATGAACTATTGTTGGCAAATCCGAGGAATGTTGAAGAATGTTATCAGATGGCAGTAAGAGTGGAAGAGAAGAGAAGACAAGACAACCAGAGGTAGAGGTAGAGGATCCTTTCAAAACACAAAACAAGTCAGTGAGAGTCAAGAAGAGTTGAGCAAGGCACAAGGATAAAGTGCAGATTTCAGAGGCAGGGGTTCTAGAGGCAGATTTGGTGGTGGAAGGAGTGCAAATACCTTTGTAGGTAAGTGTTACAATTGTCAAGAGTTTGGGCATCCAGCATATAAGTGTCCTGAGAAGCAAAATTTTATAGGTGATGGTGAAAGGAAGAATGAGAGGAGGACTCAATTAGTCCAAGAAGAAGAATGTGGTGGTTCTACTGCCACTAGTTGTGTTGGTGAAGTAGGAGAAACATTGATGCTGAGAGAAAGAGCACTATTGAAGACCTCCAAGGAGAAGGAGCTAATTCAGAGGAAATCACTATTTAGGACAACTTGCAAGTGCAAAGACAAGATATGTAAAGTGATAGTGGATTTAGGCTGTACTAACAATATGGTGTCTAGTGAAATGGTAGACAAACTGAAATTGCAAAGAGTACCTAGGGACACACCTTACAATGTCTCTTGGGTAAGTGATCATCAGTCCATTTTGGTGACTGAACAAGCATTAGTAGAGTTGAAGATTGGAGCATATGAGGATAGGGTACTTTGTGACATTTTACCTATGGATTGTTGTCATATGATACTTGGAAGACCCTGGCAGTTTGATAGGTCTGTAATTTATGATGGAAAAGCTAACACCTACACCATAAGGAAGGATGAGAAGACTTTTATGTTGATTCCATTGCAGGAAGAAGCCAAGGAGCAGTCAAGGACAGCAAAAATGATAATGTTTGGCAAGAAGGAGCCAGTGAGGTTTGAAGAGAGTAAAACCAAGTAGTATACATCATTTTCAAGGCATAAAACTGTTGAGACAACAAACGGGAAGTGTGAAGATGATTTGTCGATAGTTGTAAAGAGGAATGTCTTCATGTGGAAGGAGGTAAGTAGAAATGTGTCTTGGTCTGAAACAAAGAAGTGTAAGAGTGAAAAGCCTGTGGGAAGGCAAGAAATCAATGAAGGGATCTTAGTAGGGACAGTCATGTGCCCTGTGGTGATGAGTACAGAGAAAAGGCAGTTGGATGGTGTGAGGACATAGATTTCTAAAGGTGTTGGATAGAGAAAGGTACAGTTGCAGGTCTGACAGCGGTTGAGAAAGGTGATGGTATAGTTAGAAGTGAAAAGAATGAAGAGAAAGAGAGCATGAGGTAGAGGACTATGCAAGAGATGAAAGGTAAAGTGATGACATTTGATAAAGGGTTGAGAACAGAGGTAAAGGAGAGTGAGGTGCCAGAGTTTGGTGATAAGAAGATTGAAGCAAACTTCAAGGAAAGACAGAGTTTGGTGATAAGAGTACTCTATGATAGAGTGAAGCAAACTCCAAGGAAAGACAAGAGAAAAGATAACAAGGACAGTAAAGGATCAAAGAAAGATGAACCTGATGAAGCCAAACATGAAGGTCAAAGACAAGCAATGGAGGACAAACTACAAGATTCTTTCTAAGGGACTTGGAAAAGTTAGAAGTTAGGGCGTATGGTGCAATGCACCTAGAATAGTTTTATGTCAAATATTTGAAAATTTTGTTTGTTGAAGACTATGAGGTTTTGAAAATAATGTAATAAAGCCTTTTAGAAGCACTAGGTTGTAGTGGAGGCCTGAAAAAGGCAACTTATTTAGTTAGGACTGTTGTTTCCTATAAAATAGGATAGTCTATTTATTAGACAGTCAGCCTTTCTAGTAAAAACAGTCAATTTTTTTGATTTAAATGGCCTTTTCCCACGATGGAAAGGGAGAGATGGAGTTTATTTTTGGTAGAGGATGGATAGAGAGGGGGAAAACATTTGACTGATGGAGGATGAGTTTGGAGTAAAGAAAATACATTGTTTTGCTCTGTTTTCTGATTTTTTCTGAGTTTTACTGTCCTCTTGCTATTCGAACGTCTCACACTAAGCCGTTGGAAGTTTGGAGTGAAGTTTGTGAGTACTTTATTTGTAAAACTGACCTAATTAGGCCTAGTAGGAAACTGGTACAGTCAAGATTAGAGGTTTGTGTTCCAAAGGACTCCATAGTGCATGTTGGATATGTTCAAGAACAAGATAATGGGTACTTAAAAAACCTTTAATAGTCCTATTTGGAGATCCATACCCAAAGTTATTGCATGATAGTCCCTTTTGGAGGGCTACAAGGAAGTGGGTCAGTGTGTGAAGGAAGTGGTACAAGGAGAGACATCATGAGCATTCTGATGGTTTTGTGAGTTGTGGACAATCAATCATAGATGGTCTAGGGTCGCTAGAAGGTTTGGAGAAGAGCCTAGGTATATAAACCCAAAGATGGTGTTGTTGTGTAGGGTTGAAACCATGGAGAATTAGTGGACAATCATGTCTAGTTTGGAAGTCAAATGGAGTAGCTAGGTCCACATAGGCCTGAGAGTCTTGTTTACCCTGCCATCCTTGCATCCTCTTCCTACTGAGAAGTTAGTTGTGATCCATTTGTGTGGTTAGCTCTGCATCACCTTATGTTCTATCAGAGGTTTGCATAATCTGAATTTGAAAGTAGGTTTTAGATCATTGATTTGAGTTTTAAATTTTATGTTTTCAAATTTCAATTGCTTACAATGTAATATGGAAAGTTATTACCAATCTGAAGTTATGGTAATGAAAGGAAAAATAGTGCACAGGTAATGAAAGGAATCATGTAATAGATGTTGCTATCTTTCAGTTAAGTCAGATTGGGAGAAATTTCATTGATCTCAAGGCATTTTATCAAATGTTTTCTACATGCTACTCTATTTTTTTGTCTTATTATTGTTTTCCTACTGCTCTTTTATCCTGTACTTGTCCGTATAGTATAGTCAAGGGTATAATTGACTAAAATGGTGTAGGGGAGGTTCTTACCTTTCTTTTGATCCAAGTAGGAGGGAATATCATTGAAGTTTAGTCATTTTGTAGTGGGTTATTGTGAAGTTCGTCTCAAACCCTTGTTTTGAGGGTTTTAGAGAGGTTTATGATTTCCTAACCCATCCTGCTATGTTAGAACCCCAAAATGGGTGGAATGAGGTTGGTTTGGTATGTTTTCTAATGGGTTTTGTATGCAGGAGTAGAGGACAAATGAAAGATGGAGTTTGGAGCCATTGTGGCCTAATAGCTTTATGTGTTTGGCTAACTAGCTTTGGTGGAGTGGAGATTTGACCATGAAATGTCTTGGAGTGACCTTGGATCCCAAAAATTTGTGAAATATACCTATTTACAACCTATTGGACACTTTGGAACAGAAGTTGGAAGTTTGGAGTGAAGTTTGTGAGCACTTTATTTGTAAAACTGACCTAATTAGGCCTAGTAGGAAACTAGTACAATCAAGATTAGAGGTTTGTGTTCCAAAGGACTCCATAGTGGATGTTGAATATATTCAAGAACAAGATAATGGGTACTCAAAAAACCTTTAATAGTCCTATTTGGAGATCCATACCAAAAGTTATTGCATGATAGTTCCTTTTGGAGGGCTACAAGGAAGTGGGTCAGTGTGTGAAGGAAGTGGTACAAGGAGAGACATCATGAGCATTCTGATGGTTTTGTGAGCTGTGGACAATCAATCATAGATGGTCTAGGGTCTCTATAAGGTTTGGAAAAGAGCCTAGGTATATAAACCCAAAGATGGTGTTGTTGTGTAGGGTTGAAACCATGGAGAATTAGTGGACAATCATGTCTAGTTTGGAAGTCAAATGGAGTAGCTAGGTCCACATGGGCCTGAGAGTCTTGTTTACCCTGCCATCTTTGCATCCTCTTCCTACTAAGAAGTTAGTTGTGATCCATTTGTGTGGTTAGCTCTGCATCACCTTATGTTTTATCAGAGGTTTGCATAATCTGAATTTTGAAAGTAGGTTTTAGATCATTGATTTGAGTTTTAAATTTTATGTTTTCAAATTTCAATTGCTTACAATGTAATATGGAAAGTTATTACCAATCTTAAGTTATGGTAATGAAAGAAAAAATAGTGCATAGGTAAAAAATAAAAATCAATTTCCGATGCAACTAGCATGAAGGATGTTATTGTTGACAACAATAGGTTGGTGATTTCTACTCTACAGATGGCTAAGGAGAGATGCATGATTTGAATGAAGAAAGGTTGCTATGTCCAAATGAGCATAGTTTCAACACTAAACAATATTGATCAAGCAATGTTTAAAATTAACCAATGGAAAGTTATTACCAATCTGACTATGGTAAAAATAGTGCACAGGTAAAAAATAAAAATCAATTTCCAATGAAACTAGCATCAAGGATGTTATTGTTGACAACAATAGGTTGGTGATTTCTACTCTACAGATGGCTAAGGAGAGATGCGTAATTTGAATGAAGAAAGGTTGCTATGTCCAAATGAGCGTAGTTTCAACACTAAACAATATTGATCAAGCAATGTTGAAAATTAACAAATCATATTCAAAAGATGATTGATTTTGTATTTGCTAGCAACATCAAACAATAAATTTTAAAACAAAAAAATGTATGAAATTGCTTGTAAATAAAGTGCATCATTTTTTATATTGATATTTATCTTCCATGTTGAGTGTGTACTGTAATGACCACTTCTTTTGGAATTAATATGTATTGATTCATATATTATTATCGTAAAATACAATATTGTATTTGTAATTACTCTATTATAATGTATATTTAGAGGATGGATCTTTACTTTTTATATTTCTAGTACAAACATTGTTATTAATTTGTTTTAATTTTACAGTTAGAACATAGGAGATCGATTTGAATGGTAGAAAAAGAGTCAGAATACTTTTAGAATGCCTATCAGTTATATAACAAATAACATTGCAAGTTTCATGTGATGTTCAATATTCAATTAACATATTAAAGAAACATAATAAAAAATCACCTCAAACTTCTCACTATTTAGATGATGAGGTAGAAGGCAAAATAGATTTGGAACTTCATTCAATCTGTTATCAACAAAGTGTACTCCTTAAATCATATTATTCTTCTTCTTAATGGGAAGGGAAGGTTAATGGTGAGTGGTATATCAAGCCATGTTCCTTGCAATGGTGGAACCATTACATTTTTTAAGTTAAAGGCGATGATGAATAGTTCCGTAGCATCTTTAGGTTACCATATGCATTATTTAAATTTCTATGTGAATCATTGTATGAAGATCTTTGGAAGACAATATAACTTTGTAATTGGAAATGTATCTATCAAGAGGTGGGTGTTTCCAATCAAGAGACAAGTGGCTTGTGTTGTTTTAATATTATTGTCTACAATGCATATGATTAACATCAATGAACTTTTTGGGTGTGAAATTTAAATGTTGTAAGAGTCATGTAGAAGTTCATTAATGTTGTGCATGTTTGTTTCCAAAACTACATACAATGGCCAAGTGATTAGTCAATGCTTAAACTTGTAAATGGTGACTTTCACCAAAAACAAGGATTTCCAAATTGTTGTGGAGATATATATGCAACTCACATTGTTTTTGAACTTCCGCCTAATGAATGTTAATCTAATTGGTATGACTATGATCATGACTCTAGTATGTCATTACAAGCCATTATGGATAGTAATATGCATTTTAAGGATATTTTAACAGGTTAGCTTGGTTCTATCAATGATGCTAGGGTCCTAAGAAGTTCTTCCTTCTATAGGTTATGTGAAGGTGGAGAAAGGTTAAATGGAATTTTAGTTTCTATTGGTTCATTAGATATGAGATATTACATTGTTAGTGATGGTGGATATCCATTGCTACCATGTTTAATCACACCTTTTAATGGAGATGTGACATATAATTAAAGGCAATTTAACTTTAAATTATCTTTAACATGTATTATTTTTTAGCATGCCTATGGAAAGCTAAAGGAAATATGGTAAATTTTTCATTCAAAAATTTACCATCCTAATTTACAAATACTACCAAAAACCATTTTTGTGTGTTGTATTTTTCATAAAATTATGTTGACATTTCAAGAATAATTCAATGAAGCCACATGTTTTGATGAGTATGAGAATAATATACCAAGTAATGAAGCAATGCTAGGTGATTCTATTGCAAGGTTAGCTTGAATGGCCTTAGTATAATTCGTTAACAGTAATGGAAAGTTTATGCATCTCACCAATTTAGGGCTATAAAAATAGAATATAATTTCATTGTTCAAACTCTATAAATAGTTTTGTCACTATTCATCAATGGTGATGAAAATTTTAGACTTCATTTAAGTGTGAATTTTCTTTCTCTACAATAACCTCTAGAATGTGTTTTTGTGAGATCTCTCTAAGCTCTTGTTTTCCTTCTATGAAGAACATAATTTGTGAGACATGAGTATAACTTCATGGCACATATCATTATCTTAGGCATTGATTCAATATAAACATGTGGATCTATTTTAAGCTGGTGTATGTGATGTAGCCCCAACACGAGTGTCCAACTAAGGATTGTCCAACCATGCAACCTCAACACAAATACACATAATCCATGTAAAGCGATACTCAAAATCAACACAAGCTTCTAAACATGAATTGAACTTAATAAATAAATATTTTATGGTTAGAATTATATCAACAATTTCTTCTACAATGAGCTCACAACATGTTAGACCTCAACTTATCTTACAATATAAAATCTACACTTTCACATGAGTGCTACCTCACAATGGGTTGAACCTAGATTGGTACAATTTCTATAGGCTCTGCTCTACTCTAGTGGACATTACATGGTCCTTAGATCTCCCCTCAATATTTCACCGAGTCTTTACAAAATGAAATAGAATTCCTTTTATATTGCTTCTTTGACATAGAAGACTCTTGTTCAACCAAGATAAGGAGCATGATTCAAAATCCAATGTAGTTGTAAACACAAACCACCATGGGGCTAATAAATACTCTTGAGTGATTACGCTTCAACACAAGGCCTTAAGTATTGACACATAATGTGTAGACCACCTTAAGCTAATTGGACACACCACGAAGCCAAAGGATCAAAGACTATGAAACAAACATGTGGGCATGTGTGTGGTACTTTAATGATGTCTTAGATGAAACCACAAGGCATTTTGAGCAATATGCAATAGTACACAAAAGATTCTCAAATGTTAGTTTGAGTGCTTACTATAGACCGTATCAATAAATTCCACTACAACACAATGACAAAAAATAACATTTAGAGATTTGGCTCATTTTGAGTCTTCTGAGTGGCCCAATGAGAATGTACCTAAGGACTTGTGGAAGGAAGTTGAGAAGTTTACAAATACCTTTGAGAAATGGGAGCATCTGGAACAAGAAATGGACATAATGAAGAAAACTTAGGATGACATAAAAATAAATATGGAGGAAATCATAGCTTTTAGTAGAGAGACGGTGAAGAACTTTGTCACGACCCTTTATGTGTTTCAATATGATTTGGAAAAATAGAAGGCGGCTAAGAATCAGAGTCCTTGCACTCCTGCTACCAACCATACCAATCAACAAATAACTCATTTTGGACCTGCCAATAGAACCAAGGCTAAAAGCTAGAAGGCTAAAGGTAAGGATGTTGATGTAGAACATACTACTGACGCATAGGTCAACATCTCCAGGGGACCTCTTTTAAAGACAAGATGAAATTTTTGAACTATGAATGGCAAGCCATAAGTGGCCTAAATCACCTCTTAGAGCAGTAGTTGCTCCTCTGCTGGTCTTCTATTGGTTTCTCTATTTTGTGTTGGTCTTTCTTGTTTAGCTTGTTCTATCTCTTTTTTTAGTTGTTCTCAGTTTCACTGCTTGTGAAACTCTCTTTGTTCGCTTTTTTGTCTTCTTTGTATGGGTTTGGTCCCTTCCCATTGTTATATTAATCAAAACATAATGACAAAAAATCAATTAAAGAACTAAATAAATGAATCAACTAAAAGGAAATGTTTTTGGTTGATGCAAGATTGTTCGTTGCCCTGGGATGCTCCTACATCTACATGACATTGATATGTTGTTTATTTAGAATAAATTTGTGGAAATACTTGGTGTTTATAACACTTTGTTAGATTCATGCTCTTTGGATTATTGCCACCAATAACTCTTCTCCCTTGTTTGTGTGATTGCAAGCTCATTTATCATATTTTGTTCCTAGAGTGCATGGTTTCGTATGCCCCTTATTTATTGTTAGATTGACCAAATTAGGCCAAATTGTGATTAACTTGCTTAAATATATTTCTAAAATTATATTTATTTAAGGCCTTTGTTTTGTACTTTATGTAGTTGAGTTAAACAAACTAGACATTTATAACAAAATCACAACCAAAGATTCTATACTTTTTTTATCTAAGTGAAATAAAACATCTTTTGATTCCATAATACATATACTATTTGGAAACAATAATCAATGAATCTAACTCTACTAATATCAAGTTTCTTTTGCAAAATATCTATTACAATGAATACATAATGATTCGTCGAGTACATCAATACCAAGTACACTGTCATAAATTTGTACATATAATTATACAATTACAATTTCATTGTCACAATATTCATAAACAAGTGGGTCACCGAGTACAAGCTTCATGGTGTTCTATCCTGCTGTGTGGATGGATAGCATCATCCAAGCACTTTGCCTCCAACCATAGACCGACAGTCCCCCACACACCTTCCTACTAAAAGTGGCCCTACCCTTCGTGAGTGTGACAAATAAAGGGATCTACAAAGTATACCATGCCATCTGAGAACCAAGTGTAAAGTATTGATTTTATTACATGCAATCTACCATACAACCCTAGATACCCTCTAGCTAAGTATGATGATTGAATGACATGCAAACCTATCAGATACTGTGAACTGACAATGAAAGCAACAATTACATTACTTTGTCCAAAGCATTTAAATATAATGACACGTTCCATTGTGGATATGTGGGTCATCTGTTCACACACTACTATCTCAGCTTGACTCAAGGATACAACCAGTCTATTGAATACATGATGGAATAACACAACACTTTGAGCAATAGAGCACACAAAATTTACACAAGATTTACTCATACTATCACAGAATTGAATAAACTTCTTGATACACTTGAATTGGTTTAATTTCAGTTAAGCATGTAGTAGTGTAGGTAAATCACCAAGCTAGGTTAGTCAATTAGCAATAAACTATCTCAAACTCCTCTCAACAACAATTGAAACATATTCTATATTAGTTGGTATTAACACTATTTTCCATGACATACATGCATTTACAAAATTTGTACAGTTATAAATTTTTACTGGCAACAATATTGTTTCTACTTCTTTATTGCACAACAAACACATAATTAATTTTACAAATGAAACTAATCCCTTAGTGGATGAACTTCATATTCACAATAACTAATGAAAACATCCAACTGGCCATAGTTACATTCTACTATTATCAAACGTAAGAGTTTCTAAGACAACAGATAGTTGTATGGCTTTTAGAACTAGACTCTTTGGTTCATTCAGGTAAACAAGATCGACTCATATATCTGCAATGTGTGTAATAGTCTATATAGATGTTGTGAGCAGTAATAGTCTTTGAACTGACATGAGTTATAAATTCTCAAGTATAATAATTAAGTTTGCTAAACACAATGGTAAACAATGATTGTAGGATTATAAATAATGTTGTCCTCACACAAGACTATCTCATAACTTGAGTGTTACTATGACATTCCACATATTCTTGTCATGCATCATTGTTGATCTAAGTATTGATTTCTTTCATAGGAATGTACAAATATTATTATCTAGATAGACAAGACAGACAACAAATTTCCCATTTCTCATATAACATTACCAAGATTTGTCCTATTAAACAAACCATTCCTTGTCATGGCATCAATGATGTTCTTATTTGCTAACAAACACAAAGATAATAATTTTACCCATAAATTTGATCCACTCTAAAATAAAAATACCAATTGGAAATAAAATTTCTAAACTAGATATTATAAATGACAGTAACATACGCTATGTAGCTCAGAGAGGTGAAGATGAATTCACTCCTGCACTCACCAATCTCACGGAATACTACCTTATTCACATTAACAAGTTTTCCTTAAACATTTCTTCACTCCCAAAATAGAATGCTCAAAAATATAATAGCAATCATTGATTTAATAGTAGTCAGAGTAAAGGTAAAGGCTTTGTTTATACTATGAGCAACAATGACTTCCATATGGTTTATTTATATTAGAGTGTTAAACACAATGATATATACGAAATCACTATCTTCCATACATTGTTTATATATTTATAGTGTAGACTGGTCAAGTAACGATTCCCACATAACCAATTATACCTTGCATCAGTCCTAAATAGGACAGAGGTATTCTCTAAATGGAGTTTCACTATGTATATATTCCTAGGAATAGTATCAAATTTTTGGAGACCTAAACATTTAACAGTTTAAAACAACTCACAGATGTATAGTGTTGACCTTTAGTTGCCTATACATTTATTAGTTTAAACAATCCACAATATATATATATATATATATATATATATATATATATATATATATATATATATATATATAACAACTACCCATTAAAATCACCAGTTTCTTCTCATACTAGGTCATTGCAACAACAACAATTTTCAAATGAGTTTACAATGCATACATATAGAAACAGGGTAAGCCATTATACCCTAATTCAAAGAAATCCCAATTTGGCATTTAAACATATGGTAATACAATAAAATTTGTACACAAAAAGTTGAATAATATTTTGAATTAATTAGATATAGCTGTGAATGGTTCCCAATACAAAAATGCCTTCCTTCTTATATTCACCTTTCGCTACTCTTTCTTTTCCAGATCTCTCCCCTTTTCCCTTAGTGCCAACTCTTGCCAAAATCAAAGTCTTTTTCTTCTAAATTGCATGACCAACATGCATGACTCCTTCCTACCAACATTGATAGTTCTTTCAATGGCCACTCCCACCACTCTCCCGCTCATGGTGATGGAGCAATTATCTCCTTAACCTCCTATTGAGGGTTGGCCATTAGGCTAGTGAACGTAAACTCTCCTCCCTTTCTCACACTCATGAAATCTCCAACTAAACTCTTACACTGCTCATACATTAATGAGGACTGAGGCGCAACAGTCCCCACAAAATTGCTATAGTGTGATAGTATTAATATTAAGCACCTCTACCATTTCAATAAAATACAATGTTCAAAACAACTTCACCTATCCAAGGAGACCAAAGGCAAACATGAAGTAATTACTAACTCAATAACACAAAATATATCACATGTTCTAGATTAAGTGGCTACAAAGATAGACATCTCGACTATGCTAAGGATCAAATTAGTTTACTACAACACCAACAAATGTAGAAAAAGTGTTAACCAATGTCGACAATGCATGACTTATACAGAAGGATGTCAACCAACCTCGATGATGCATAATTAATGCAGAAAGACATCAAACAACTATTCAATTGACAATTTACATAACATTACCAATTAATCTATTGTAAAAGAGTGATGTGTGAGAGAGAGTTCTTAGAGTCATTGATGTAGGAGCATCCCAGGTTATAGAGCAATCTTGCATCAACCAAAAATATTTGCATTCTTTTGTTTTCTTTCATTTTCAGTTTAGTTTAGTCATTTGCAGCTTCAACATTTTGTACTGCATTTTGTCGCATCTTTGAAAGGAAGCTAGGTGTATGGAAATCGCTTCCTACACTAATCTAAAGAGGAGAGATGAGTGCAAATTCTTTTTAACCTTTACAATTATAGTGTTATTAACCCAACAATGGAGATATTGTAGCAATACACAACACAAGAATGTAAGACAGAAGAAAGAGAGACAAGATATAACGTGGGGAAAACCCTTACGAGTGAAAAACCCCACACTCCAAAACCTGCACAATGTATTATCGAAACAACAAGGTTTACAACACACTTGCAATGCAAGTCTTTACAGGAGTCTTCGACACTCGTATCTGGAGGCAAACTGACAACATAACAGTACCTGTCAATCACATAATACATCTCCTCTCAAAGCACCTGCTTAAATAGAAGTTTACAAGACAAAAATGAACTTTTCTTGAGATGGGCGTCCAACTTGGCCTCATAGCCCAAAACCCACACCTAGGGACACTTGTCCAACACTGTAGCATGGTCATGACACTTGTCATAACACCCCATCTCAATATGGTCACCTATTCCCAAGTTGGGCAATGACAGATGCTCTTATGCATCTTACGACCGTCATAGAATCCGTCATATTGACATTACTTACAACTGTAAGAGAATTTGTCATACACTAACTAAAAATAGCATATTCTCTTACAACATGTCATAACTCTCCTTGGGGCACCCAAAGATGCCTTCTTCCAAGATGCCTTGTGACACATGTCTTCACCTGTCATAGAACATTCCATTTATGACTCTTACACATCATAGATTCTGTCATAACTGTTTCAGTCAAGATTCACTTACACACTAGTCAAAGTGCCGACACATGGCAAAATATCTCTACCACTAAGTGGGACGTCTATCTCCTCATGTGAGGACAAAATTACATGTGGTCACCTTCCACGTAGGATGAACATCACCGTGCCAACTCCAACAAGATGACAAAACAGGATTTGCATCCTAATTACACAATAGGCAATAAATAAATATATTACAATAAATAAAAGCAAGGAATTACCAAGGTTGAGACACCTTAATTCCCAACAATCTTCATATCAAAGCTCGCAGAGCAGGACTTAGCATCTACATAGTGTCATCTACATCATATTCAGATTTCTTGAGTGAATTGGATTTGTGTCCTGAGAGTTATCGCTATTAGAAGATCATCAGCTTTCATAGAACATAGCATTCAGGCAGTCAGTTGAAGGAGAAGGTTTGCATATCACTTCCATGACTTTTAGAGCCTAATGGAACATCATACATGGCACATAAGGACCTGATAGACCTTCCTTGAGGTCTGCACCAACTTTCATTCATTCGCATAGCAATACCATATGTGGTAGGCCGACCTACATGTTTCTACACGCTACACCTTTCATTGGAGTTTGTAACCTCTTGTGGTCGATGCAGAGAATTCTATGAGCTTGAAGATGATATACATAGATCTCTTGGATGCATTAGGAAGTCTATAGTTTTAGAATGTGATTTAGAGTTTGATTTTCTTTTCAGAAGGCACTTTAATGCCATATCTTGCATATTTGTTGTAACCCGAAAAGCAGGCTTGTGAGCACTTTGATTGTAGCCTACATGTTGTCGGCATATAAGTACTTTGAATATCTGATATATTGAGCATTTGAATCTTCCATTGCATTCTATATTTGTGTTGTTTTTGTTGTGTTTACTCTAGTTGCATGGTTTGGACAGTTCATTCTTTGAACCCTCCTGCCATGAATGCACCAAGTGGTATCAGAGCCAAGTTTTGAATCCTTTGGGAAGTGAAGGCATTCCACAAGATCTTGTGGTGAACAGAGCACTGACCTGAGATAGTCTACTTGTGATTGTCAATTGTCAACAAAGCACCGATTGTGAGGCAGTTGCAACCCTGTAGTCAGATCGTCGAATTGAGGTAGTTGCACCAGATCCTAGGAAGAGATGCCGCTAAGGAGGATGCCTGATATGGCCAATGTTGCTAGAATAATGGAAGAAATGATTGAGATGATGAGGACAATGAAAGTTTGATTGGATGCTGTAGAAGAAGATAGAAGAAGAGGACTAAACCCTAGACATGAAGATGAAAGTGATGATGAAGAATTTCAATCAGCTGAACAAAATGAAGAAGCCCTAGAAGAAGAAGAATCAGATTAGGTGAAGATGTTGAAAGCTATTTCTAAGATGGGAAAGAGACTCATAGTGGAAGTATGAAACTATAGTGGAAATTTGAATCCTGAGGAATTGATTAATTGGATAAATGACTTGGAGGAATACTTTGATTATGAAGAAATTGAAGATCCGGAGAGAGTAAGATTTGCAAAAACTAAGTTGAAAGGACATGTTGCTATTTGGTGGAAAGAAGTTTGATTGGATAGGAATAGGAGAGGAAGAGAGAAAATCATAAAATGGGATAGGATGGTGACAAAGTTGAAGAATCAGTTCATACCTGCTGACTATGAGTTGGAATTGTTGAAGAGATTACAAAACCTAAGGCAAAAGGAGAAATATGTGAAGGAGTACATTGAAGAATTTCATAAGATGATCATAAGGACTAGACATAGTGAATCAAGCAAGGAGAAAGTGCCAAGATACATAAATGGATTGAGGATGAATATTCAAGAAGAACTAAGTTTGGTGAGAATGAAAACAATAGAAGAAGCATATCAGTTTGTATTGAAAGTTGAAGACAAGTTGAATAAAAAGCATGAGCAAAGATAGAGAGGTAGAGGAGGAAAATTCCAAAAAGGTAGAACATATTCTAGAGGAGAAAGACCTTATGCAGAGAAAAACAAAGAAAGAAGCCCATACAAGAAGGAAGATAGAGATAACAATTCATACTAGAGAGATGACAAAAGTTTCTACCGCAACAATAGAGGGAATTATAATTCTTACCGCAATGAAGGATAGAGGAGAGATGAAAGAGGATTTGATAAGAGATCATTTAGAGGAACTTGTTTTAAGTGTGGAGGTGAAGGACACAACATTTTAATGTCATCAAGGAAGTACAAGCAAGAGGAGAAAGAACAGTGCAAGAGCAGCTTATGCAGAAGAAGAAACTGTTGGATCACCTACTTTAGTGGGAAGATCAAAGAAGGGAGAATCATTAGTCATGAGGAGAGCATTATTTCAAGTAGAGACAACTGAGGAACCACTACAAAGGAAAAGTTTGTTCTGGACAAGATGCAAATAAGGAGGTAAATGTTGTAAAGTTATCATTAATAGTGGTAGTATTGATAATTTGGTTTCAGAGAAGATGGTGACTAAGCTGAACCTGGAGAGATTGAAACACCCTAAGCCCTACAAGATAGCATGGATTCAAGATGAACACAAGGTACTAGTGAGTGAACAATGTTTGGTGAAATTTCATATAGGATCTTATAATGATGAGGTATTGTGTGATATGATGTCATGGATGTATGTCATATATTGTTGGGTGGACCATAGGAAGGCTATACATGATGGGAGAAAGAATACTTATACTATAACATCTAATGGGAAGAAACTTATCTTGATACCTTTGGAAGATGAACCTAAGAGTGAAGTATGTGGGACTGCTAGAATTTGTTTGGTAGATGGAAGGAAATTTTTGGATGGATTGAGACACGAGAATATGTGTTTTGCCTTGATTTCTAAGAAGTGCAGAGACCTAAGAGTAGAGAACACCACAACAAAAGAAGAACCACCACCAGAAGAGATAACTAAATTGTTGACAGAGTATGAAGGCATCATATCAAATAATGTGCATGAAGGATTGCCACCAATCCGGAGTATCAGTCATCATATGGACCTTATACCTGGAGCTAGTTTGTCTAACAAAGCAGTACACTGGAACTGAATAGACAAATACAAGAATTGTTGAGGAAATGATTAATCAGAGAAAGCTTGAGCCCATTTGCGGTACTTGCAGTACTAGTACCAAAGAAAAATGGAGAATGGAGGATGTGTACAGACTGTAGAGCAATTAATAAGATCATAGTTAAGTATAGATTTCCATTGCCAAGGATGGATGACATCATGGACTATTTGAGAGGAGCAAAGTATTTCACAAAGATAGACTTGAAGAGTGGATACCATCAGATCAGGATCAAAGAAGGAGATGAGTAGAAGACTGCATTCAAGACAAATGAAGGATTGTATGAATGGTTAGTGATGCCTTTTGGATTGACTAATGCATTGAGTACTTTCATGAAATTGATGAATGAGGTTTTGAAGAAACTCTTGGGTAAGTTTGTTATTATAAATTTGGATAATATTCTGATTATTAGTAAGACAAAGGAAGAACATTTGTGGCATATTAGACAAGTATTACAGAGGTTGAGAGAAGATAAATTGTTGATAAACATCAAGAAATATAGTTTCATGAAGGAATAGTTGGCATATTTGGGATTTGTGATTTCTACAAAAGGATTGAAGATGAACCCTAAGAAAGCTAGGGCAATTGTTGAGTGGCCAACACCTATGAACATTGGGGAGGTAAGATCATTCATGGATTGGCAAGTTTCTATCGGAAGTTCATCAGAAATTTTAGTACAGTATGCACACCAATGACAAAGACAATGAGAGGTGATAAAAAAGGATTTTAAGTGGACATTAGGAGCAAATAAGAGTTTTGAACTATTGAAGCATAAGGTGACAGAGCAACCAGTGTTAGTATTACTGGATTTCAACAAAGTATTTCAAGTAGATTGTGATGCCAGTGGAAATGCAATAGGAGTGTTAAGCCAAGAAGGGAGACCAGTAACATATTTCAGTGAGAAGTTGAATGATGCAAGGAGAAGATATTCAGTTTATGATTAGGAATTCTATGCCATAATTCAAGCTTTGAAGAAGTGGAGACATTACTTGTTGCCAAAGGAATTTGTGTTGTACATTGATCATCAAGCTTTGCAATATTTGAATAGTTAGGGAAAGATGAATCAAAGACATATGAGATAGGTAGAGTTCATGCAGAGTTACATATTTGTATTGAAGCATAGGAGTGGGAAGTCAAACAAAGTTGCAGATGCATTAAGTAGAAGAAAGAATTTGCTGACAAAGATGAGAATAGAAGTATTAGGATTTGAGGAACTAAAGCATATGTATGAAGAAGATCTGGATTTTGTAGAAGCATGGAAAGCATGTAAGGAACCTGTTGTGATAGATAGGAGTAAGTGGTTCGACTAGTTCATTCAAGAGGATACATTCTTCAAAGGAAATCAGTTATGTATACCTAGGAGTTCAATGAAAGATAATTTGATAAAGGAGAAACACAGTGGTGGATTGGTAGGACATTTTGGGATTGACAAGATAGTAGCTTTGGTAAGAGAACATTACTTTTGGCCTCAGATATATAAGGATGTAAGGAAGTTTGTTTAGAGTTGCAGAATATGTCAAGCTGCAAAAGGGAACAGTCAAAATACTGGTTTGTATAAATCTTTGACAGTACCAGAGAGACCTTGGGAAGATATAAGCATGTATTTCATATTAGGTTTGCCAAGAACACAAAGGGGATATGATTCTATATTTGTAGTAGTGGATAGATTTTCAAAGATTTCACATTTCATTCCTTGTAAGAAGACAAATGATGTAGTGCATGTTGCTGACCTATTTTTCAAGGAGATTGTGAGATTGCATGGATTACCTAAGAGTATAGTTTCAGACAGTGATACAAGATTCATTGGATATTTTTGGAGGGCATTGTGGAAGAAGATGAAGATAGACCTAAAGTTTAGTTCAACATTTCACCCACATACATATGGACAAACAGAAGTGGTAAATAGGAGTTTGGGTAACCTATTGAGATATTTAGTAGGGGACAAGACATGAAATTGGGATCTAATTCTATCGCAAGTAGAGTTTGCATACAATAATTCAGTGAATAGGAGTACATGGAAGACACCATTTGAAGTTGTGACTAGAGTAACACGTAGAGGAGTTGCAGAGCTGAGAGACATCACTATGGAGAACAAGAGAAGTGTAGAGGTAGAAGAATTTGCAGGATACATGGAGACGGTACATAACCAAGTCAAGAAGCATTTGGAGGAGATTAATGGTAAGTATAAGGAGCAAGCAGATAAGAAGATGAGACCTAAAGAATTTTTAGTTGGAGATGAAGTTATGGTATATTTGAGAAAAGAGAGATTTTCAGTGGGAACATACAACAAGCTGAAGATGAAAAAGTTTGGACCGTGTAGGATACTTAAGAAGTTTGATTCAGGGAATGCATATGAAGTAGTGCTACCAGAGACAATGGGTATATCACCTATATTCAACATTGTAGACCTATATCAGTATCATGAATAAGAGTCAAGTGACAACATTGAGGATGGATTAACGAATTAATTACCACATCAGCAACTAGAGCAGATAGAGAGCATCTTGGATAGCAGAGTTGGACGCAGTACTAGAGGCAAGTAGTACAAAGAGTATTTGGTAAAGTGGAAAGGAAGACCGAAAGAAGATTCATCATGGATTTCTCAGGCTGAGTTAGATCACCTTGGTTTTCCTTTAGCCCCAACAAAGTGAGGGACTCACTTTTTCAACAACCCCAGGTGTCTAATATAGGAGCATCCTAGGTTGCAGAGCAATCTTACATCAACCAAAAATATTTGCATTATTTTGTTTTCTTTCATTTTCAATTTAGTTTAGTCATTTGCAGTTTCAACATTTTGTACCGCATTTTGCCGCATCTTCATATTAGAGCTCATGGAGCATGACTTAGCATCTATATAGTGTCATATACAACATATTCAGATTTCAAGTGATTTGGATTTGTGTCCTGAGAGTTATCGCCCTCAGAAGATCATCAACTTTCATAGAACAGAGCATTCAGGTAGTTAGTTCAAGGAGAAGGTTTGCAGATCACTTCTGTGACTTGTGGAGCCTAATGGAACATCATACACGACACATAAGGACTTGATAGACCTTCCTTGAGGTCCGCACCAAGTTTCATTCATTCGCGGAGCAATACCATATGTGGTAGGTCGACCTACATGTTTTTACACGCTACACCTTTCATTGGAGTTTGTAACCTCTTATGGCTGATGTGGAGGATTCTATGAGCTTGAAGATGATATATATAGATCTCTTAGATGCATTAGGAAGTCAGTAGTTTTAGAATGTGATTTAGAGTTTGATTTTATTTCTAGAAGGCACTTCAATGCCATATCTTGCATATTTGTTGTAACCCGGAAAGTAGGCATGTGAGCCCTTTGATTGTAGCCCGCATGTTGTCGACATATAAGCACTTTGAATATCTAATATACTGAGCATTTGAATCTTCCATTGCATTCTATATTTATGTTATTTCCGTTGTGTTTGCTCTAGTTGCATGGTTTGGACAGTTCATTCCTTGAACCCTCCTGCCATGACTGCACCAGTCATGGTATAAAATTATTATTTTGCCTCAATCTGTAACCCTCTCCTTGACGACACTCTCCCTCCTCAATTGGGAGGGGAATGTACTTGTCCTACATCCACCTCATTTCTAGTGATAGAGTAGTTAGTCCGAGGAAATATAACAAATCAATAATCTTCACATAGGGAATCATAATGTTACAAAAATTAATTGTAGAATTTCAACTATCCATCAAAATCTTGCCATCATATTATCAAATCAACATATTATCAAATTAAACCAAAGATGCATCTGCTAACTGATCTGTGAGTACCTGACCTTTGATTGTTTTTCGGTCTACATACTCAATATCAAACTCACTTAATATCATGACCCACTTAGCCATGCGACCTATGAGAGATGCTTGTGAAAGGAGATACTTAAGTCGATCAATTTTGGAAATGAGTATAATTTGATGGTTGAGCATGTAGTGTCTCAGTTTGCGTGTACAAAAGACAACTACCAAACATTCCCTCTCCATAGTTGTGTAATTTAATTCATAACCTACCAAGGTGCAATTAATGTAGTATATTGCTCATTCTCTACCCTGTTCATCATGTTGTGCCAAAAGTGCCCCTGGTGTGATTGGTGTAGCTGAAATATAAAGTAATAGCCTGACTTGCTTGCAATAATTGATGATGGTGTTAGCAATGGTGGTTGTGCTCCAAGATTGATTTGGTTGAGAATATGGTTGTCTGGTGCTCAGCTTAGCAGCATAATTTTACATTCAAGATTGAGGATCTGGTGATGGCTTATGAGAGGTTTAATTTATAGATTTTTGGGAGAGATGATCAATAGTGTAGAGGATCAATGGCTATGGTTATTTGACATGATTTGGATGCATGAGGAGTTGACAAGTGTCTTTTTGTGACATGGATCAAGGGGATTAATAAGTCCTTTCTTGAAGTCTTATGCATGCATGCATGCAATTAACTTGTGCATGATTTAAATTATGAAAATAATTAATTATTTAACTAATTGTCTCTTTTAGTCAACTAGATTTGATTAATTAGTTAACTAGGTTGATTAATTAGTTAATTTTTTTAATTGATCAGCTAACTAAATTGACTAATTAGTTAACTAATTTGATCGAGAGTCAACTAAGGAGTTGAGAGGAAATTAGGGAATTAAATAAATAAAATATTAATTTTATTTATTTGAAAAAATAAGGGGTTAATATTTACATCAATTACATCAATAAAATAGATACCTGTATTTTATGATCACATGATTGTTTTCAAAACAATAAAAACACATTATTATCTAATCAAATTATTTCCATTTGTAGCATAAGAAAAATAAGTGTCTTAAATATGCATCACCTACTTAACCAATATTAAAGTAATTAAAATTTGTTCACACATGTGCGCACACACACACATGTGGTCCAAAAACGAGGTGTAACATTAAGCGTGATTGATACTGCATGTCTACTTATGTGCTTGAGGTTTACTTGATATTTTGATGAAAATTTGAGTGGATGAGCGACATTCTAACAAATCTTGACTAATTTTTTTTTCTATCCCATTGTTTTCACTTTGATTGCTATTTGAAACGGCCAACCAGTGATCAAGTAGAGGGACTCATTGACCCTGGTAGAATTAGAACATATTTAAGTTTTTTAAAATATTCTAGTGATCACAATTTAATAGTCACTAGGAACATAAGGTTCGAGGTCTCTCAAGAACAATTTATAGCAACATTTCTATGAGCATGCAATATCACTTCATTATTTCATGAGTAGTAATAAAAAAGGGATTTTGTAACATAATTTCTTTGCTTTGTTGTACATGATTTTATAATAGAATTTATTTGATGAAGAAAAATAGGGAGAATTCTCTTAATTGCTTTTGTGTTCTAACCTACAATATTGATTTGATGTGGCATTCTCACTAACTGCAACCAATATGTTAACTACACTTATCTGACGAAAGGAGTATGGTCAAAAACATCTATATGACAATACAAAAATGGGGAGAGCTTATTCAAATAGAAGAGCTTACTCAAATAGAAGAGCTTACTCAAATAGATGAAAAGAAAATAGTTTACCAATAATTTATTGGTTTAAAAAAATATTATACCTTAAAAAAATTACAATCTAAAATAATATTTTAAAACAAGTAGAAAAATAAAAAATTATGAAATCACTAACATTGGCAAAACTCTTAAAAGATTCGAATAGCATCTACTAAACAAATAAACTAAACGGCAACATAAAACCTTGCTCTTAATCTACTGGTAAAATAGGAACGATTGTTCGTGCACCCTAAACTTTATCCACACCAAAAAAGAATAAAATAAAAATTTTACTAAATGGCCAAAACTAGCACAAAATACCCTTGCGGAGAAGTCTAATCATTCGAACTCGGAATCTCATTCGCTATCAGCAGTTTGTCAACAATCAAAAGAATTCACGCCAATTAACGGCCAAATTCCCGTCGAACGTAAGCAATGCCAGCAGAATGAGAATCCTCACATCTACACGGGTCGCCGTTTACTCCTCTTGTGTTAATTTTCATTTCGCCAGATTTGTATCGTCAGCTTTACCTGCAAAATCTTCGTTGGTGTATTTTGGCCATCCATTATCTACTCCGCAGCTCAGGGCGGCAAAAATAGTGAAACTTTCACAGGGAAGATTAAATCGGAACATCCGTGCAATGGCCAAGGCAGAAGATGCCAGAAAGCCTCCAGCCTTGCCTCTGCCACCACTTTCCTCCACAAAGGTACTCTCAATATTTTTCTTCTTTTCTATTTGGTAATTTCATGTTTTTTTAAAAACCTTTCGCTTAGTCTCCTTGGCCAGGGTATCTCTTTGGTTAAATTTAAATTTACGTATATATTGTTAGAGAGTAATGAATAACTGTATCAGTATGAGTGCTGCGGATTGTTGTAGATGTGTCAATAAGAGTTGTAGTAGTTGTTGGAAGTAAGCCACAACCCGACGAGATGGGCTGACTACAAGGGCCCTGTAGTTCAGTTGGTAGAGCACTCCAGTAGTAAATGGAAGGTCCTCGGTTCGAGTCATAGCTAGTCCATATGAACAGCAGCTTAACAATTGGTATCAGAGCCAAACTAGGAGGCCCAAACACCTGGAGTGTGGCTTAAGGGGGGTGTTGGAAGTAAGCCACACCCTGACCCATGATGGGCTGGTCGCAAGGCCCAGTAGCTCAGTTGGTAGAGCACTCTAACAGCAAATGGAAGGTCTTAGGTTCGAGTCCTAGCTGGTCTATATGAGCAACAACTCAACAATTGGTATCAGGGCCAGGCTAGGAGGCCCAAACACCTGGAGTGTGGCTTAGGGGGGTGTTGGAAGTAAGCCACATCCGGATAGACACGGGCTGGCCACAAGGGGCCAGTAATTCAGTTGGTAGAGCACTCCAACAGCAAATGGAAGGTCCTAGGTTTGAGTCCTAGCTGGTCCATATGAGCAGCAGCTCAATAGTTGTGTCAATAGATGTTAATGTGTTGTCCTTCATTTGTTGAATCAATGAGGAGTGCAGCAGTTTTATTCTCCAATATTGCATCGGAGGATTATCTCTTCCATTAAATTTACTTTACTCACTGGACTACTGTAAAATTGGTTAGATCTTTGCTTGTGGAAGCTTCTGAATTAAGCTATTTGTAAGTTTTTCTTTCGACGTTTCGATTCTCATACTAAATTGTCATTAGGAGGAAGCCTAATATATATATTTCCTTTGCATTTGATTCGTTGCAGAAAATCTGTTTAAAGCAGGTTCCGTCAAATTAAGATTGTTAGAATGACATGCCACCTTTTTCCATTTATTTCTCTTTCATGATTAGTTCTCGTCTTACTTCATTTAAATTTTTGAAAGACCTTAAACTGGATCTGGCTTTTTCTTTTAAAGTAGACGGCACCCAGTGAATTAGATGTAATATTTCATCCGATACTGCAACACTGTAAGGGTGTTCGATGCTATATAATATCCAAATTATAACACTTTTTCATGCTTCTCTTAATTCACTTAGTATATACACCCCAGCCGATGTCATATTTTATCCGATTTCAATGTTTTATAGTCTCTCCCTTAAATTCACCTGGACATACACCCTGGCTTGTTGGATACTATATTTAATCAATTTCAAGCCTTTATCAAGTTTCCTTCAAATTCACTCATGACTTGCACCTGAATGCTGTACTGTACCCAATTTCAACACTTTATCACGTCTCTTGGATTTGAACTCGGTGCTTTGTCATTGAAACCAAAATGTTTTTACCATTCATAGCTCATTCCATTCAGACTATGCTCATTTATTTTTACCTCTATCTTTCTTTTTACCTATATATTTTTTTGGTTGGGTGAACGCTTTTTCTTGGCCTGTGAGGGTTGAAGCCCCTGGAATGGTTTTACCTTTTGGATTATGAACCTGTAAATGGCCTTTAGAATGGAACTTGGGCTAGCGGTGCGAAATTCCTACCAATTGACTGCCAGAGCATGGCCCAATCGACTCTTTTAAATTTTATTTTGCATTGATTTTAAGTGTGTACACTTCTCACAGACTGCAATGTCCTGGTAAATTTGGTGAATTTTCTGTGCTGATAAATTTGACATCACTTCAATTGTGGTTACTTTAACAATAGAATATATTTCGTGAAATGTAAGATATTTTTTATCCAGATCCCAGAAGCACACCTTCACAAAGATGCACATTGTGAAATTCTAAAATAGTGATGAATATGTTGGATTTAATCCGATGCAAAATCCTTACAAGTTAGAATGCATACATTTCACAAAGAGAAATCTGACTTTTTTTTTTTTACCAAAAATCTTTGTGACAGTTTTTTTACAGAGATCTGTCTTCATTAATTAGGGACTGGAAGCTTAAAACATCTAATGTTTAAATTTCAATCATAGAGTGCCTGCATTTTTCCTCTAAATTTCTGTTTTTGTCTTTGGAGTAGCAATTTAGGCAGAATTTGGCCTAGGGTTTATGCCAAGTTTATACACTGGGGGAAGTCTTAAAATATTATATTATATTATTAAGAATAAATATTTAACTGATTTAAGCTTTTTTATTTAATGTTTTTGTGTAGTTCAAGATTGCCTTGTGCCAGTTATCTGTGACCGAAGACAAGGAAAGGAATATAGCTCATGCTCGTGCTGCTATAGAGGCTGCGGCCGATAAGGGTGCTCAACTTGTAGTATTGCCTGTGAGTTTTTCTTTATTATATTCTATCTCTTTGTGCAAATGGCTATTGGGACTTGATGAATAATGGTAAGTCCTTAGTTAGTAACCACCAGATGCATCTATGATGATAAATTATAATACACATTACTGTTGCACATGGTCACCTGCCTTCTTTTATTGCTCCACAAATGCACCATCAAGCTTAGAACACCATCAGGCTTAGAAACCATGTCCTAGGTTTATCTGTTCGCCTAAGTGGCAAATACCGCTTTAAAAATACGAATTTTCTTAGCAAGGCTTGAAGTTGGGTTATCATCATGGCAATGCTTGTCTTTGTCACTAGACAGACCATGGCTGGTTAGACCTTAACCAATGGATTATTCATATTGTACTTGAATAAAATAGAAAATTAATATTAAAAAGGAGTTGATCATTTACGACTTGCCACATCATTAAAAGTGTTGGACTAGGTAAAATCTAAGTTGCCGGTTTGGGTTTAGGTACAGGGGTTTGGTATGAAGATACAACCAAATTTCTTTTGGGGGTTGGGTTTGTTATAAAAATTCATACACACACATACTTCGTTTTTATTCAATCCAAATTCCCATTATATCCTTGAAGCATCTATATTAAAATGGTAACCATAAAAGGCCTTGCCTTAATAAATAAATAAATACATATCCATTTTTAATGCTTTTATGTTTAAACTTCATTTAATCATTAACATTTAACAATTTCATTGTTTGTTAAAAGACATATTCAACACGAACATTGTTTCAAAGTTTACAGGGCTAAATTTTTTAATTATAATAAAGAGTTTTAATGTTATTGTAAAGGGGAGAGGTTTATAGCTGGACATTGTACAAAGAATCATTGTTTGTTAGCTGAATGTGTGCCCTTGAGCAGCTCCTCCAGCTCCGACTCAAGCTGCTGCCTGACCTTACCATACATCTTTTGGAATGTGATTGATGGCCTCCACCCACCAAGCCACACAAACGCATTCTCTAGGGGAAATGGCATCACCAGCATTGTCTTCTCCTTGGCCGCTTCGGCCTTCATGGTGTAATGTTTTTCATTGTGTTTTAGCACCTGCGCAACCTCCACCTTGAGCTCTTCTTCGTCCCTGCTGTTCTTCAGAGCCAAGTGGAGATGCTCAAGTTGTGTGCTTTGCAAGTCATTTGACCCAAAAGAGAAAAATAAATAAAAATTAGAAAATGCCTTTTTTTGTCATGGGGGTTCGTCTAGATTCTAATGGGTTTTGTCTGGGTTTGCCTGGGTATGTTTGGGCTGAATCCAGGCCTGTCTGACAGGACACAGATGACCCTGCATACCAATCGACCTGATACCCGAACTAGGTTTGAACTGGACCCGGATCATTAGCCTGTTTTTCTTGTTGCTGGAGATTCACTTGCAGGCTGGTAATTTCCCACTCCTAGGGAGTCCTCTGCAGTTGATAATTCACAAGTTTGTGGAGGTGCAGTTGTTAATTGATAAATTGCTACTCTGTACCATAGTTCAAAAACTTGAATTTGGCAAAAACTTGACATCTTAAAAAAATACATAAATTTGTAAAATAAACTTAAATAACATGCAGAATACTGAATTAAGAGAACTCATAGGTAGTTTTTCTATTAGTTTTAGACTAAAAAAGGAGTACAATGCACATCATATTGTGATATATGATGATTGGTCAGCTGTCATCATCATAGAAAATTACAAATCTATAAAAATATTTTACAATTTTTTTTCTTAAACTAAAGCTCCTCTATGGCAGTGCCCTCAAACTCGATGGTAAAGGCTAGTCCTCTTGAAGGACAATGTCATCCTCAAGCATATCATGATCATCATCCAATGAAGCTCCTCTTGACACTTTTGCCTCTGCTTCTACATCTGCTGCACATTCAGCTGCCTCCCTTTCAAAAACAGCCAACCCCTCTGTGGAAAACACGGGCTTCACATCCTCAGCAATCCAATTTGAATATGGATCAATGCCATCGAAGTCAATTGCATCATGAATCTGCTCTCCCTCCACCTTTTTGACATGAAGACGAAGGTTATACTACACAAAAACAAGGTCATTGGGGTGCTTTTAGGTTAAGTTGTGCTTTGTTGTGCAAATGGCCTTAAATGTGTTCCAATTGCATTCACACCTAGAAGAGCTACAAGGCTGGCACAACATGTGAATGACAAAGCTTTGAAGATATGGTGTTTTTGTACCATAACCTTCCTACCACAAATTTGTAGGGACATCATTTTTAACTTTGTAAGTAACTTAGTAAACAATTTTGGATTATTCTACTTTAAATGCATAGAGCTAAAGAAAACCTCCTCCCCTCTACACCCTTCTAAATTCGCAACTCGTCAAGAATTGTGTCCCTAAGGGCTTCCTTAGGCATCATCCTCTCTGTGCATGTGCTGAGGCCATTCATAACCTCCTCATTGGCCCTATAGGAATCAAAGAAGATAAACTTGGAGTTCAAGTAATGGCTGTTGCATGTATGTGTTGGTGAAGTTGCTTGTCCAACTTCCAATCATTATACTCCAAATGGGTTCATTTTGTCTTATGTTGGATGCCCCCCCCTGGCCTTCTCCATGTCCTTGTAAAGATAATCCATTAGATTTTTTCCCCATCCACCAGACGCAAAACTCTAACCAAAGGTTCCATCACTTAAAACAAAGTGGTATGGATTTTTGAAATAAAAATTAATAAAGATTTGAATGACAATAAATAAAAGTTAAATGAAAAATTAATAATGGAGTTGACTACTTTGTAAGTTCTTAAACACTAAGTTTATGTAATGTCCCGTTCTAGAATTTCCTTCCTTTTGCCTTAAATAAATAATCTTAACTCATAGTGATAGTTGCATAATATTTATAAATATTAATTTATCTAAAAATTGTAATTTTGATTATAAAATTCAGATTTAATGCATATGAAATATTTTTGAAAATAAAACTTATCCTTATTTTCTGCTGTGATGTTTCCTTCAATTTGCAACAATTTGCTTTGAATGAATGTCTTTAAAATTCTGCCCCAAGTTAGGGGTTTTCGTCCACTAACTTGATAGGAGAAGTTAAGGGTTTCCGTCCTTAAATCTCACAATGAACCTTGGAGGGGTTTCGTCCTCTTTGGCTGAATAATTCACATGGAATATTACATAATATTTATTTACAATTGATGCCTCCTCTTCCTTGAATGATCTTCTTTTTATACCTTACCCTTTCAAGAGACAACCCTTCATATGACCGTTGACTATTCTTAACAACTAATCTTATTTAATTGCAGTTAACTATTTTGGTGGCTTGTGATTATGATCACCTTTCTATGTATAATAGCGATTTGCTTGCCAAGTGCGATCTGTATCATTTAAATCAGCGACCTCTTGTTGGGATATATTAAACTAAAGGCATTGGCAACCTCCTGTTTTAAGCATGGCCGATTTAATGGTTACCTTCGAATTTCTTGGATTAGCAATTTCAGCCCGTTTTCTTAATTTTAGGCGGAGGCATTTGTTTACTGCCTAATTGACTAAGTTTCAATCACATGGAAGTAAACGAAATAACTTATGCAAAACATACAGAAGCTTCATAACAATTTACAGTCAAATGCTCACAAGAAGATGATATCATTATATTTCAGAATATGTTCCAACATGTTCGTAACAATGTATTACATCCGGAACAATGTGTCCATACAATCATCATGAATGACATATAAAGAAGTGGTGGACGGTTGCTTATAAATTGCCAACCATCGACAACTAATTACAATTGTTGGGAGGGTAACCACTCATCGACCACAACCAAAAAGTAACTGACTAGAGTTAGCTATAATGCACGCTAACATCATTCCCCCCCAAATTTTTAGTTGTCTTCTAGACGACTAGACAAACAAAACCCAAAAAGAAAAACAACTAACACAAAAGATTTTTACTGAGACGTAGGGGGAGGGGACGTCCCTGGTGGTGTGTAGACTGAAGGATTGGACATATGCTGCTGTGAGACCAGCTGGCATAGCCGATAGACCACATCAGTACGTTGCCCGAGATGGTGAGTTGCTACAATCTCCCTCTCCCTTGTCACCCTTACCATATGGACTGTCTCCTCTAGCTGCTTTTTTGTTCTCTCATGTGTACTCTGGAGGTCTGCCAATTCCTGTTTAGTAATTGCATGGGTACTCGTAAGATCAACCAACTCCTTCGTCATCTCATGAGTGTGTAGGAGGTCACCTAGTTCTTTCTCCTTGGCTGCTAGCTCCTTCACCCTGTCCTGCAAGGCAGACTCTTGTGCTATCACCTTATGCTTCTCCAACTCCGTCAATTTAGCTTGTTGAGCAAGCTGCCTTTGATATTGGACGGTTTGCTCTTCCGAAGCCTCTTGGAGTTTCTTACAAATTTGGGCAGGTTCTTCAATTTTATCCGTTGCTTTGACATGTTTCTCTAGCTCTTCCTCCCGTAGATAGAAAAGTGCCAAGAAGTGATCCTCAATGGTATAGAGTTCGGCTAGCACATGACCATCCCTGCCTCCAAAACCAGGAACAATCCTATTCGGCCTCCATGCAACTTGCATCTTGGGTGAGTCTATGTTCGGCCACCCTTTGGCCTTGAAAATCCGTATAAACTCTGGTTCACAGTCCTCCATAACAAATTTTTCTATTGTTCGGGCCTCCTGGAGAACTAAGGGGGAATGCCTGTTATCCAGTCCAAGAGCAATACTCGCCACCTGGCTAATAAGTGCCCCTATCGGTTTGAGATCCTGCACATATCTCATAACCATCCCAAATGGATCCTCTAGATCAGGTCTAAATAACTATATAGTCATTTCCTCTGGACTCTCAGGTCCCAAGGATGATGAGGCCTCCCCGGCTGGAGAGCCACCCTCCATCCGGACTGGATCATGCTCAATCGAAGGACCCCTTGGCAATATTTGTGGTTTGTCTAGCCCCTGCACCTGAGTAGGAATTGGCCGTGCTGCCTCTACTCCCTGCACTTGAGTAGGAATTGGTTGTGCTACCTCTACTCCTTGCACCTGAGTAGTTGGTAATGGCATAACAACTACAGGCTCATTCGCCAACTCTGGTAATTCTCACGGAGGACTCACGGGAGGAATGTCTGTAACCTGGATGGGGGCTCCCAACAGCTGCAACCAATTGTACACGTGCAGAATTTTTTGGTGACCACCCAGTAGTTGGAGTGATGTCCTCAACTAGAAGAGTAACTGGATCCTCCCTCACTGGCATCCTCATCTCCCCCCAAGGTATTGGATTGACACTCGACTAAGCAGCAATAGCAGTCTGTGCTAGACTCGGCTGAGCGACAATAGCAGTCTGTGCTCGTACTTCACTCGAGAGTAAAATCTCACTTGTCGGCACTACAATATCATCTAGTGAAGGGAGAGTGGCTAAGGCCGATGAAGTGACCTTAATACAATCCTCTTCCTCTGCACTATGCAAATTCTCGGAGGATGACTCTGCTTCTGCTGGTGCTTTCCTCTTCCTGCTAGCTGCCTTGGATTCTTCCCCTTTTCCAGCCTGCACTGGACCCTGTAGATTCGTCCATCTAAAAATGGTAGGCCAAGAAGGATCATGCTCCTCGTCAGGTTGGAATGGGCCTCTTGCTAGTGAAGGCACTTGTGTGTAAATGGCATCAAGGAGTAAGGCTATAGCATGTTGTGTCATGTAAAAAGATTTGTGTGACATCTTCATGAATTCATGTATTTTTTCTGATAATATTGCCGCCCAATTATATAGGGTTCCCTCGCTCAGACCCACCATGTAGTCAGTCATCCAAATAGGAATGTCAGAGGAGCGGGTGGCTCCCGTCGACCTGCCCTGAATTACATCCATTACACACCTCCACTCATCATTCGCTAGCTGGTCATGACGCAACCTTCGGTTACCTGTAGCCCTTGAATTTGCCTTCTCCTTGTCACTCAAATCAACCTTACATATCTTCTGGAGTGTGGCTTCCCTCTGACTTGGTGAAACTTTTTGTTTAGAAACCGAGAAGCCACGACGAGGGATATCACGAACCCTCTCAAAATCTTCAGGTGTGAAGGTAATTTTACTGATGTGTTCATGTATTTAATAACCGTTTACTGAGAACATACATTGTAATTGGCGACCATGCTTTTCAAAAAGGTTTCAAATCTCGGAAATTAAAATTAGGAATTTGAATCACCTTGTCAACCCGTGCTTTTTGAAGAGCTACCTTGAGCGGATGGTCGACTGCGTGATTTGTCCACCATGTCTTGCACTTTGTTGCCGTCAAACTCTCCCATTGCAAAGAATCTGCTGTGTGCTTCTCTTTAACTTTGCCTTTCGAGGGTTGTTTCTTTTGCACTGTGGTGTTGGCAGCAACCTTTGGTCTATACTTTGCAGGTGATTCCTCCTTGATTATTTTCCGCGCCATTGTTCTTTCCTGTAGCTTGTACTGTGCCCTTTACTTTTCTCAATCACAACTGAAGTCATGAATGAATTCTCGGCAGATTATTGTTCTTTGATGTGGTTATTTTACCCTTGCTACTTTGTGTTCTTGTTTCCGTACGGCGGTAGGCTGTTTGTAACTTACATACAGGGTGAATGAGGCGTACGATTGATTGATCAAGGCGATAACTTGTACGGCTGGGAGTGAGTAGGTTAGACGCAAGAAATAAGTGAAATTTTACGAGAAGCTTCTAGGCTCGTACGATGGATTGTGTAGCCATCGCACGACCAGTGACAATGGCAATTTCTTCCTCCATGCACTCGTACGGTAGTTCCAAAACTTGTACAGTGATACCCAACACTTGTACGACGATTCAAACTCCAGGCTCGTACGGCTACACACAACACTTGTACAGCGATGAAGAATTGTTTGCCAGAGGAGAACTCGTATGGTTCTCAAGCTATGTCAGTGGCAAAACATTAGACTTGTATGGCAGCAAAAAACCTTCAGGCAACTCGTATTGCAATGGTCTTCAAGGGCAATTTGTACGGCCTCAGGGATACTCGTACGACAGTGGTAGACTCAGATGGTCTGCAGCAAAAAATAAAGATCTCCTTCATCCGGTTGCTACTTAGGCTTTGATTCATACGGCAAGGTGAGTGGGGGTCGTACTGCTTAGGCCGTATGACTCCCTTTTTTTAATTTTTCATTTCTTTTTAATTTTTTCAAAATTTTTTCCACTTTTTCTATTTTTTTTTCAATTTTTCGACTTTTCCTTTACTCTATTTTTTCTTTCCATTCTTGGATATTTCTTACTTTTTCCCAATTTCTGTCTTCTTCCCACAATCTTTCCCAGTTTTCTCTCATTATTTTCTTCTTTTTCATCTTCCTCTAAAATCTTGATTTCCTTCATGTGGCGAAAAATGCAATCCGCATATGCCTTTCAGAAGCAGTCATTAGAACAACATTGGTCGACTTCTAACTCAAAAATGTGATCAACTAATTCAAATTGGCCCATACCTTTGTGTAATTGACCAATGTCGATTAACTTTAGTCCCTTCGATTCTTGGATCCATTGAACTGTTTTCCTATCCTTGTTGACCGTCAATTGTCTAATCTTGTATACTACTTTCCATATTCAGATTTTCGGAAATGGTGCACTTTGAGGTTCCCCTTCCGATAAGTTTCTCTCACTCCATTCTCGAAGTTCATCATAGTAGGCAGAGTGTTCCATAATAAACGTACTTTTCGCTAAATACCTTGTTTGTGGTGGATCTTTTTCTTCTTTTGGCAATAAAAAATCGAATTTGTCTTGTACCTTGTTGCATTCTCTAATCCATTCGTCCCAGTCGTCTTCTTCGGAACCTTGATCTTCTCGATCTGCCCAAGGGTTGAAGTTATTATCTTCAATTATACCCTCTCTTATACTGGTGTAGGGTGCATACAACCTCCAATAGTCCTCAATTTTCATTGATCGTACTCTCAGTCCAAAAAACCCAGTGACTTTTTCCAAGTGTGTGCTTGGAAAAGCCACTCCGTCGATCTTCCCGTTATGTCTATCTCCACAGGGCATTCTTCTACTTCATAAAATCCAAACTCGCCTGGTTCATATTCTAATTCCTTGCCAACTTCCCTCTGTATTTCACTTCTGTATCTGCACTCCATGAAGTTTATCGATATTACTTCTTGCCTTTGCTTGTAGATTTTATGCTTTGACCCGTTCACAGTGTCCTTGATTAGAATACCATCGAGGTTCTCAAGCTTTATTGACCCATTTCCCAGTACTTCCCGTACTTGGAACGATCCTAACCACCAAGGGTTGAAGTTATTATCTTCAATTATACCCTCTCTTATACTGGTGTAGGGTGCATACAACCTCCAATAGTCCTCAATTTTCATTGATCGTACTCTCAGTCCAAAAAACCCAGTGACTTTTTCCAAGTGTGTGCTTGGAAAAGCCACTCCGTCGATCTTCCCGTTATGTCTATCTCCACAGGGCATTCTTCTACTTCATAAAATCCAAACTCGCCTGGTTCATATTCTAATTCCTTGCCAACTTCCCTCTGTATTTCACTTCTGTATCTGCACTCCATGAAGTTTATCGATATTACTTCTTGCCTTTGCTTGTAGATTTTATGCTTTGACCCGTTCACAGTGTCCTTGATTAGAATACCATCGAGGTTCTCAAGCTTTATTGACCCATTTCCCAGTACTTCCCGTACTTGGAACGATCCTAACCACCACACCTTGAACTTACTGGGTTTAATCTCGTTGCGACTGTTGTAGTTGAGGACTGTCCCTACTAGGTCATTCTCCGGAAATGTTTATCGTGCCAATACTTGCGGCGTTTCTGCATCGCCTTCGTCGACCACTGAGCCAGGACTCGTCGTTCATCAAGTTTATTTAGTTGAAATAGCCTCTCTTTTAAGCTTTCTGTGTCACCCAATCGGTTCTCTACTGCTATCCACAGGCTTGGAACCAAGTACTCTGCTGGTACTACGGCCTCTTGACCATACATCAATTGAAAAGGCGTATGTCCCGTTGTCACCTTGTACGTCGTATGGTAGGCCCATAGTACCGCTGGCAATTTCTCTTCCCAATATGTCCCTTCAATGGCACATGATTTGTGAATAATGGAAATTAGTTCTTTATTTGTTGCCCCTGCCTATCCGTTTGCTCTTGGATAATAAGGACTCGACAGTGTGTGAAATATTTTGAACTTAGTCGTCATCAACCGAATCACGTGGTTGACGAAATGTCCTCCATGGTCACTTGTTAATTAGATGGAAATTCCATACCTCGTGACTATCTGTTCATAAATGAACCTGACAGTACTCAATGTTGTGTTGTCTTCGTAGGCTCGAGCCTCTGCCCATTTCGTTAAGTATTCGGTCGCCACTACTATTTATTGGCACCAATGCAGTTGACTGACTTTCAACGACCCTATAAAGTCGAGTTCCCATCTCTCAAATAGCTCCTGGGGATGCAAAGGTGATAGTGGCATGTAACCCCTCTTCAAGGGCTTTCCTACCCTTTGGCATGTATCACACCCTACCACCCATTCTCAGGCATCCGTATGCAGTGTTGGCCACCATAATCCTGCTAACAAAACTTTTCTCGTCGTGGCATTTGGTCCCATGTGTCCGCTGGCTAACCCCTCATGGGCTTGTAATACTCCTCTTTCCTTACTCATAACACATCTTCGGAGTATGTGATCCGGCCCCATTTTATACAGGAGTCCATTGATTAACTGGAATGTCTTACTTTTTAGTGCTAGCTTTCTTCTCTTGCCTGGTGGCATGTCTCTAGGAAATGTTGAAGTGGATAGATACTCACCAATATCTTCATACCATGGTGGTAAAGCAACAATTTGAAATAGATATGCATTCGGGAAATCTTCATTTACCCCTTCCGGTGGTTCTCTTGACTTAATCTTGGAGAGCTGATCAGCTATTACATGCTCTTTCCTAGATGTACCACTATTGTAAATGTGAATTCTTGCAGGAATAGTAACCATCTGCTGATGCGTCCTTGTATATTGACTTACTTACTAGGTACATCAATGCCTGATGATCTACGAAGAAAGTGAAGGGTGTTGCCAATAAATAGTGCCTGAACTTCTGCACCGCGTAGACCATTCCTAATGCTTCCCTCTTTGTTGTACTGTAGTTGCGTTCTGCATTTGAGAGTAGTTGGCTGGCAAAGAACACTGGGTGGTCGAGTCCTTGCGGCTCGACTTGTGCCAATGTGGCCCCAATTGCAAAATTGGAAGCGTCAACATGCACATGGAATTCTTTGTCCCAATTTAGGTAGGCAAGGATGGGTGAGCTAATCAGCCGTACCTTTAATTCATTGAAGGCTTTTTCTTGCTCATCGGACCAAATAAATGTTACTCCCTTCCTAGTAAGCATGTCGAGTGGGTACGAGACTTGTGCAAAATTCTTTATAAACTGTTGGTAATAACCGACGTGGCCGCGAAATGACTTGACACCCGTGACATCTCTTGGTGCTTCCATTTGTACAATAACCCTTATCTTATCTGGATCCGTTTTTAATCCTGCTTTGCAGACTATATGTCCAAGGAGTTTGTCTTGTGGTACCATGAATTGACACTTTCTCGAGTTTAGGGCTAGTCTCGCCGATCTACAATGCTCCATGCACTCAGTGAGGGCTTTCAGATGGATTTGTTGGTCACTATAGATTGATCAGTGTCGAGAAAAGCTTTAAAATTTCCCACCGACATTTTGTCAAAGATATGAAGAATTACTCTTTGGAAGGTGGCTGGAGCATGGCACAACCCAAACAACATCCAGTTGTAGGCATATACTCCAACTTCTACTACGAATGTAGTCTTTAACTTGTCCTCTTCAGCTATGCTGATTTGGTTGTAGCCAGAGAAACCATCCATAAATGAATAAATTTCATGCCCAACCACTTCGAGAATTGAATTTGTGAATGGGATTGAAAACGGATCCTTAATAGTTATTACATTTAAGCACCTGAAGTCCACACATATCCGAATTTGCCCTCCTTCCTTTTTGATCAAGATGACAATCGGGGATACCCACTCATTAGTGTCAACTTTGAAGATTATGCCGGTTTCCAACATCTTTTTTATTTCTTCTTGGACTTTTGCTGCGTAGTTTTTATTCATCTGATAAGGTCTTTTCCTTATTGGTCTTGCCCTTGGTACCAATGGTATTTTATGTACACATAACTCTGGAGGTATTCCCTTTAGATCCTTATAGGTCCAAGCAAACACATCTTTGTATTCTATGAAGATTTTGAATGCAACTGCCTTAAGGACTGGCTCCCAGTCATCTCCTACCAGAATTACCTAAGGATTGCTTTCCTCTCCTAGGTTCACCTTCCTCGTCGAGGGTTCTTCATACATGATGACCTTATCTGGTTCAAATTTGTGTGCCGGTGTACTGTCTATTTTAACATTTCCCTCTTTGTATTCTTCATATGCTCTCGGAAAGGTATGAGTTCTCGGTTGAGTATTATCTTCCTTGAGGCTGTGACTTGTTGGCCGAGAATTATTTCTATTGAGTGGTTGACAACTTGCCTGCCGAGAGTTCCCTCTATTGAGTGTTCCACTAGTCGGCTGAGAGTTCTCTCTGTCAAGTGTCTTACTTGTCGGCCGAGAGTCTCCTTTGTCAAGTGTTTCACTTGTCAGCAATGCTTCACTTGTTAGCCGATAGTTGCCGAGTGCTTTACTTGTTGCCTGAGAGTTCCTGAGTGTTTCACTTGTTGGCTGAGAGTTCACGAGTGCTTCACTTGTCCGCTGAGAGTTCCCGAATGTTTCACTTGTTGGCTGAGAGCTCCTGAGTGCTTTACTTGTCGACTAAGAGTTCTCGAGTGTTTCACTTGTTGGCCGAGAACTCTCGAGTGCTTTACTTGTCGGCCGAGAACTCTCTCCAATTTCTCTTATTTGAATCATATTGCATTTTGGTTGAAAAACTTCGTATTCTTCCATCTGCCAATGGAAAAGTCCATTGAATGAGCTTGTCTCGTCTTCAGAACACTCTCGTAATTCCAATATTCCTTCATCATTGGGCTCCATAGGCCCTCTTCCCTCTCCGGTAGATGTCTCTCGTCCGTTGGAGTCAGAGTCGGATGCCATTTCTTCATTGACCATCTAATTTTCAGGTCAATCACAAACTTTTTACCCTTGTTCTCTATTGAGAATGTATTCCTCTTCCAGTTGTGGTCGGCCTTGGCGGCTATTAGCTACCCTTGGCCAAGTAGTGCATCATATGTTGCATTATGTGCTGTAATGACTACAAAATTCAATAAAAATTTTTGAGTACTGATCTTTACCTTTTGAGCCATTAACACTCCGAGCGCTTTGATCCCGTGCTGGTCAGCTCCCACTAACTGGAAGTTTTGTGGCCACAAGGTGGGTCTTCGGAGACTTTTCCATGTCTCCTCAGGTAGCACATTCACTCCAGAGCCCTCGTCAACTATAGTGTTTGTCAGGTTCCTCCTGAGAATTTCCATATGTACCACGTCTAGCCTCTTTCCTACATTGATTGCTAGTAGCATTGGGTCCACAACTTGCTTGCCACGTGGTGGTGGTTCTACTATAATTTCCTCGTCAGTATTTTTCTCGTTTGGTTGCTCTTCCACCACATTAGATATTGCCATCCTCAATTGCGGCATACTGTATAGAAGATCGACCATTCGTATTGGAACCGTTCCATATGTACCACGTCTGGCCTCTTTCCTACATTGATTGATAGTAGCATTGGGTCCACAACTTGCTTGCCACGTGGTGGTGGTTCTACTATAATTTCCTCGTCAGTATTTTTCTCGTTTGGTTGCTCTTCCACCACATTAGATATTGCCATCCTCAATTGCGGCATACTCTGTCGAAGATCGACCATTCGTATTGGAACCGTGGTTTGTAGCACTTGACTTGCAGCATTTTTATCGGATTCTGATCGAGTGGCTGTGCTTGCCTTTTGATTTTAATATCTTTGTTCTATCTTCATAGCATGTTCAACTTCTTTCCTTGCATCACGGAGTCTCTCCTCCGTTTGAGGGTCGGGATAGATTGCTTTCTTCGCTTGTGCTTGGGTGACGACAAAGATTTCATCCTCCTCTTCTATGTTGATCAAGTTGATAGTACCCTTTTGCTTTGGGAAGTCATTATCTTCGTGGTCACCGGGCCTGCACCATTTACATAGTACACTCACTTTGTTCTGATTGTTGCTTTGACATTCTCTCGCAAAGTGCCCCCATTCACTGCATTGACGACATTGAATCATTGGCCATCCTTTCCCATCATATTGTATGTGGCTTCTCCCCCCACTGTTGTTATTAAACCTGTTATTTCCTCTTCGGTTGTTTCGATACCTGCCTGGTGATGCATTTTGATTGTTTTGTTTCGGCGGTGTAGTCGGTGGGGTAGATTGCTCGCATTGTGTGAATAGCACTTGTGTGCTCCTCGTCTTAAAGTTATATGGGCACTCTTTGATGGAATGCCCCATCACCTGACATATGTTGCAAAACATCTTCTTGGGGCAGTTTGCCTTGACATGACCCTCATTATTACATTTTGTGCACCATAGTTCTTTGCTTTCCTTACCAATTTCTTTTTCTACTTTGAACTCCATCATTCTTATCATGTCCTTTTGGAGTGCTTGTATAGTTTTAAATTCATCATCACTGCTTTCATCTGATTTCTTCTTTCTGCGCGATGACATCCTCTCTTCACTTTCAATGTCCATCGCCCAGTTGTATGACTTGGCGTACGATGATGGGGGTACTACCTTCATTTTCTTCCTCAGCAAGGGAATTAGTCCTTCAATGAACCACCTTTTTTTCAAACCTTCCGCATGTTCCTTTTCCAACTTCACAAGGAGTTCTTTCAGCCTACGATTATAGGCTCGTACGTTCTCGTGCTTTCCTTGTTTTGTGATATAAATTTCTGCCACTATCTCGTTATCATCCCGGAGTAGTTTGAATTCTTCTTAAAATGCTTTTCTTAGTGTGCTTCAACTAACTTTGGAATTTGCCTCCAATTCAATATACCAATTTATGGCTATACCCCTCAAAGTTGCTGGAAATGCTTGCAACTAGTAGGATCTGTCGTCTTGTCCATTGGCCACCCATATAGTTTCACATGTTTTACAATGTCTCACTCGATCTTCTAATCCATTCTTGAGAAACTTCGGGAGCTTTAGCCTCTCTACACTCGGATTGACAGGCAGAGTCACCATTTTTCCTCCTTGGCGCAACTTCAGTGTTTGATTTTTGGTTAGAGTCTTGACCCGTACATCCTGGTGCTTTTCGTGCACACTCGGCCACGCAGGTGCCTTTCATTCCTTCCTTAGCTGTAATGTTCCCTCCTAGCCTCTGAGTTGTGGATATAATCTTTAGCCTATTCCAGAGTTCCTGTAGGCTAAATGGTGTTGGTAAGGGAACTCAGTTCCAGTCCTTTCTGTGGGGTTTTCGGAGTTTCAGGTGGACTTTCTATTTTTAGCAAGGGGCCAAGTCCAACACTTATTGGTTATAGTAAGTCGCTTTGCATATCAGTTGTCACACTAGTTTGAGTTTTCAGTATATTTACTATTTATAGTAGTTACTAAAAATAGTAAGTCTTTTTATGGAAATTGGTCATGGCCAGGCTACTTTCAGCAGTGTCATTTCAGTTGGGCGTTGGGTTTGCTAAGGTCAAATTAATTAATATTTGTATTTCCTCTCTTGAAATGTTTTAATAAAGTTATTTTTAGAACTTTATGTTGAGGGTCAAAGGGGTCATAAAGTTGTACTTTGGCACCTAGTTGATGAACTTAAGTGTTTTTAAAGCATCAAAATCGTTTTAGTATGTTGGATAAGGGGGACGCCCAAGGAGGCTTATGCAAGGTTTAAAATGTATTTTTTATTTAGAAACCAAGGCAAAAAGGGGCAAACTTTTGGAGGGAATTTAAGTTTCAAATGTTGTGTTGCCCTAATCGTTCATTGAGTCTATATAATATCATTGGGAGCCTCATTTAGGTATGTGGAGTTTGGTTGCATAACAGGATGCTGCTGGAATTTCTCCAGGGGTCTGCAGTTTGATGTTGAGGACGAAAACCCTCTTCAATCAGGAGCTAGTTTCGGTAGTGGAAGACCTACCCTAGCTAGTTGGGGTGTGATTCCATTCAAGGGTCACTCCAGAGCTTCATTATTTGCAGTTTTAGTCAAGAAATCATGAAGATATTCGAGTATTTTTGAGTTGTTAGTGTTTTTGGGTGTGTGAAGGCTTGACATCATTTTGTCTTGTTGGGTGTGATATTTTGAGCCTCTTTCCTAGTTTGCATGGTGGCGCCCAAGACATGCAAGCACTCTTTGTCACTTGGGTATTATTTCTGAATAGTGGCGTCCAGATTAGAGAGTTCCCAAATCTGATTTTTCGTACAGCAGGGGTTTCGAGGCCACAACTAATTTTGGGTATGTTTGATTTAGATGAGTGGTGATATTTTACGAATTGGGTTGCTGTTATTTTGAAGGAAAAACAAACATTCTGATCAGTGTTTAAATCTGGAATTTTTCTGTTATTGTATTTCATGAAATTTTAGTATTTTTAGAATTCATATTTGCATGCAAATATTTATTGTAATCCACTGTTATATTCAAATCATTTCAATCAAAAAACACAAAACCCCTTCTGCATCTTCTGTCTAGTCTGAAAGAACACAAAAAAGAAAAAAAACAAAAAAATAACATAATATTTTAATCTAAAAAAAACAACAGGGCTGCTCATTACAGTGGTATCAAAGCGCTAACCATCCTGCCAACAAGTGGGTAAAATTATTCTATGAGCATCAGTGACAGAGAAAGAAGATATCAAGAAATAGAGAGAAAAAGGGAAGATCTTTGGGAACATTGGCCTTCTGATACAGAGGAACAACAATCAACACACTCAGGAAATATGGGTGACAGAGGTAATAGAGATCTCGAACCAGATCGTACAACACTTCTTTTGGAAGTCAGGAACAAACAAATCAGCACATGGGTCAGTTGGCTGATGCGATTGCTTTAATGGCAGTCAATAACAGGGGTAATGAGTACCAGAGGAATGGTCAAGATCCACACAGGGTAGAAGATCCGTATCAAAGGGCAGCAATAGCGAGATCTCTTATGCCAGTTTTCCCACCTAGAGTTGAACCACCAGCAGGGAATGAACTCACACTAGTTGAAATGCAAGATCAGTTCTGACAAGATTGGGTTGATGCAGGGCCTGATTTTCAGCGTGACATCTCTACGTGATTATATGGATGTTAGGATGAGGCATATGCCCAACAGAGGCAACAGAGAGCAACACAATGAATTGCGCAGGAAGCTTGGGAAGCTTAGTCTCCCTTACTTCGATGGATCCGGGAAGACATCAGCTCGAGCATGGCTCCAAAAAGTAGATACTTATTTTAATCTTAACCCTGTGCCTAAAGAAGAATCCATAAAATATGCTGCCATGTATCTAGACGGAGTTGCTCATGAGTGGTGGCACCATGGCATGATCAGTTTGGGACATGCACAGATCACATCATATGCAGAGTTTATTGAAAGAATAACTGAGAGGTTTGACAAGAAGGATCCAGAATTGCATTTCAGGGAGCTAGCACAACTAAAACAACGGTGTACAGTGGATGCTTATGTTGCTGATTTTCAGTGGTTGTCGGTTCTGGTGACAGATATTTCTGAGAGGAGACTCATTGTACTCTTTATTGATGGTCTATCTGAACCTTTGAGGGGATGGATTAAGGCATTTAATCCACCTACTCTATAGGAAGCAATCAAGAAAGCTAGAGATATGGAGTCCACTACTTCACGAAGCAAATTTAAGTCCAAAGGGTTCCCTCAGAAGAAAGAAAAGGACAAAAAACATATTACAAGGGAGCATGAACAACCTAAGAGACAATACACTAAGATTGACAGTGAGACCTTAAATGAACTTAGGAGGAAGGGATTATGTTTCACATGCAAGGAGCCTTGGTTCCAAGGCCATAAATGTTCAGCTAAGGGGAAGGCACTCCTAATTGAGTACCAATCTGGTGAAGATAGTGCATTAGAAAAATCAGACCAGCAATCTGATTCTGAAGAAAGTGAGGATGAAAAGGCACCAGAAGAGGGTGGAAAGGAGGACAAAGATGGGAAGCTAGCACAGCTCCATAGCTTTCAGAAGAATGAGTCTCTTCGCATTAGAGGAGTACTTAAGGGGCAGCGTGGTGGCTTTGATCGATATAGGAGCTACTCATAATTTCATTGATGAGGGCTTGGTTGTTCGCAGAGGCCTTCAAACGCAGGAGGTGTGTGGTTTCCGGGTAATGGTAGTAGATGGTTTCACTATCAGTTGTACTAAGATGGTCCCACAGTTGAGTATACAGTTTGGGAACTATGAAGTTAAGGAGGATTTCTATGTGGTTAGTATTGGAGACACCGATGTAGTTATGGGGATCCAGTGGCTACGTTCTTTGGGAGAGATCACTCTTAATTTTCAAACCATGGAGCTGAAATTCATATTAGATGGGAAGAATGTGGTCTTGAGGGGTATGTCAAATGGAGGACCACATGTGGTGTCTTTTAAACGTATGGAGAGATTTTTCAAGCATGATCAGGTAGAGTGGGCAGTAGAGTGTGTTATTCTGCCTACGGTTACAGAGGAGGTTAAGAGGTCTTATCCACTGGATATACAAGAGCTTCTTTCCAAAAGAAGCAAGGTGTTTGGTAGCATTCCTCTAGGTAGGCCTCCTGACAGACGCATTGAGCATGTGATAGAGTTAGAAGAGGGGACTAAACCGGTGATTACTACTCCCTACAGGCATCCTAAGAGACTTAAGGATGAGATTGAAAAAACCATAAAGGAGCTTTTGGAGATGGGACATATTCAGCCAAGCAAGAGCCCATTTGCTTCTTCGGTTGTCTTGGTGAAGAAGGATGGGACTATGCGTATGTGTGTGGATTACAGAGCACTTAACAAGAAAACAATTAAGAATAGATATCCCATCCCACGCATTGATGAGCTGCTTGATGAGTTGCATGGAGCAGTCTATTTCTCCAAGATAGACTTGAGATCGGGTTACCATCAGATTAGAGTCAGGGAGGAGGATGTGGAGCAGATTGCATTCAGATGTCACTTTGGACATTTCGAGTTTCTTGTCATGCCTTTCGGTTTGACAAATGCACCAGCTACTTTCCAGTCATGCATGAATAGGATGTTCAACAAACAATTACGTAAGTTTGTTTTAATCTTCTTTGATGACATCCTTGTTTATAGTAGATCATGGGAAGAGCATTTAAGACACTTGGACGAGGTGTTGGGTATTCTTGAGAGTGAGTCTCTTTTTGCTAAGGAGTCCAAGTGTGAGTTTGGGATGACTGAGTTGTATTTGGGGCATATAATCAGCATTGATGGTGTTCGTGTTGATCCTGATAAAATCAAGGGAATCCTTGATTGGCCACCACCCACTAATTTGACACAGCTTAAGGGATTTTTTGGCTTGTGTGGGTTCTAAAGAAAGGGGCATTCTCTTGGTCAGAATCAACGCATAATTCATTTGATCAGATTAAGAAATTGATGAGTTCGTGCCCTGTTTTGGCAATTCCTGATTTTTCCAAGCCATTTGAGTTTGAGTGTGATGCTTCTGGTGACGGTATAGGGGTTGTCCTCATGCAAAATAAGCATCCAATTGCTTTTGAGAGTAGAAAATTGAAAGAAAGTGAAAGAAGTTATTTGATTTATGATAAGGAGATGTTAGCTATAATGCATGCTTTGGCTAAGTACAAACAGTATCTTGTTGGGGGCAGATTTATTGTTAAAACTGATCATAATAGTCTGAATACTTTCTTAATCAGAAGGATTTGAGTGAGAGACAACAAAAGTGGGTTAGTAAACTTCAGGCATACGATTTTGACATTGACTATGTCAAAGGAAAACGAAATGTGGTGGCTGATGCACTATCCAAGAAACCTCATTTGTGTGTTTTTTTCCTGAGATAGCAGCAGATTGGAAGGAGAGTATTCAGATTGATTTTGCAAAGAACAACCTTGCCAACAGCATTCTTGATGATACATTGGATGATGATAAATATAGTGTGAAGGATGGCTTGATCTTCTACAAGGAGAGAATTTTATTAGTGCCTGAATCAAAGTTGAAAGAGCAGATTTTCAAAACTTTTCATGGCACTCCTATGGCTGGTCATCCAGGGTTTATAAGACATATCTCTCACGAAAGGGGATGAAGGAAGACATTACCAAGTATGTACGTGAGTGTCAAGTGTGCCAACAAAACAAAAATGATCACACATACCTTGCTGGTCTGCTACAACATTTGCCCATTCCTACTCAAAAGTGGGAGAGTATTTCAATGGATTTCATTATAGGGCTTCCCAAAGTGCAAGGGAAGGATTGTTATTATGTTGTGGTAGACCGTTTGACCAAATTTGCCCATTTTTTTGCCATATCAGTGGGATATACAACGTTACAAGTGGCAGATTTGTTCTTTAAGGAGGTGTTTAGACTTCATGAGGTACCAAAAAACATCATAAGTGACAGGGACAACAAGTTTATGAGCTTGTTTTCGTAGGAATTGTTTAAGTTATGTGGTATCGAGTTGACTCTTAGCATTAGTTACCACCCCCAAACAGATGGTCAAACTGAAATAGTTAACAAATGCTGAAATAGTTAACAAATGAGTGGAAGGCTACCTTCGGAACTATGTTTTAGGACAACAAAAGGCATGGATTAAATGGTTGCACTTGGGGGAGTTTTGCTACAACTCCACGTTCCACATGTCTTTTAAGATGTCACCTTTCATGGCTTTGTATGGTTACAAAGCACCTAACTTCATTGATTTGCTATTTAGTGATTGTAGAGTGCCAGGATTTCTTGCAGGAGAGTCAAGACATAATGAGATCCTTGAGAGAAAATATCCAACATGTCCAGAATCAGCAGAAGTTGTATGTTGATCAGCACCGTATAGAGCGAGAGTTTGAGGTGGGTGACATGGTTTATGTTAGATTGCAGCCATACAGACAGTCACTCTCAAGAAGAGTGGAGCAGAGAAGTTGAAACCTCGTTTTTATGGTCCGTTCAGAGTCACTAGGAGAGTTGGAGAGGTAGCCTATGAGCTGGAGTTACCTGAGGAAAGTAGAGTGCACAATGTTTTTCATGTATCTCGCCTCAAGAAAGCGCTTGGACATAATGTGACTCCTTCAGCAGTGTTGCCCCCATTGAATGAGGAGGGTAAGTTGGAGCTTATCCTAGAGGCAGTGATTGATTTCAGGGAGAGGACCGTCAGGTGGAGAGTGATCACATAGTACTTGGTGAAGTGGCGAGACTTACCAGTTGAGGATGCTACTTGGGAGAGTGAACAGATTTTACAGCATCCAGCACTGCGATTGCTTGAGGGCAAGCAATCTTTGGGAAGGGAGGACTGTAATGTCCCCTCCTAGCCTCTGAGCTGTGGATATAACCTTTAGCCTATTCCAGAGTTCCTGTAAAAATAAACGGTGTTGGTAAGGGAACTCAATTCCAATCCTTTCTGTGGGGTTTTCGGAGTTTCAGGTGGACTTTCTCTTTTTAGTAGGGGCCGAGTCCAGCACTTACTGGTTATAGTAAGTTGCTTTGCATGTCCGTTGTCACACCAGTTTGAGTTTTCAGTATATTTATTATTTTTAGTAGTTACTAAAAATAGTAAGTATTTTTATGGAAACTGGTCATGGCCAGGCTACTTTCAGCAGTGTCATTTCAGTTGGGCGTTGGGTTTGCTAAGGTCAGATTAATTTAATATTTATATTTCCTCTCTTGAAATGTTTTAATAAAGTTATTTTATATCTTTATGTTGAGGGTCAGAGGGGTCATAAAGTTGTACCTTGGCGCCTAGTTGATGAACTAAGTGTTTTTAAAGCATCAAAATCGTTTTAGTATGCTGGATAAGGGGGATGCCCAAGGAGGCTTATGCAAGGTTTAAAATGTATTTTTTATTTAGAAACCAAGGCAAAAAGGGGCGAACTTTTGGAGGGAATTTAAGTTTCAAATGTTGTGTTGCCCTAATCGTTCATTGAGTCTATATAATATCATTGGGAGCCTCATTTGGGTATGTGGAGTTTGGTTGCATAACAGGATGCTGTTGGAATTTCTCCAGGGGTCTACAGTTTGATGTTGAGGACGAAAACCCTCTTCAACAGGAGCTGGTTTCGGTAGTGGAAGACCTACCCTAGCTAGTTGGGGTGTGATTCCATTCAGGGGTCACTTCAGAGCTTCATTATTTGTAGTTTCAGTTAAGAAATTATGAAGATATTCGAGTATTTTTGAGGAGTTGTCAGTGTTGTTTGGTGTGTGAAGGCTTGGCATCATTTTGTCTTGTTGGGTGTGATATTTTGAGCCTTTTTCCCAATTTGCATGGTGGCGCCCAGGACATGCAAGCACTCTTTGTCACTTGGGTGTTATTTCTGAATAGTGGCGTCTAGATTGGAGGGTTCCTAGATTTGATTTTTCGTACAAGGGTTTCGAGGCCACAACTAATTCTGGGTATGTTTGATTTAGATAAGTGATGATATTTTACGAACTGGGTTGTTATTTTGAAGGAAAAACAAATATTCTGATCAACGTTTAAATCTGGAATTTTTCTGCTATTGTATTTCATAAAATTTCAGTATTTTCAGAATTCATATCTGCATGCAAATATTTATTGTAATCTGCTGTTATATTCAAATCATTTCAATCAAAAAACACAAAACCCCTTCTGCATCTTCTGTCTAGTCTGAAAGAAAACAAAAAACAAAAAAATACCATAATATTTTAATCTAAAAAGAACAACAGGGCTGCTCATTACATTAGCAAACCACACGCTCTTGTTACCTGTAGGGGGTCTTTCCTGTGCTCCTCTAGTCTCGGAGTTGTAGGCTCTCGCTCACCGATTTACAACTCTTCAACTCGTCGAGTAATGTCTTCATGTGTCTCCGAGGTGAGTCTTGCCATGATTGGTCTTCCCACTCGTCGGTTGATGCGAATTGTACAGTTGAGTTGCCCGCCTGGTCGACAAGATCTTCTTCTGTCTCATCTGGGAGTGGTAATTGCCTTGCTAATTCCTCCCACTCCTTGTTCATATGTTGCCGTGCGTTTGTGTTTTGTCGTATGTGAGGAACTTTCTTCTCCTCCCGACTATGACTCCGACTGACACTTATACTTTTGCTCTGTCCCCTCGGTGGACTCTCACTCTCAGGTAATAACCCTTTTGTTTCTTCAATGATTCTTTTCAATCTCCTCCTTTCCCTTTGTTCTTGTATTCTCAATGACCTTCGTGTTTCGTACTCAGGTGTTTCCTGACCGCTTTCTGGTCGTCTGTACTTATTTGGATATAAGGGTATTAATTGTACGGTGTGTGACATTGATTAGTGTCGCGCTCCTCTTCCCGTTTGGCACGTTCCTTGTACCATTGTAGTATCTATTGACGACGTTGCTCCCTTTCTCTTTCTTCGCGTAGGTCTTGCAAGATTAGATAGTTCCTTGTGAAGAGTCTCGGAAGACGAGTGAGGAGATTATTGACTTCCCTGTTCACTTCCAGATTTTCCTAGATTATCTCTTCTGGTATTTCTTTGCGATGGGCTTCATTCCTTACATGCTGTATCACCGATACGCTCCATAGATGTACAAGGTCTTGTGTCAAGTCGTCTTCTCGGTCATTTTCTTCTCTATCACTTTCTTCTTCTCGTCGCTGCTCTTCTATCTCTTCAGTGGGTCGTGGTTCTTTGCTCGGTTGAATCGACTGACCCATTATAATGCCATAGTCACCGTCCACTCAACCTGACTCCAAATAGGCAACCCTTCATGACCTTCTTGTAATACTCCTCTCTCTTCACTCATCACACATCTTCGAAGTATGTGATCCAACCCCATTTTATACAAGAGTCCATTTATTAACTAGAATGTTTTACTTTTTAGTGCCAGCTTCGTCCTCTCGCCTGGCGGCATATCTCTAGGAAATGTTGACGCGGATAGGTACTCACCAATATCTTCATATCATGGTGGTAAAGCGACAATCTGAAATAGATGCGCCTACGAAAAATCTTCATTTACCCCTTCCAGTGGTTCTCTTGACTTAATCTTGGAGAGCTGGTCTGCTATTACATGGCTCTTCCCCGGGTGTACCACTATTGTGATTGTGAATTCTTGCAAGAGTAATAACCATCTGCTGATGCATCCTTGTATGATTGGCTTATTTACGAGATATATTAGTGCCTGATGATCTATGAAGAAAGCGAAGGGTGTTTCCAATAAATAATGCCTGAACTTTTGCACCGCATAAACCATTCCCAATGCTTCTCTCTCCGTTGTATTGTAGTTACGTTCTGCGTTCGAGAGTAGCCGACTAGCAAAGAACATTGGGTGGTCGAGTCCTTGTGGCCTGACTTGTGCCATTGTATCCCCGATTGCAAAATTGGAAGCATCGACATGCACATGGAATTCTTTGTCCCAGTTTAGGTAGGTAAGTATGGGCGAGCTAATCAGTCGTGACTTTAATTCATTGAAGCCTTTTTCTTGCTCGTCTGACCAAATGAATGTTACTCCCTTCTTGGTGAGCATGTCGAGCAGGTAGGAAACTTGTGCAAGATTATTTATAAACCTCCAGTAATAGCTGACATGGCCGAGAAAGGACTTAACACCTATGACATCTCTTGGTGCCTCCAATTGTACAATAACCCTTATCTTATCTAGATCCGTTTTTAATCCTGCTTTGTAGACTGTGTCCAAGGAGTTTGCCCTGTGGTACCATGAATTGACACTTTTTCGGGTTCAGGGCTAGTCTCGTTGATCTACAACGCTCCATGCACTCAGTGAGGGCGTTCAAATGGATTTGGTCACTATAGATTGACCAATCATCAAGAAAGGCCTTGAAATTCCCCACTGACATCTTGTCAAAGATACGAAGAATTGTTCTCTGGAAGGTGGCTGGAGCATTGCACAACTCGAACGACATTCTGTTATAGGCATATACTCCATCTTCAACCACAAATGTAGTCTTTAACTTGTCCTCTTCAGCTATGCTGATTTGGTTGTAGCTAGAAAAACCATCCATAAATGAATAAATTTCATGTTCGACCACTTCTTCGAGAATTGAATCTGTGAATGAGATTGGAAACAAGTCCTTGATGGTTATTGCATTTAGGCACCTGAAGTCCACACATATCCTAATTTGCCCTCCTTCCTTTTTGAGTGAGATGACAATTGGGGATACCCATTCACTCATCTCTACTTTGAAGATTATGCTGGCTTCCAATATCTTTTCTATTTTTTCTTGGACCTTTGCTGCATAGTTTTTATTCATCTGATAAGGTCTTTTTCTCACTGGTCTTGCTCCTAGTACTAATGATTTTCTATGGACACATAACTTTGGAGGTATCCCTTTCAAATCCTTATAAGTCCAATTATAAGTCCAAGCAAACACATCTTTATACTCCATGAAGATTTTGAATGCAACTGCCTTAAGTATTGGATCTTAGTCATCTCCTACCAAAATCACCTGAGGGTTGCTTTCCTCTCCCAGTTTGACTTTCCTTGTTGAGGGTTCTTCATACATGATGACCTTCTCTGGTTCAAATTTATGTGCCGGTGTACTGTCTATTTCAACCTCTCCCTCTCTGTATTCTTCATATGTTGTTGGAAAGGTATGAGTTGTTCTCGGTTAAGTATTATCTTCCTCAAGATTGTAACTTGTCGATCGAGAATCTTTCTTGCCAAGTGTTTGACCACTTGCCAGCCAAGAGTTCCTCCTGCCGAGTGTTTCACTCGTCTACCTAGAATTCTCTCCGTCAAGTGTTTTACTTGTCAGCAATGCTTCGCTCGTCGGCTGAGAGCTCTCGAGTGCTTCACTTGTCGGTCGAGAGCTCCCAAGTGCTTCACTTGTCGGCCGAGAGCTCTCTAGTGCTTCACTTGTAGGCCGAGAGTTCCTGAGCGCTTCACTCATCGGTTGAGAACTCTCTCTAATTTCTCTTATTTGAATTATATTGCATTCTGGTTGAAAAATCTCGTATTCTTCCATCTGCCAATGGAAAAGCCCACTGAATGAGCTTGTCTTGTCTTTAGAACACTCTTGTAATTTCAATATCCCTTCATCATTGGGCTCCATAGGCCCTCTTCTCTCTTCAGTAGATGTTTCTCCTCCGTCTGAATCGGAATCAGATGCCATTTCTTCACTGACAGTCAGAGTTCTCAGGTCAATCACAAACTTTTTACCCATATTCTCTATTGACCAAGGTTGCATGGACACGGATACGGGTACAGATACGGGTACGGTATCCGATACGGATACGGCTATTTTTCAAGACCCCCTAATCGGATACGGCTGGATACGGTTATTATATATATAAAAGATTTATATGTAAAAGTATTTAACTATTTTTAAAATATTAAAATTTAAATATTTAATAAATTTTAAAATAAAACTCAACTTAAATATATTAAATATAAATAATAATTTAAAAATTATAAATATTATTAATAAACTAAATCATATATATATAAACTATTATTTATTATTAATATTTTAATAATTAATGTTATTTAGATCTAAATGTAAAAGTATTTAACTATTTTAAAAATATTGAAATTTTAAAAATATTAAATTTTTACATAAAACTCAACTAAAATATATTAAATATAAACAATAACTTAAAAAATTATAAATATTAATTAAATCCCTAAATCGTATAACTCTTTATCTATGTTATAACCTAAATCCTATTAACATGATATCTTATAACTATATTTTAAGAGTTGATCGATATTCTAAATTTTAAAGAGTCGCTTTGCCTATGATTTATAATGCTACAATTAAAAAACCATTCTCCCCGTTCGTAGTCGCACTCTACTGGGAACATACAGAATAGGAAAGAGATCGACGGCGCGAGCAGAAAAAACAAGTCCACTCCTACAGTAAATAAATCAAGGAACGCATTAAATAAATCGAGGAATGCAGTAAATGAATCTACCGCTACATAGAGCTAGGAATAAATAAATCAAAACTTTATAAACTTCGAACAAAAAAGTGATAAAAGAGGGTTTTTTTTCAAAAACATTTGACTGGATACGGGATAATTTTCCCGGAATGTTGAATCTGACGTATCCGACACGGCTTTAAAGTTGCCCTAATTTTGGGTACGGATGGGCACTATATTCGGGCCGTATCTTATCCGTACCCGTACCAGATACACGGATACGTGTACTAGGGGAGGGGGCCTGACGTATCCTGCAACACTGCTATTGACAATGTATTCCTCTTCTAGTTGTGGTCGGCCTTGGCGGCTATTAGCCACCCTTGGCCAAGTAGCGCATCATATTACATATTATGTATTATGTGCTGTAATGACTACAAAATTCAATAAAAATTGTTGAGTGCCGATCTTTATCTTTTGAGCCGTTAGCACTCCCAGCGCTTTGATTCCGTGCTGGTCGACACCTACCAACTGGAAGTTTTGTGGCCACAAGGTGGGTTTTTCGAGACTCTTCCAGGTCTCCTCAGGTAGCACATTCACCTCGGAGCCTCCGTCAACTATAGTGCTTGTCAGGTTCCTCCCGAGAATTTCCATATGTACCATGACTAGTTTCTTTCCTATATTGATTGCCAGTAGCCTTGGGTTGACAACTTGATCGCCATGTGGTGGTGGTTCTACTATAACATCCTTGTCATCCTTTTTCTCGGTTGGTTTTTCTTCCACCACATTAGATTTTGCCATCCTCAATTGCGACATACTTTGTACGAGATCGGCCATCCATATTGGAATCGTGGTTTGCAACACCTGGATTGCAATATTTCTATTAGACTCTGACCGAGTGGCTGTGCTTGCCTTTTTATTTGAATACCTCCATTATGTCTCCATGGCGTATTCAACTTCTTTTCTTGCATCACAAAGTCTTTCCTTCTCAGTTTGAGGATCGAGATAGATTGCTTTCTTTGCTTGTGCTCGGGTGACGACAAAGACTTCGTCCTCTTCTTCTATGTTGATTAAGTTGATAGTACCCTTTTGCTTCAGGTAGTCATTATCTTCGTGGTCACCGGGCCTACACCATTTGCATAATGCATTCACTTTGTTCTGATTATTGTTTTGGCATTCCCTTGAAAAGTGCCCCCATTCACTACATTGACGACATTGAATCATTGGCCGTCCTTTCGCGTCATATTGTATGCGGCTTCTCCCCCCACTATTGTTATTGAATCTGTTATTTCCTTTTCGGTTGTTCCAATACCCACTTGGTGATGCATTTTGATTGTTTTGTTTGGGCGGTGTAGTCAATGGGGTAGATTGTTCGCCCTATGTGAAGAGCACTTGGGTGCTCCTCGTTTTCAAGTTATATTGGCACTCTTTAATGGAATGCCCCATCACTTGACATATGTCGCATAACATCTTCTTGGGGTAGTTTGCCTTGGCATGTCCCTCGATGTTACATTCTATGCACCATAGTTCTTTGCTTTCCAATTTCCTTTTTTGCTTTGAACTCCATCATTCTTATCATGTCTTTCCGGAGTGCTTGTATAGTTTTAGATTCATTATCACTGCTCTCATCCGAGCTTTCATCTGATTTCTTCTATCCATGTGATGACATATTTTCTTCACTTTCAATGTCCATCGCTCGGTTATATGCCTCGGTGTAGGATGATGGAGGTACTACCTTCATTGTCTTCCTCAATGAGGGAGTCAACCCTTCAATGAACCACCTTTTTTTCAAACCATCCGTAGGTTTTTTTTTCCAATTTCACAAGGAGTTCCTTCAACCTATGATTATAGGCTCGTACGTTCTCATGCTTTCCTTGTTTTGTGTTATAAATTTCTGCCACTATCTCATTATCATCCCGGGGTAATTTGAATTCTTCTTCAAAGGCTTTTCTTAGTGTGCTCCAACTAGCATTGGAACTTGCCTCCAATTCAATATATCAATCTATGGCTATACCCCTTAAAGTTGCTGGAAATGCTTGCAACTAGGACCTGTTGTCCTGCCCATTTGCCACCCATATAGTTTCACACGTTTTACAATGTTTGACTGGATCCTTTGATCCATTCCCAAGAAATTTCGGCAGCTTTTGCCTCTCTACACTTGGATTGATTGACAGAGTCACCATTTTTCCTCCTTGGCGCAACCTTACTGTTTGGTTTCTGGTCGGAGAGTTTTGACTCGTACGTCTCGGTGTTGTCCACGCACTCTCAGCCACGCAGGTGTCCTCTACTCCTCCTTCCTCAACAAACTGCACACTCTTGTTGCCCGTAAGGTTTTTCTTGTGCTCCTCTAGTTCCAGAGTTATAGGCTCATGCTCATCGATGTACAACTCCTAAACCCATCGAGTAATGTCTTCATTTATCTCCAAGGATGAGTCTTGCCATGATTGCTCTTCCCACTCGTCGGTTGAGTTGCCCGCCTGGTCGACAAGATCTTCTTCTATCTCGTCTAGGAGTGGTAATTGCCTTGCTAATTCCTCCCACTCCTTGTTCGTATGTTGCTATGCGTTTGTGTTTTGTCGTACGTCAGGGACTTTCTTCTCCCCCCCGACTACGACTCCGGCTAACACTTCTACTTTCAATCTTCTCCTTTCCCTTTGTTGTTGTATTCTCAATGATCTTCATGTTTCGTACTCAAGTGTTTCCTAATCGCTTCTTAGTTGTCTATACTTATTTGGATATAAGGGCATTAATTGTATCGTGTGCGATGTTGATTAGTGTCGCGCTCCTCTTCCCATTTCGCACGTTCCTTGTACCTTTGTAGTAATTGTTGACGACGTTGCTCCCTTTCTCTTTCTTCGCGTAGGTCTTGCAAGGTTAGATAGTTCCTTGCCAAGACTCTCGGAAGACAAGTGAGGAGATTATCGACTTACCTGTTCACTTCCAGATTTTCCCAAATTATCTCTTCTGGTATTTCTCTGCGATGGGCTTCATTCCTTACATGCTATCTCACTGATACGCTCCACAGATGTACAAGGTCTTGTGTCAAGTCGTCTTCTTGGTCATTTTGTTCTCAGTCATTGTCTTCTCTATCACTTTCTTCTTCCCAACGCTGCTCTTCTATCTCTTCAGTGGGTCGTGGTTCTTCACTCGGCTAAATCGACTTACCCATTATAATGCCATAGTCACCATCCACTCAACTCGTCACCGACTATTCAACTTTTCACTGACTACTCCACTTGTCATCGGCTATTCAAATTTTCACTGACTATTCAACTTGTCATCCTTCAACCCAAATCCAAATAGGCAACGACGCCAAAATGTTTACTGCCTATTGAGTCTAAATAACATCATAACAATATATTCATTGCGAACTCACAACATAACTCATATGTGTATTATCTCAGAATTTGCTCATACAATGATAACAAAACTGAACTGTCCCCAATACAATGATATGATGAGTATATAAAGGAGGCCGACAGTTGCTTAGATGGCCAACCGTCACCAACGACTACAACTGTCGGCAGGTAAAAACCTCACCGATCACAACCAAAACATAACTAAATACAACAAGTTTATTATGTGACTAACAAACCCTATCCGGAAACCTCCAATTGACTCTGTCAAGGCTCTCAAAATGTCAAGTTTAATGAACATACATTTTCTCTTAGTAGCATGTAAAGAGTGCATGAGCTCATCTATAGTGACAATCTTGTTTGTGATTTGTTTCCCTTTCATGAAACCTCCTTGCTCCTTCGAAATAAGGATAGGCAAAAGAATTTTTAATCTATTGGCAATCACTTTGGAGATGAGTTTATACACAATATTTCATAAAGAAATGGGTTTGAAGTCTTCTAGCTTCAAGGCTTCTTCTTCGGGATGAGAGTAAGGAAGGTAGCATTAAGAGATTTTAAAGCTATTTAGAATCCTTCGATTCTTGAACAATTCCTCAAAGATTGTCCCCCAAGAGATCCTAGAAATTTTGGAAAAAGGTCGAAAAGCCATCGAGATTGGGGGCACGATCTCTTGCCATGTCAAAAAGGCTGCTCTGACTTCTCCTTTTGAGATATCTTGCATGAACTTCTTGTTCTCAGTGGCTCCAACTAGAAAAGGTATTGGACCGAGGAAGAGATTTTGCTTTTCTTCCCTCTGTTCACTCTTGTCAATCAACATATTTTCCTAGAATGAGACCAAAGAAGCCTTAAGAATCTTGAGGTCCTCAGTGATAATACCTTCTTCCACCTCAATTTTTGAGATATAATTTCTTTGCCCCCTCATTTTACAGGAGAGGAAGAACCTCATGTTCCTATGTCCCTCTTTAAGCCATTTGATTCTAGATTTCTGTTTCCAAGAAATCTGTCCCACATTTGTGAATATCATCCAATCGGGTTGTTATCTCCTTTTCTTCTTCCATTAGAGACTCTAATCCTTCATTATCAAGGAGGAGAGTTTGAATTTCAGCAATTATATTCTCCAAATTGGCCTTTTTCTTGGAATAGATTTTTGAAATCATGACAATTCGACTCCTTTAATTTGAGTTTGAGAGATTTTAGCTTCCTACTTGAGACATGGATCTTGGTCCCAAAGTATGCATGTTGACCTTTCCAAAAAGTCATACAACCTATTTAAAGTCGGAATGTTTCAGCCACATCTTTTCAAATCTAAAGGGCACTCTTTTGGGGAATTTGTCTTTGTCTACGATCAGGGATAAAGGCCAGTGATCAGATCTAGCCTCTGTCAAGACATTAGACTTGAAAATGATCTCATTATCCAACCATGCAATAGAGGCTAAGAATCAATTGATCCTCCCTACCTAGAATCATTGAGAGAGAACCAAAAAGAAAATAATTGTAGAGACCAAAGAGCCAGAGTAGACAACAACTGAATCACGGAAATCTGCAAATCCTGGCATAGCTCATTCTAAATACAATTTTAAATATTCCTTCTTGAAGATTAGAAATCATTTAGTTTTGTGGCAATTCTTGTGTTTTTAGCTAAATTTAATACATTTTTTTATTGGGATTTTTGATTCATATCTTTTGTGTTCACATCAATTGATGTTTAATTCAGTTTTAGGTTACCTGTGGGTGTTAATATAATTTATTTTATTATCTGTCTCTAAGCTGGAAACTTTGAATTTCCCTCTTAAGATGTTTCAATTGATATTGAAAACTGACAACTTTTTTGTTTGAAATTGGTTTGAGAATTTACAGATATGATTCTCTCTTGAATTATGTGACAGGAGATATGGAATGGCCCATATTCAAATGTGAGTTTTCCAGTATATGCAGAAGATATAGATGCTGGTGGAAGTGCATCTCCTTCAACATCAATGCTTTCTGAAGTTGCCCGCAGCAGAGGGATCACAATAGTTGGTGGATCAATTTCTGAGCGAAATGGTGATCATCTGTACAACACATGTTGTATATTTGGAAAAGATGGAGAATTGAAGGGTAAACACAGAAAGGCATGTATTGAGTACCAACCTCTTTTCAACAGAGAGTTTAGATGCTTTATTTCTCCTGCTCTCATGATTATCTAAGACCAGAACTTAGAGGTCATAAAAATGTGCATTGCTGTGATGGTCAAGCAAAATTATTTCTGAGATGCTTCATGTTCAACATATGATATTTAGCAATGCATGTTGTGGTTTTGCAGATACATCTTTTTGACATTGACATTCCTGGAAAAATTTCCTTCCAGGAATCCAAAACACTTACACCTGGGAATACCCCAACAGTTGTGGAAACAGGTAACCTATATCATTAAGTTGAAAATAAGCAAATCAGAATTTGTAATGCAAGCTAAGCATGCATTTTTGTTTGTTTCAAGTTTCAACTATGCCTAGTTACTGCTCAGTGCTGTGCTGTTTCTTAGATGCTGGCCTGTTGGTTTAATATCTTGTTATTCTGAAGTGTTGTATAGTGAATTGATTCGTTCATTTAACACAAGTTGTCTGAAGTGAGAATAGTAAATTTTATCTAAATATCTAGTACCTGAGTGTAAGATCTTGGAGAAGTTTGTGCTGTACTTGCAATAAGGAACAGAAATAACAATGCATACCAGATAGAGTAACAGAATATAGCTTTATTCATATGAAGTTCTTACACAGAAGTAGACCAGGGATGATCAGCCAAGGATCAGACTACTTTCCCTGACTACGAAGAACCTATTTAAAGAACCTGACAGTTGCCAAGCAGAACACAACTGTCAACAACTACTAATAACTGCCTCTTAACAACTACCCACAAGATGACAAGTAAATAATACATATTCGGATACAACCAAATTAACAAAACACTAGAGAGTCATTTTATGCTAACTACATGCGTTATCTGATAAATCTGTAAACTGGTGCAAAGTAATGAATATTCAACATAAATATGTTAATCCAGAACACTTAGACCTTGGAATACCCCAACGGTTGTGGAAACAGGTAATTGTATATCATTAAGTTGAAAAGAAATTAACCATAATTTGTAATGCAATCTAAGCATGTACATTCATTTCTTGCTACTATGCCTAGTGACTGCTGTGCTGTCTCTCAGATGCTAGCCGGTTGGTTTTATCATAGAAGCAAAAATCGCATAAAAATCACGATTTATTGAAAAATTCGCAAATCGTCAAGTTTGGCGATTTTTACCCCCAAAAAACAACGATTTTTTGAATAAATCGGAGTCAAATTTGTTTTACTCATTTTGTCCCGAAAAATCACGATAAAAATGCTATTTTTGACCATTTTTAATCAATTTTATCTTTGATATACAATTTTTTTGGTCAAACTAGGGTTTTAAACACTGTTAGAAGGGTTCAGAAACTGCAAATTTTTTGAATAAAGTCATATGCGAGCAATCGGATGGAGTTGGGGCTTGCTTCAATCCACGTTTTTGGTTTCTCCATCGGGCTTCAATGGCAAGGGCAATGGCATCGATCAAACAAGGCCCGCCATTGGCAATATGAACATTTGCTCCTCTGTCGTCGATAGTTTGATTTAGGTTTTAAGTTTTAACTATAATCTTAGATATAATATTTATAAATTATTTTTTAATATTAACATTTTAAATAGTTTATAAATTATTATTAATATTAACATTATTAATAGTTTATAAATTATTATTAATATTATTATTTTGATTGTTGATAATGTATTATTAAGTTTTATGATAAATTTAATTTTTTAAAAGATTTTATAATAAATTTACAATTATTAATATTTAATTTTAATCAGCGTTTACATTTTTGTTAGATTTTAATATGACTTATTGATAAATATATTTTTTAAAATAGTTTATTATAAAATTTATGTTTGTTAAATTTTATAATTAATTTAAAATTATTAATATTTAATTTAATAAGTGTTTAGGTTTTTATGAGATTTTAATGAGTTAATGATAAATTTAATTTTTTAAAAGATTTTATAATAAATTTTATGTTTATTAAATTTTATAATTAATTTAACATTATTAATATTTTTTTTTATGGAGGTCATCCACAAATTTGTTTTTTGCTACCCGATTCTGGAGCACAAGCCTTACGCTGAACCTCTTTGGCTGAGAGCCAAGGACTGAGGGGTATCCATTCCGCCAAATTCGCCTAGGGCACGAACCCAGCCTCATCGTTTATGGCCTCATCAACTTCACCAATAGACCAAGGGCCATTTGACTTAATATTTAATTTTAATTAGCATTTACATTTTTAATAGATTTTAATACGAGTAATTGATAAATTTAATTTTTTAAAAGATTTTATAATAAATTTTATAATTAATTTAAAATTATTAATATTTAGTTATTAATATTTAATTTGATTAGTGTTTAGGTTTTTATTAGATTTTAATGAGTTAATGATAAATTTAATTTTTTAAAAGATTTTATAATAAATTTTATGTTTATTAAATTTATAATTAATTTAAAATTTTTAATATTTAATTTAATTAGTGTTTAGGTTTTTATTAGATTTTAATAAGAGTTATTGATAAATTTAATTTTTTTAAAGATTTTATAATAAATTTTATGTTTTTTAAATTTATAATTAATATAATAATTATATTATTAATAATATAAAGATTATAATAAAAAATAATAATATAAAGATTTAATAATATAATATTTATATTATTACTATATTCTAATATAATATTATTAATATTTTGCCTTTTTTTACGTTTTTTGGAAATTCGATTTTTTCCCCATTTTTTGAAAAAATCTTATACGATTTTTTCCCCAAAAGGTTTTTGCTGCTATGGGTTTTATATTATGTTATTCTGAAATGCTGTACACTGAATTAATTCAGTCATTTAACACAAATTATCTAAAGTGGGAACAGTAAATTTTGGTCTAAATATCTAGATCCTGAGTGTAAGGTCTTGGAGAAGTTTGCATTATTAAATTGAGACCTGTAAATTAGTGCAATGTAATGGATATTCAACATAAATACATGAAACAATTCTTATTTTAAAAGGGGGAAGAATCTTGGAAAATTTTAAAAACAAAAAAATTATAGCAAAAACTTCAGTGCCATGGAATTGCCAGACTTGCATGGACTTGAGGAGACTTGCAAGTTAACCCAGAATGGCGCATTTTGGTTAACTTGGCTCATCACATTTTTCATTGTCTCGCAAAGTCTCCATACTATAATGCAAATAGGAACTAGGTGTGAGACCTGAAAGCAATGCCAAAGGTGGAAGAACAAATAATACTTATTTAGATCAAAGATTTTCACAGGAATGCATTTGCCGAAACTCATCTGGATAACCTGCATAGAAGTTTTTGTTCAGGTTATCTTAAAGAGCTTCATCAATTTATAATATGTTCCACCAAGATTTGGAAGTGTGGTTTCCCAAAATAGGGGCAAGACTATAGGAAAAAGGTGGGAACTAAGACACTTGTAAGGGGCAGTGAAATGTGGAAGGGGACACCTGCACTTGTTCTTATCATCTAAAAAGACAAATAAAAAAGATTCTGTTATCTTATTGAAAGTTTGAGGAATTTTACATACTGCCTTTGTGCAGAGAGCAGTCTGGAATCCATCTAACAAAATTGGACTCAGTAGTAGTACTATACAAAGTTCCATTACCTGTCTAAATACTGTGGTTTTTGATAATGCATTGCCCAACTGTAGAAGTGCACTAACAAAGGCTAGGGCAGCAGACCTGAGAAAACAAAATACAAATCTTTGGCAATGTAAACCGCTAATATTTAAGATATTTGAAATAGCATAGTCACCTACAGACATGGTTATGGGAACGAGGATGGGGATGCCATTTCAAGTCAAGGTATAGGAGTAAATCAATAAGGTTATATGGCTATCTTATATATAAGCATAGTCACTAGAAGATGTGGGTATGGAGACATGGTTGAGGTCCTAACCCCTATCGTAAAGTCTCTAGGTGACTATGCAAAATAGAGAAGCATATTCAAACTAGTAGTCTAGTAAGAATTGAGCTAAATTCTGACGTAAGAGTATATGCAGACAGTCTAGTATCAAGTGTCAAGTTTCCATTGTATACATTCGATCTGGTGTTTGAGCCAATCCAGACAGCATTCACAGTGGCATTTTGACAATTAACTTTGGCAATGAGCAATGCAGTTATTTTCCAATAATATATCTATTTTCAATCATTAGTAGGGTGATTCTGGACATTGAGCAGAAGGTTCTGTTATGTAGCAGGATAGTTGCAAGCCCTAAATCCAGATAGAGTTGGATTTTCTCACCATTGAGAATCATGGAGAATGGATATGCTTGCATATACACCACTAAAATTGAGAAGTTTTGTGTTAAAGAAAGTAAACAGAACCATGGAAAACCATAGTTATCCACAGGCTCATACTCTGACCCCTGGTACTCATCTCTTGTGTCAGAAACACATCCCCTACTCGGAGACACATATGGGGACATCTCCAAATGTCAGGATACTTCAGGTGAAGTTTCTTCACATCTCTATAAATCTCCTTGAATTTTTTCTTGAAAATTGCGAAACTTCCTATAAAAATTTGTTAGATATATCATATAAATTAACATTAATTATTTTCTTCAAGTGTTGATAATTGGTTGACAAGAACTAAAACAATCAAAGAAATATACTAGGACTTGTAATTTTCTCTTTTTTACAAGAAAATATATAAGTTTTTTTTCTAGCAGAAAGTTTTCTTATCAAAGCCCAAAGAGGTACTCGTAGGAAGAGAAACAATAAAAATGATAAAGATGTCTGTGCGCACTGAAGTTTATCAATTGATTGAAAATATAGTCATCTCTGAATGCCACTTGTACCATGTTTTTAAATAATGGTATTCCTGTCCTGGTTCCCATTTGCTGCCTCTAGGTGATTATGGATTAAAATTTAATTGTTTTATGTCATGATGATGATTATCAATTATCAATATTTAATCTTTGTTATTGTTGACATTAATTTCTGTGCTTTAAAAATTAAAATGTTAGTTTTTAAAATTTTAAGCATTTTACATGTTTTTGAAGTTGTATGGCCATTGTGTATTTTTTTAAAATTTAAATATTTAACTAGTTTTTGATATTTATTGTCTCCAAGTGCTGTCTCCCATTTTTTGAAAAATATTGTACCAGTACCCGTTCCCATCTCTTGTACCAGTACTGGTCCCTGTTATCCTAGTAACTATGTGGAAAATGATAGGATCCTAGTGCCAAATGTAACCCTGATAAGCAAACTCACTGCATTAACAACTAGCAATGCCAATAGAACTAATCATTCTTAGCACAATAGAAGCAACATGTTGACATGGTGTCTCAAGGTGAATTGGTAAATTTGTGTGACTTGCAAACCAAATGTCACTTAACCCTCAAATGATGAATGTTGTGCTAGACAAACTCTCTTAGAGGCAACATAGATTCTATGTGCAACCCAATATTTTACTTATTTTTATCACTCAGGAGTTTCATCATCTGACCATGAAGAGGAGTGCCTCTTCCATTGTCAAATGTGGGTACAAGGTGAACCTCATTATTTCTTAGCAGACAATAGAGGTAGAAGAATCTCACTTTTATTGACACCATTGTCAGGTTAAAACTTACTACCACACCTCACCACAACCTCACATTAATTGGTTGGCTTCAACATGAGGGAAATGCAAGTGACTTGGTGGAGACTCCAATACCCATCAATCCATTCAAGATGAAGTTGTTTGTTGTGAATGTAGTGGCTGTGGGAATTTTTGATGTACTTTTGGTGAGTTGTTCATGTGAGAGAGACATACTGTTTATAATTTGAGGTCACAAGGTGTCATTGTCACTATTGGTGATCAATGCTATCAAGTGTTTTAGCCCTAAAGTTATCCTGAAGACAAAGGTATGTCTTATCAGTGCCAAACAGTGTCTTAAGTCGACATATCATTCACAAAAGTTCACACTTTGATTCAACTCTAAGACTAGCTCAAGACTCGTGTTTCAATGCTGCTATCTTCTTTTGCCTAATCTACCCAACAGGGACAACTTGATGTACTTATGGACAAGTATGCAAATACTTGGATGAAATCCATCTTGGAAATCGATCAGATTTGGCCAAATTCAGTAGTGCTCGATAAAGGCTATATCTGATCCAACATTTTGCCATGTGATCACATTGTTCCTGTACAATAAAGGGATGGAAGTTGGATACTTTGCATAGATATTATTTTCGTGAACAAGACCACTGTCAGGAACCACTACTCTTTGTTGCACATATGTGATACCTACAACAACCTTCATGGTGGTTTACTTCACCAAGGCCGATATAAACTTTAAAGTTTAGCTGCCACTCAATATAGTTGACCATACGATGACATATGTAATACCACATTCAAGTCCATAGTTATGCATTAAGTTCTCACCAATGCCCTCGTGTAATATACACCCCTGTTTGGTGTTCCACTGTTGCCAATTTTTTTTGTGTTTTTGGTACTGCTGTTTGGTTTGTTTGTTTTCACATTCAAGCTTAATGGTGATAGTTTAAACATGCACAGGATGACTCTCAACAATACCCATATATTTACAAGAGCACAAACAACTATAAGTATTAATACCCAATTGATAAAAAGGCAATAACAATGATTTTAGAACATACCCATTTTCAGATTAATAGGCTGCAAGTCTGTACAAGGGAAAACCAGCATTCTGGAGATACAAAGCACTTTCCAATAACATTAAAATGTTGTCTTCCAACCAGCAGAAGAAAGACAATGTAACATATACTGCCGGATAGGGTTTTCTGTGCCAAGTTTTTTATTTGTGTTTTCTGCTTGCTGAAGGTTTAGGGTTTTATGATTGTTTTTGCATGTTTGGTTTTTGCATTGATAACATAGAATAGAGTGCATATAAACAAAACCCAGAAAATCTAAAACATATATCAACAAAATATCGAATACCCAGATTATATTATGGCAAAATATGAATTATGAGTACATACCCATTTGCTAGTTTACAACTTCATATGTCCGTTGTAGCTGGATCAGCAACACACATATGGGTATTTGGTATATATCATAGCAACAATGAAGGAATGATGATAAACTATTATCAGCTGCTACACAAGGCTCACACGACCTCCCAAACACATATATTTCAACCACCAACGAACCATAGAAGAACTCACAATGAATGGCAGCCAGCCCTGAAGAAGTATGGCCCAACTGTACCTTGAAACCAGCGACCAAGGGCTCCAAAGACTGCACCAAACCCCCTGTTATTGCCTGAAATTGACTGCAGATGATAGGGGATCAGAATGGAAGGAGAAAGCACAAGAAAATCAGCCCAAAAAGTCACAAATCCTCACAGCAGGTGTACGACCTGTCCCAGCAAGGGTACGTGTAATGTCCCCTTCTAGTAAGCTCTAATTGTTTAGAACCTTGCACAATTTCAACTTACAAAAAGGAAACATTAGTACTCAAATTTTTCTCTTTTCATATCATAATTAATATAAATCCATATTCTTTCCATTTTTATCCTAGAATTTATAATTCCATAATCACATAATTCATATTCATACTCATATTCATAGGCCTCAAGTGCTATCCTCGGAAGGATCATATGTCGCCCTATCATTAATCCATCTCTAACTCCATAGGCATGGTTCATTAAGGAGACACAACCATCCCATACGGAGGCCCGATGGCTTCCCACCTCACCAATTGGCTCCAAAGACTTCCCACCTCATCTATTGGAGAGTCACCTACCGTAGGGCACAAATTACATTGATGAGCTCATCATACCATAGGCCCAAGGCTTCACCTCACACCTGGAGGTACTTCGACACTTGGCCCAAGAGACTTCACCTCACACCCGGAGGTACTTCATCTTCTTGAGGGTCACCTAGGTCCAAATCACATTCTCCTAACTTACCCATACACCTAGGATGGCGAGATGATTAATGATGAGTCTAATCCTCTTCTCAGATATAGCACAATCCTATGATTTCTAAGTCATTATTAACATTTGGCACGTGATGCCTTATAATTAGAACATCTTGGCCTTACGCCATAATTGGCCAATAATATATATCATATGATCCTATTCCATTCTCATCTTCATTGATTTCTTATTCATAAGCATATTCATTTATCATATTAATCTATTTTTTCTATGCATGTTCATGATCACATATCTAAGATTAATCTATTATTCTATGTACATTCTTTCATGGTTACATCAATCATTAATCATAAACAAAATCATTTACTATAATATTACTTATCTAATGCATGATTATCTAATATGCCTTTAACTATCTACATATATAAATTGCATTTATCACAATCAGGATTCTTATATGTTTATTCTAATTCAACTTGTAACAGCATATTAACTTCCTATGCTATATTCCATTATGCATATGTAATAGTCTTATTGATATCATCAATTAGTAGAAATAACAATGATAAAGACAAATTGTCATACCTTCTTTCATTACCTTTTTCTTTACCTTTAGAAGTTGCGGTTGGCATATGTTTCTCTTGTGCAAGACTGCAGCTGGGCCTTGTGAGGGCCCCATGATCCACTCAAAAGAATTTAAACTTCAATATTTCAAGCTCCCGTGCTCCTTAACCTCGACATGAAGCTTCTTATATGTTTAAGATTAATTCAAACACTTATATCATCCCTCAAACTTATGTGCTAGTTTAACAATATCAGATATACTTCTTGCGGTGGTTCCAATGGATAGTTATGGAAATAAGGAAGTGTGGTTTTCTTTTTTCCTGCTGCCGCTGATTTATAGATTCAATGCCCCTCCCACAATGCCTATCGATTTATTTTATATCTTTGATTGGTGCCTTTTCATCGAGAGTCACAACTTGTATGGTAATCGTTGACTCCTTTGATTATTAGTATGTTTATGATATTCATAATAATCTCTAACTCAATATATGTATTATGTTTATTTTGATAATTATATCTGTTAGGAATTGCTTAATATTAATCGCAGCTAGTCCCTATTTATTATTTAATAGCTGCTCTTTAAGGGGCTTTATAATAAGATTTGACTTATATAAAGTCATCCTCATAATTCTAAGTTTTATAATAATACTTAATAATTATTGATAATCATATTTAATATTATTATATAATAATAATGTTTACTGTTTATTTGATATTTATATTAATAATATTATATATTGTTTATTTGATATTTATATCAATATTTATATTAAAAATATTATATATTATTGATATTTATATTTATCAATGTCATTTATGACTCTTGTCAATTTGAATAGATATATTATATATCAATTAATATATATTTACTTAAATATACGTAATTATCTCTATCGTTTTAAATTGACTAATTACTGTATTTTATGAAAGCAATCACATTGTTTAAATCTTTAATTTAAACAATGTCTTAATATCAGGGCATGACAGTACGACCAGCATTGGGAACTGTGCACAGCTACAAAACCCTCTAAACACTCTGCAATCTACCTTAAAATCTGTCCTTTATGACTGCAACACAAAATACTCCATGAAAGATATTTGTTTAAGCTCAAATCTCCATCAAAATGTGTCAAATGAAAGCTCAAATGAAGCTCCTGTATGAAGCCTCCACTATTCCTCCCTGATGTGGTCTTTCACACACGAAGAAGGTGATCTTGCAGAGGTTTTCATCTCAGCAAGTCCAGTCCAAACCCTTAAAGCTCTTCAAGCTCCAAGAATGCACGAGAATATCAAAACAAGTGAGTGAATAATAATCCAAGCATTATCAAATGAGCTTCACTTTTGCCTTTTTATTTCTCCTCTACTCAATGCCCAAGAAAGGGGAATGTTATATTAATATTTTATTTTCACGACTTCATTAAGTCCCCCACACACCATAGAGCGCCCATCTCCTAGTGAAATAACTTTAAGTTATAACTTGCATAATAAAGTGAAATCACTTAATAACTTAAAGTCACTTTTAGCCCCTTATAAATATTATAAGTTAAATCTTTAATTTAACTTATATTTCATCAAATAATGCTTCGGGTATTTCGAAACCATGAATCTCGTGCTCGGATCCTCTGCATCACCCTTGCTATAAATAGCAAGTCGCTTCGACCCGACTTACTTTAAATAGTAAGTCTCCAATTAGACCCCCTAACCACTGTCATTAGCCTACGGGAGTCCGATGATAGGCTAATCTCCATCAACTGATCATATGGGCTAAATGGGGGACATTACAGACAACAATGAATTGATCCTTGAACGCCCTTGTTACAAGCAGAAAATGCCCAAATCTAAAGTGCTTGGGCTGGGAATGCTCATGCCTAGGCCTGGGAGTGTATGGCCTGTATTGGAAGGATGAAACAACAATAAAGAAACCCCAAACTGCTCCAGTCAGACGTGATATACCTGCAATCTGCTCCACGCCCAAGGAGAACAATCTAACACTTCAAAACATACTGAGAAATAGCTTCAATAGTGGTACGGCCTGCAACACAAATGGTACAGCCAGCACTATGCATGAAATTTGGTCATAATACTTCATTAAACCCTGCTGTATCATTAAGAAATCTGCCTTTACTTTCTCTCATAAGTATTCAATCAAACTCTCCTTCCAAAACCCCTAACTCTGCCATTTGAAGTCCAAGTGTGATCCCTATATGAAATCACCAGCAACCTCCCAGATTGTGTCTTTCAACAATGTAGGAAGTGTAGTCTGCAGAAGATTTCGTCTCCACAAACCCTAGAAGGATAACTGGCTCCTCCAACAAGCATAAGCTCAAGAAAATATGAATGCACGAGAATAATCCTTCAAAAAATGAGCTCTTTTACTTTTATTCATCCCCTCCCCTTTTCAATGCCCAAGTTGGAGTCTTTAAAATAATATTTTATTAAATATTAATAACCCCTTATGACTCCCCATAAATGAGTGCCCACTTTCTCTAACATATCAAATAAAAATCACACTTATATCCCCTAAGTCACTTTTTAAAATAAAGTAACTTTATAACATTTAAATACCATAAGTTAAATATTTAATTTAACTTTGACATTTTCGACATTTAAAATAACATTCCTTGGCCACTTCAAATGTCGAGAAACTAATACAAGTCGCTCCCACCGATGCTGCCAAGAATAGAAATACTAACACAGGCTCCACCGGTGACCTTGCTCGACTTACTAAAAATAGTAAGTCCTACAGAACTCATCCAAAGACACTCCAGAAGGGAAGATGTGCTCATGGCTATTCAGAACTCAATCAAAACATCCCATACATGTCACGATTGCTGGTAACCTCCACCAAAGTTCCCTATCCATCAAACATTAGCTTATGGGAACCACTAAATAGGCTAATTGAGTCAACATGCTGAACTGGCTAGGAAGGGAACATTATAGCCCGCCCTCCCCAAAATTGCTTGTTCCCAAGCAATCTCAACTCAGGATGCTATAATATCTGCTCATTCTCTCATGTTGCGTCCTCCACAGGTAAGTTCTTCCATTTGACCAAATACTCCTTGATGATCCTTCTCCGAAGAGTCCGCTCTCGAGAATCAATAATGGCCTCTGGAATCAGTATTAACTTCCCCTCCTCATCCAAGGGTGGCAACTCAGATGAGGGAACTACATTGTGTCCAAGTGCCTTCTTGAGCCTGGATATATGGAAAACATTATGCACTTGGCTGCTGGCTAGTAATTCGAGCTCATAGGTAACCTCTCCAACTCTCTTGGACACCCTGAATGGACCATAAATTCTGGGTTTCAGCTTCTCTGCTCCACTCCTTTTGAGAGTAGATTGTCTGTATGGTTGAAGTCTCAAATAAACCATGTCCCCAACCTCAAAACTGCGTTCCACTCGATGCTGATCTGCATACAATTTCTGCTGATATTGTGTTGGTTGCATATTTTCTTTAAGTGCTTTCATGATGTCTTGACTTTCCTGTAGCAAATCTTTTGCTTTAGGCACTCTACTATCACCAAGCAGTAAATCCATGAAGTTAGGGGCCTCATACCCATATAAAGCCATAAATGGTGACATCCTAATAGACATATGATAGGTAGTGTTATAACAATACTCCCCAAGGTGCAACCATTTGATCCACGCTCTTTGCTGTCCAGAAACATAGTTTTTGAGGTACCCTTCCACCCATTTGTTCACTATATCTGTTTGTCCATCCATCTGTGGGTGGTAACTAGTACTAGGAGTAAGCTCGGTGCCACATAACCTGAACAACTCCTGCCAGAAAAGACTTAGGAACTTGCTGTCCCTATCGCTCACAATGCCCCTGGGCATCCCATGCAATCTGAAGATCTCCCTGAAGAACAGATCAACTACTTGCATTGTAGTGTATGGCACTGATATAGCAAAGAAGTGTGCAAATTTGGTCAATCTGTCGACCACCACAAATATGCTATCCTTGTCCTATACCTTAGGTAGCCCAGCAATGAAGTCCATGGAGATACATTCCCATTTCTGATTAGGAATGGGTAAGGGCTGAAGTAATCCAGCTAGATAAGTGTGCTCATCCTTATTTTGCTAGCAAGTAGGGCACTCCCTAACATACTTAAGAACCTCATTCTTGAGTCCTTTCCAAGTAAAACGCTCTTGGATCTCCCTGTAAGTCTTAAAGAACCTAGGGTGACCAGCCATGGGTGTATCATGAAAGGTCCTCAATATCTTGCCCTTAAACTGTGAAATAGGCACCAAAAAAATCCTCTCCTTATAAATAATCAAATCATTAACCACAGAGTAATTGTCATCATGCATTGTGCCCTCTATGATTCTTGCTGCCCAAGAATCCTTAGCATATTTTGCTAAAATCAACTCCCTCCAATCAATAGAAATCTCCCCTAACAAACACAAGTGGGGTCTCTTGGAAAGTGCATCTGCTACTACATTTTTCTTTCCTTTGACATATTCAATGTCAAAGTCATATGTCTGTAGTCTGCTCACCCACTTTTGCTATCGGTCATTAAGGTCCTTTTGATTCATGAAGTGCTTAATGCTGTTGTGGTCTGTTTGTATGATAAACTTACTCCCAACCAGGTATGGTATGAATTTGGCCAATGCATGCATTATGGCCAACATCTCCCTGTCATAGATTGAATAGCTCCTCTCCACACCTTTGAGCTTCCTGCTCTCAAATGCTATAGGGTGTTTCTCCTGCATCAACACTGCCCCAATCCCCTCTCCTGAGGCATCACACTCCAACTCAAAGGGTTTGGAGAAATCCGGAATCGCCAACACAGGACATGAGGACATCAATTGTTTGAAGTGCTCAAAACACTTCTGTGCTGAATCGGACTATGTAAAAGCTCCTTTCTTGGTCAAGTCTGTAAGTGGGGTTGCAGTCTGTGAAAAGCCCTTGACGAATCTCCTGTAAAAGCCACACAAACCAAAGAATCCCTTAAGTTGAGAGAGATTCGTAGGTGTAGGCCATTCCATAATAACCCTTATCTTCTCTGGATCAACTCTTACCCCCTCTGCACTGATAATATGACCAAGGTAAAGAAGTTCAGTCATGCCAAAGTCGCACTTAGACTCCTTAGCATACAAAGACTCACTCTCTAGTATGCTCAACACCTCCTCAAGATGCCTTATGTGCTCCTCCCAGGTTCTACTGAAGATTAGGATATCGTCAAAGAAGATCAACACAAATCTCCTCAACTGCTTCCTGAAGATCTGATTCATGCAACTCTGGAAAGTAGCCGGTGCATTAGTCAATCCAAATGGCATCACCAAAAACTCAAAATGACCGTAGTGGCACCTAAAAGCAGTCTTCCTCTATATCCTCCTCCTTCATCCGATCTGATGGTAACCTGCTCTCAAATCAATTTTGGAAAAATAACAAGCTCCGTGTAGCTCATCGATCAGCTCATCAATTCTAGGAATGGGGTATTTGTTTTTTATGGTCTTTTTATTCAATGCACGGTAGTCAATACACACGCATCTTGTCCCATCCTTCTTTTTGACTAGTACAACTGCAGAAGCAAATGGACTCTTGCTGGGTCTAATATGCCCCATCTCTAGTAGTTCCTTAATGGTTTTCTCTATTTCATCTTTGAGCCTCTTAGGATGCCGATAGGGTGTAGTAATCACTGGTTTTGCACCATCCTCTAACTCTATCACGTGCTCTATCCCTCTGTCGGGTGGTACTGCAGGTGGTATACTCCCAAACACCTTGCTATGCTTTGATAGCAATTTCTGAATATCTTTATGGTGGCTGTTCTTTCGCTGCTCTAGAACTGTAGGCATGATAAGGCACTCTGCTGCCCACTCCACTTGATTGTGCCTAAGCATTTGCTCCATCCTCTTGAGAGATACAACTTGGGGACCACCATCTGATAATGCTCTAAGCACAATTTTTTTCCCATTGGAATCAAACTTCATTTCCATGTTATGTAGATTCATAGTGAACTCCCCAAGGGTCATCATCCAATGCATACCTAAAAGGCTAAAACCACATCAGTGTCACCAATGCCAACTACATAAAAATCATCCTTAAGCTCATATTCACCCAACCGAATACTCAAACCAGAAATCTTCCTAGTACAGGTGAGTTTGAATCCATCAGCAACCATCACCTTAAATCCTTCAAACTCCTCTGTTTTGAGTCCTCTTTTTGCGACAAGACCCTCATCAATGAAATTATGTGTAGCACCTATATCGATGAGAGTATCACCATATAAATTAAAACAGTATTAAAGTGTATAAATGGGTACAAGGAGTGCAACAGGGGTGACAAAAATAAGTGGGCCTTACAGTATTAGCGTATTAAAATGGAAAAATAGGTGACAGCTGGACAAAGAGGCACCTTATGTTTTATAAAAAGGCAAAAACTATATTACTTTTGCAAACAACTGCAAATCACAAAGCATGCTGTATCAGACCCTAGATGTGGAAGATTTCGAGATGCAGGTATGTGTTACAGTTTTGATTAAATTAGCCTATGAAAATAAAAAAAATAGATGATGGATTGACAAATATATGCCGTATTGTTTCAATAGAGGCTAAAACTATATTACTTTTGAAAAAAACTACAAGGCATTAAGCATACTGTATCAAACCCTCGATCTGGAAGATTTCCAGATGCAAGTAACAGTTTCATTTTTTATCAAACTAAAAACCTGGAGGCTGTAAAAACCTCTATGGAGGACATAATACTTAAGGTAATGCAAACTATGAAGAGTGCTGTTAAGACTATTGAAGCTATTGAAGTTTTGAAATTCCAGTCATATAACCTGGAAAAAATCCTGTCAGCAAAAACAAGCTAACTTCTCTCTACAACTGCAGTCACTTCCAGCAGGTCCTCAATAGGCATGATCTCAGAAGCTCTCTACAGACATGCAAAACCCTTTCTGCAATTAATTCCATTCCTCCACAGACTGGTAATTACATACAACTACTAGGGTTCTCTATATTTTCATTAGTCAGAAAAACTAGTTATGTGGTTGGCCAAATACACAAGCCATGTAGTTGGCTAATTTCACCCTCAAATCCTCCTTGTTGATGCCATCTTTGATCAAGAAGTCGTAGGAGTTATACACTTGATCAAAAGTTAGAAATACTACCTTAAAAACAGACTTTAATGTACATATAGATCACAGGCGAAAGCTTTAGCGACATTTACATATCTACATGTTAATACATAGCCAACTATTTCACATGCAATTCTATTACTGCCAATTTCAAAGAAGGAACAAGAGCATTTGAAACCAGTGATCCTTCCATTGAGAGGAAATGTTAGAAACCAATAAAGGCAGGCACTCCAAACATTTAGTTTTGTGCATTTAATTGTGTCATTAATAATATCCTTCTATAAATATTAAATACTAATAGCAATTTTGTAATACAAACCTTTGGAAGAAATTTTTTTTGTCATATCCTGCATGTGTGGAATAGTTTTATGAGTGAATGTTCTAACAATGTAATTTGACCTGAATGTGACTCTTGTCATTATCTTGTATTATTTCTGATTCTGGAAATTCACTGTTCAGTTCAACATGTTATCAGCATTTTCAGTATGTAACAACCATAAAGATCTTATTGATATTGTACATCTTATCTTTTTCGTTCATGATGTGTTCCGTGTTCTAAATTAAGCATATTTGACGAATCATACATTCAGCCTTTTATTTTGACATGGGTGCAATATACAATGTGTGCGTGCGTGCATGCGTTTTTGTTTGTGTGTGTGCGTGCGTGCGTGTGTTACGATTTTGGGGTACCACCCATTGAATACATGCTTAAGATAAGGATAGGTAATTTATAATGTATTTTGGAGGATAGATGATAAATGATGGATATTTGACGAATCATACATTCAGCCTTTTATTTTGACATGGATGCAATATACAATGTGTGTGTGTGCGTGCATGTGCACGCATGTGCATGTGCGTGTGCGCGTGCGCGCGTGGGTGTGTGTGTGTGTGTGCACGTGCATGCGTGCGTTACGATTTTGGGGTACCACCCATTGAATGCATGCTTAAGATAAGGACAGGTAATTTATAATGTATTTTGGAGGATAGATGATCAATGATGCATTTAAATGTTTAATATGTACTTGCAGATGTAGGGCGTATTGGCATAGGTATTTGTTATGATATGCGCTTTCAAGAATTGGCTATGCTATATGGAGCAAGAGGTACCTATTACCATAAAATTGCACTGATGTTATTTTTACTTACAGACCATGAAGAGTGTAACTTATGAACTGATTACTTATTCACTGTTACTTGCAATTTTTTAACAGGCATTATTTTGGTAAGCATCCAATAAGCAAGCACCTTATCTTCTTTCTTCAAGTTTCACTTTAATGCAAGCCATGCATGAAATAACTCTTCTTTTCGTTATCTTAGCAGTATACAGGATGTGGGTCCTTCTAGATGCATTTTAGAATTTCAGATGGGGTTCGGACAAAATGATAAAATGTATTTCTGCAGTATGTCTTTTTTGGATCGTTAAGTTGTGTTCCATTGGATCTTTTCCCCATACAATATAATTTTACCAAAGCTACTGAGTACAAAAACTGGTATAACTGGGATTCAGCACCAGTTGACTACACAGATTTTAAGAAAACCTACACCTCCTAGCCCACCAGAGAGCAAAAACAACATGCTCAACCATCCCATATCAACAGAGAAAACTGTTAAGCACAAGAAACCCCCTTGCGCCATCCAACCCCTAAACAAAAAGAAGCAGATGGAAAATATGAACTCCCGCAAGAAACACATAGGAAAGCTCAATCCAAAATGACTGAAACCTTTCCTGGTCTACAACTGGCAGATGTGATCAGACATTCTCTTGCACGCACAACATCCACAGAACAACCATCCTCCTCCTTGGCTTTGCTCTTTGCCTCTGAATCCTCAGCGAATTTGAATTGCATGTCAGGTTCCAAATAAGGTCACTTTTTTGAAAAACCAATCCTTCCCACGAAAAAAGGCTTTACCCCCAACTGTCCATCCCCATGGATAACTCTCAGCCCATCCACACACAAAGCCAAATCCTGTTTCTGATTGTATACCGGTTGAATTTCCTTCCAGAGGGCCTGAAATTCGTCTTCTAAACTTCTGGTTGGAGCCTCCTCATTCTTCAAATTCTCTTTCTTATCAGAGCTGTCACATATTACAAAGCTTTCCACCTCTGGTAGCACAATGTGACAAATCCATTCTGTTACAGCTGGGTTTGCAACCCACACCTTCAATTTTCCTTGAAAATCAGCAGCTATGGAGGTGTGCATCTTGAAGACCCTAGTACTTCTGCTGGTCCTATCCAAGGATCAATTTGACGAATTTCAACATGTCCAGATTAGGGATTGAAAATGTTTTGTTCAGTGGCCTGTTAGAAACCGTTTCTCCTGACAACGAATCTCTCCCCAAGCCTCTGTGCTGCTGCATTTTCTGTCTGCAATTGAAGCTGAGCCTAAACAAAACCTGCACAAAGGGAAACAAAAGGCAGCCTACAATGCACCAAAAAGCTAAGACAAAGGGCTTTTCTTCCACCACCAAATATAATCCACATTACACGTGCCAGATCACTCAAAAAGTATTAAGCCTTTACTCACTGCCATTTCCCCATCTCTGCTTTTGCCACACCACAAAAACAGTATACAACCTTGAGGTTTCATTATTATTTTTATTTTTTTTTTTAATATAGATATTGGGGTTCTACGGGGCCCTGTCCCAGCAACATTAAGAGAAACAACATATGAAAAGTGCAAACTGCATGAACTACCCTTACAAGGGTGTAGCAGAGCCAAAGATCTACCAAAAGCCTATAATAACTAACTATAGCAACATTACAAAATTGCTGACAGAGTACTGCCATGACATCACACCTATTAAACTCCATCTTGTTGACCACCCTACACAAAACCACCACCCAGGGAATCAAATTGCCAGCGTTCATATGCCCTTTTGTACACCCCTAAGCTTGAAACTAGGATGAGTTCTACTTTATTCCCATGAAATTTTATTCCATGCACCAGCACATCCCATTGTATAACTCATAGTTCGAAAACTTGGACTCGGAGAGTACTCGGCAAAAACTCGGCAACTTAAAAAATACTTAAATTTAAAAAGAAAATTTAAATTTTTGAAAATAACATAAATTTTATGTAAAATATAGCTAGAGATGTACCAAATCAAAATGAGTTAGGTTGGGGGTTTGGGGGCAACGCTCCCAGTGGGGTCGAGGGGCAGTGCCCAAATGAAGACCTTCAAAACCACATAGACTTTCATGGCACACACCATTTTCATAATTTTTTAGAAAGGCAAAAAACAATGCTTATAACGCTAAAAAAACAGAGTTTTGGAGTGTTTTTTTTTTTGCGATTTTGATGTATTGCTGACACAACAAGTCAAGTATTTGGAAAAACTCGTTGAGTTTTTGGTGAGTCTCGGCGAGTACTCGCCAAAAACTCGGCAAAAAAACTCGGAGAGTAAACCTTGTGAGTACTTGCGGAGCAAAAAATCTTGCGAGTACTCGGCTACTTGGAGAGTACTCGGAGAGTTTGCAAACTATGGTATAAGTCATGGCAATAAACCATGTTCCAAGAAAGGCATTGTATAGCCACTGGTATCTAGCATGAAATACTCTAAATCGTCCACATTAATTCTCAAATCTCTAATCTCCATTCTCATCCATTTCAGCATGTAATTTATCTCTTCCTCCTCCATTGGGCCCTTATCTTTAGACTTCTTCCATTCCTCCCAATCCCAATCAACCTCAACACCTCTTATCTCCTTCAACAAGGGCTTCAAAACCAACAACACTAGAATACCATTCCTCAGCTCTGCATTACCAATAAGTTTCCTCAAATTCTCCTTGAATTTTGCCTAAATGGTTGCATGAGACCATAATAAATCATTATCCTTCAAACCCTTGTTGTCCATAACTGCTTTAACAATCCTGAGGTTGGCCGATGAGTTGCAGTTGAAAATAAGCTTCAATTTGTGATGGCCTTTGCCTCAAGGGATCTCGAGAAGAGGAGCAACTTGCCATGATCACAAAATACCTTGCTAAAGAAAACACCAACCACAGAAACCCTAAAGCACCATTTGCTTGCCAGATAGCACCACCTATATGCACACATACATTATTGAAAATGTCCACATAGCTCTCCTTTGCATCCTTATAATTAATGATGCATCATCCAAAAAGCATGCGAAAGGTAGTACTCTATCTACCTTACTGCTGTGATCTTACCACAAACAACATCTTCACTTCAATTTGAAATAAATGCACAATAAGGATGTTCCTCTTCTATTGTTACATGCAGATTCTTTCAATCATCAACCTTCATGCTTTCCACCCACAAGAAAGAATTTTGCAAAGCACCCAAGTTTGCTAAGAGATCAGCAGCCTTATTTTGTTCCTTGTAGCAATGGGAAATTTTAAAAGAAAAAAACTTCTCTCTCTAGATCAATATTTCTTCTAAGATCACCTTTAAGACCAATTAGGACAAAAACTTTTATTAACAGCATTAACAACAATTTGTGAGTTGCCTTCTATTTCAATCTCTCTATAACCAGCCCTAAAGGAATCTTGAATGCCTGCAAGTAGGACCTCCACTCCACATTATTATTAGTTTTATGCCCTAGAAATAGTGATCCTCCTAGTATAAAGTTGTCTTTCTCGTCTCTTAGAATAAAACCCACCCCTGCTAAACAAGGGTTGCTTCTAGAGGCCTTATCAAAATTTAGCTTGAGACCTCTATTAGGCACTTTGCATTTCTTTTCTTTTCTCTTATCCTTACCAGCTATTAACCCTTGAACAGGTAAGGTTTCATTTATTATTATTACTATTATTATCAAGAAAGACAAATTCCCTCACGGGAAGGAAAATATAATTGAAGTTCACCTGCTTTACAAGGTAATGCAGCCCCTTAAAGCGGGGAAACCAAATTTTATAATCCATTCCTTGAGTTAGAAAGGACAATCTCAATTAAGAATTGGAAGGAGTCCATCCCACACATTTGGCCTTTCGCTCACCAAGGCTGAGAATGAGAGATGGTCAATCCTAGCATTTGCTAGAAAATCAGCACCTTTATTGTATTCCCTATAACAATGAGTGAAGAAACTCTCTTCAAAATTATCACACAAACTATAGGCCTCAGATATGCCATTATTTAATTTCCAATTCACCGTAGCTCCTTTAGCTAGACCTGCAATAATAACCTGAGAGTCTGTCATGTCCCCATATCAAGACATTGTTAAAATAAAGATTTGAACACGATAAAGATGGTTTCTAAAATATTATTTCCGATGATAGAAATAATTACACACATTATATATTATTTAATAAATAATATTATTGTATGAATATTTTATTATAATTAAATATAATATCCATATTATAAATAACAATATATATAAATATAATATATTATAAATATATCTAATAATATAAATACGAATATTCTTATAATTATCTTACATTATAATATAAATACAAATAATATAATATAAATCATATATCATTTAATATGATATAAATGATATAGTATAAATAATATAAAATATATAATATATCATTTATTATAATATAAATGATATAATATAAATATGAATAAAATAAATAAACATCTTTTAACCTATCCTCTTATAATAACAAGTTACGTATGGTTAAAACTAGTTTACCACAAAAGAGAATTAATATAAAGTAATAAAAATTATAAGAGGGTAAGTATGTCTTTTACCACCAAGCATAATAAGAGACATGCCTCTTCGAATATATCCCTTGAAAGGGAAATAAATAAAGATTGTGAGATAGAAGGAAATCACCATCGGAAGAAGCAATAAGCAAGAAGATATCACAAGGAAGACACGGGGGCAGCCAAGGTAAGTCTGCAACTAGCACAGGTATGTTGTTCATTAAGTAATTAAATATATAGTATAGTATATGTTAGTAATATTTCAGTATATATTGTGTAAGGTAAATAATGAATTCAGAAAGGAATGAAATTAAATAAATAAAGATATGTCAATAGGTAAATAGCATTTCATGATTATGAATGAGAAATATAATGCTAGAATAATATAATTATGGCAGAAATAAATGAATTATGATTAGTAGTGAAATAAGGTATTGGTTAATTGTCTCATGCTTGAAAGTAAATATGAATGATATAAACTATATGATAATAATACGAATCTAAGGCAATATGTCAAAAATAAGCATAAAATGAATTATCAATGAAGCCTAGTATGAGGCTATCAATAATGATAAATTGAGGTTCCATGAAAGAACAAGAATAGAGATGTAAAGATCTCAAATTGATAAAATTGTGCCTCACAAACTCATGATGTAATCAAAAGGATGTTCAAGCCTCATCCTTAATCACTTTAATCAACCCATGAGTATGGGGTTAAGTTAAGGATGTAAAATTGGACCTAGGTGACCCTCAAGTGGATGAAGAACACCAGGTGTGTGTGAAGTCCCTTGAGCCAAGAGACGAAGGACCCCAAGTGTTGGGAGAAGCTCTTGGGCCTATGGTATTATGAGCTCATAATAAATGTGCCTGACGGTTGGTGACTCTCAATGGGATGAAGAATGCCGGGTGTTGCGTGAAGTTCCATTGAGCCAAATGGTGAAGGACCCCGGGTGTTGGGAGAAACCTTTGGGCCTCCGTGTGGGATGGTTAACGCCTTAACAAACCATGCTTATGTGGAAGACAAGGTTGATTAATGATAGGGCTAACCAAGAACTCTCTTTAGATGAATCATGAGAACGATGAGAGAAAGATTATGAATATGAAATGTATGAACTTCATATGAATCATAACTATAAGTATAGAGATGTAATGTATGTGATTGTGATTAAAGATTATGAGCCTTAAATACAATTGTAGAAAATATATGAGTTTGACACTTAGTTATTAACTCTAATTATGTTATGAAAAGAAGAATTGAATATTAATGTTCTCTTTTGTAAGTTGAAATTTTGTGCAAGGTTAAGGAAAATTTTGACTGACTAGAAGGGGACATTACAGAGTCTTGTTCTACAATCAACATCCTACAGCCAACTGATAAATCCATCTCAATTCCTTCAAGCAGGGCCTCCAAGTCCGTTTCATTATTCATTCTTGTCCACAAGAAGAACACGCCTCCACTAATAAACTGCCCTGAAGCATCTCTAATAAGGATGTCAGCTCCTGCCAGCCCTTGATTACCCCTAGATACACCATCAAAATTGAGCTTTAAGAATCCATCAAGGGATTTTCTCCAAGAAGCTGATTGTCTCAGATTTTTTGTCTCAATTGCCCCATTAATGGGGGCATTTCTGCAGCATGTTAATGTGCTTTATCTTTTAATATTGGTATTCTTAGAATCATACGAGGTTCCTATAGACCTGCATTTACTAAATTTGCCTCTTATTTTAATATTTATGAGGACAGGTTGCTTGATTTTCTATATGTTATTTTGTATTCATTTCCATGGATGTTATCATTGATGTGATGATAAGAGTGCAGGACAATTAACTCTCAAATATAGGATCCAATCACTCTTAAGCGGTTTTAAATATCTTATTTTAGTGATAATTATGTAAAATCATTTAGGCTTTTCTTTTTATGACTGTTATTTAGTTTATAAAATACCATAAGAGTTTTTGTTGCAATCCTTCTCTAGTTATTGGTTATAAACAAGATTCAGAGATTGTTTTTTTCCATGGCTAGTTTTGTAAGTTAAGTTTGCGAAGCTTTGAAACTAATCAGAACTTCAAACTATGCATTTGACACACATGAATTTTTCTAAAATATTTTGGCAGGGCTCTCCCTCTTTTAATAATGCAAGGGAAGGGTGGAATCCATCACTTCATGGGCCGACCTCAAAAGCAACAAGTGTTTAACCCTGATAAATACTTTTAGACAAATATATGTAATGGCAACAGCTCTGCCAGAAAGTTGCTAAACCCATCTAACACTATACCAGTTAATTCCATTCTATGGTGACATGCCATTTGTTTTGGGAACTTGGGAGGATGAAGATTCTAATTTATGAAGGCAGTCTCCATTTCTTAACTATTTTGCTTCATTTCAACATTGTCCTCCATGGTTATTCCACTAGCCTGCAACAATGCAAATGCCTTGTGACACCAGCCATTCTTATACAAGATTTCCCAATTTGTGAAAAATGCCATATCCATTGTAACAATCTTGATTGCATCTACAGTCTCCACAGATTCCCTTCCAAGGCCTCAGTCAGCATCCTACATTCACCTTTGCAGCTTACAATTCACACCCTTACTCTCTAGCCATGAGATTTGAGACGGTGCTTCTTATGGCAGCTTTTAGTCTGTGGCTTTGCTCTTGGGGATATCATGGGTTCACTCTTTTGGCTTGAGACTTAAGATCGTTGCCTTCTTTAGATGGTTTATTGATTCAAGTTAGATTTCTTATTTTGAGAGATTCCTTAGACAACATAGGACCTTTGATACTATGTTTAAAACTTATTTCTTGCAGATTATCTAAATTTGATGTGCTCTCCCTATTAGTTATCCCAACTACCAATATAGACATAAGGGGCAAAGAGAGATTACTAAGGTAAATATTGCAGCAACAATCAACAAAACAGACTATAGGCTGTAATGTCAAAAAAAATAGCTAGTCTAATGAATGTATGCATTTGTGTGTATGTGTGTACTTTAAAGGGGACAAAGTAAGCTTGACATGAATTATGAATAGTACGAAAGAGCTTCTGGTATAAATTGTGTACGTTCAATTTACATCAATGTTTTAGATCACAGTGCGTGATCCAACATTAGGATAATGAGATCAAAATGACGAGAGGATTCCAAGATAGCTCAATATAAACAATAGATGTCAAGAAAGGACATGGAAACCAACAAAAAAAAATAAATAAAAATTAAGATTTATAAGCGGGGGAGGGATAAGGTTGTAATACGAGAACTATGAGATACAAAGCTAAGTAGTGAGAGATAAGGGAAACTAAAGAGACAAAGGAGGAAGAAATGGAAAGAGGGAGGGAAGTGAGGTTGGGGAGAGAGGAGAGGGTGCGTGAAAGGAGAGCATAATTAGAAAGGAAAAGAGAAGCGCTATACCTAATGAGGAAAAGAAAAAATGAAGAGAAGAGAAGAACTAAAATAATGTTGGAGAGACTATTAAGAGGGAAGGTGAGAGGTCCAAGGGATAAGATTGGGAGACAGGAAACCGGGAGGAGGGAGAGACCAAAGAGGAAAAGCAGAAGTCAACCATGGTTTCTACTGAAAGGTTTAAGGGTGGTTAAGATTGGTTGCCATGAATAGCTTAAACCCCAACCCTCATCCCTGTTTAGGTTATGTTGGTGCTTTTTTTTTGCACCTATAAGATTTATATAAATAAGACCAGATTACATATAAAAAGTTTGCAGCCACCAAAATAGTAACGAAGATTACAACACGAACCAAAAATCATATACAATGAATTACATATACTGCCAAAAAGGAGAAGCCAAAAGACCATGAGAGCAGGAGCTTAAACACTATTAGACGAGCTCAAATTGTCAGCATCCAATGACAGAGGATGACCGGAAAAAGAAGGAGCTTGAGTTGGAACGATAGGAGAAGGAACTGGAGCAGACATCTTGTCAGCAGATGCAACAACGACAATATTTGTCACCACAGGAGGAGGAGTTTGTGCATGTTTGAGAAGAAACCTTATAGCCTTGAAAGTTTCCCTGGTCCAAGCAACCCAAACAGGATCCAACTGATCTCTATGGGCAAGAGTGGCATTTTTAAAAGTGAGGCCACATTCATTCTGCAAGCCATTCTTTATGGTGTGGAAAACACAAGCAAACTTTGGGTTATTTTTAATCTGTTGAACAGAGAAGAGACCACCTACCGTAGCCGTGCCCTCAAATAGGTCATCTTTGTTCTCCGCTAGTTGAAATTTCTCCTCATCAAGCAAGTAATCCTGAAAATACCCAAATCAAAGAAGATGAAGCACCTCTTTATCCTGTAGTAGGTCCATTGCATTGGAAAGGAAAACAAAAACCACCTTTGAATATTCGAATACATGAGGAGACTCTAGTAGGATATCTTGTCCAATTACAGTGCGGATGGCGGATTCCACTTTCACACATTCAATATTGAAGACATGCCCTAATTAATTTTCTTTTGTAATAACTATCCACTTTCACAAGAACAATGACATCTAAGTGGATGCAGTGTCTGGTCTTGGGCGAGTGCTCAGCAAGTGCAGATTTGTTAATGCAATTATGTTTGGTGCCCCCGTCATTCTCCTTGACCCTAGTGCTGATGGTATGACCTGTTTTGCCGATGTAGGGAGTGCCACATGAGAAGGGGAAAGGTTCACCAAAGTTAAGAATTTCAAACAATTTGAAACTATTTTACATACAAATTTATGCATGATCATTGAAATAAAATATGAAAATTGATATAACAATCAAAATTGGATACATCATACTATCCTAGAATATTTAAACATCTGAAATGACAGTTTTAACATGCTGTCATCTTCCTCTTTGTCATACTCTCCTACATCTCTTATCTTGGCTTACCTCTGTCATCTTCATCTACTCCATGATTCATCGAGGGGTTCTTCCCTCACATGAATACTTGTACTTGTATTCTTTATGAAGTGACGCTTAACTTCTCTGGGTTTGCCCCTCTTGTTATAATTACATTTCTTAACAGATTTGTGCTTAGTTTTCAATATTAATCTACAATCTTCTTATACTTTATTGTAACTGAATATTTGAGTCCCATTGGCCTACTTTTGGCCGTTCACAGACATCAACATGGTTTCTTTCTTTCTTCCCATCTAGGGATTGGAGCTGAAAAAATATATAATATCTTGATAAATGGAATCTCAGTTTGCTAAGGTTCCATAAAATTGAACTTGTTTTGAGGTTTTGTAGGATCTGATGTAGTATAAGATGATGCATTGAACAAAATGTAAACAATAACAATCAAGATTGAGTCCCATCTGAGGTATCATTTTTAAGGCTTTCAAATGTCATGGAGATAAGTGGCACAGAATTGAGGGCATTGTGCAGTTCTGGTGTAATGAAACCCCTCTGATTGAACAGCATTGTTTTTAAATTTTTTATTCATTTTGAGTTGCCTCGGTGAATTTGTACAGAGTAATTCTATCTAATATCAACTTCATGTGTGCAAAGAGAAGAGTTTCAACTTGGACATTTTTACAAAGATTGCTATTTAAAATTTCAAATTACTTGAAATGAGATAGAGACTATGTTTGTATCAAATTTTGGGTTTGATTTCTTTTGTATCAATCTAAAAAGCTGATTATCTCTTATTTGATCCTTGGATACATAAGTTAAAACTCAAAACTTGATTCTTTTTGCATTGAAATAAGTAATTTTTATCCTGGGAATCAGGTGTACATTTAATATGCTACCCTGGAGCTTTCAATATGACAACTGGTCCTCTCCATTGGGAATTGCTGCAGAGAGCAAGGTAACAATTAGCTATTACTGTTGCACTTCTCTTGGTAATTTGATTGAATTGTTTGTTTGGAGATTTTAACTTAGAACGGAATGGAAATATTATTCATTGAAAGTTTAGAGTTAATGTTATTCTCAACTATAAGATAAATCAGAGATTGTTGAACTTTCTTATGGTAGTTAGCAATATATAACAAACAGCAAGATGACATATGTGTGCTATTAATATATAGAGGGAAGTTAAAACTTTCCAACATATTTAAATCTTTTCTCTCTTTTTTTTTATAAAATTTTATCTAGTTGGACTAGTGGGAATTCATCAACAACTTCTGGAATAAACCATGTGAAAATTTTTACATAAACATTTCAGACCATACCACATGATCCATCATCAGGATGAAATGTATGGAAGAATTGTGGAGTAGAGCTACTTATATAGCTAACCCTAGTATAGTACACGATGCCCAATGAGTTTGTACCTTAGTAAAGTAATGCATATATAGCTAACCCTAGTATAGTACATGATGCCCAATGAGTTTGTACCTTAGTAGAGTAATACATGCAAGTAATTAATTGTTACAAATGTTTAATATTTGTAGTATACTGACTTGCAAACATTTAATGTGTAACTCCCAAGGTTAAGGCCTCTTTTAGTTTGTTGACAATTGGTCTCTATTAGTGGTTCAAATCCAAGCCTTCATTCCTGCTCAAATTTGATGCTATGCATTTAAAATTTGCAAATTAATGTGCTATACAAATTAAATAATTGTAGACGGTGCAAACTCATTGGGCATCTTGCACTTCACTATATATATATAAGGAGCTCTAGTTCACAATTTTTGCATATGTTACATCCTGATAATGGATCATGTGGTGTGATCTGAAACATCAATGTAATTTTTTCCACAGTTTATTTCAGAAGTTGCTTGCTAATATTTAGATCTTGTCAAAGTAGAAGAAACGATTCTGATTTTAGGCTCAAGAATGGATAAAAGACAGGGAATAAGGCTATCAATAAAACATTGGTGTTCTTTAATGCACTAGAATCAATATATTTTGGATCAATCTCATTTGGAATTATTTGGAATATTTAGTCCTGCAGTCGTCATATCTATTAGTTAGACAAATTAAATTTGGACTGAAAATGTTTCAATACGTGAGGATTTAAAGTATCATCATTGTTTTCAGTCTACTTTTGTCCCTGGGAGACAGACGCAGATAATATAATGGCTGTCGAAGAATTGACCTACTCAATACTGTTTCAAAACAGAACCGGAATTCTGCTTAAGCTGGATATGTCAAATGCATTTGAACTTTGACAGATGTAATTGGGATTAGATAATTCAAGCTCTAGATTATAGAAGTAAATATCTTGGCAAACCAAAAGAGAGATATTTTCAATTTCTTTGGAAAATATCGTGAAAATACTGGGAACCCAAAAAAAGCAGAGAAGTCTTAAAAAAGAGATATAAATGATGTTTTTTATATTTAAAATCATCCTACTTGTATAGATATTAGAGAGTCAGAAAGAAAGTTAAGAAGAGTGCACACCATTAATTTTGAGATCGTTGTTTATAGTGCATAGTTCTACAGTTCTACTACAAAGTTCAAACTCAAAATCAATGACAAAAATTTAAAATAAAAAACTTGTATTTACCCTTTTATATATTTAAAAAAAATTCAAACATTTCATAATAAAATGTTTTTATGTTTTATAAAATAACATATTAAATTATAATTTAAATATTATTTAGTATTAAAATTTAAAATAAATACAAACGATAAATTTTAAAATTTATTTTTAAGTTTAAGTATAAATAAAAAGAAAAATAAATATTTAAAATTAAAAAATATATATATGGTTTAAAAAGTATTAGAAAACCTTCAAAAATTAGAATAAAATATACACTTTAAAAATAGTAAAACAAAATAATAAAACAAAATAATAAATATTATTTAGTATTAAAATTTAAAATAAATACAAATGATAAATTATAAAATTTATTTTTAAGTATAAATAAAAAGAAAAATAAATATTTAAAAATTTAAAATTAAAAAAAAAATATATGGTTTAAAAAGTATTAGAAAACCTTAAAAAATTAGAATAAAATATGCACTTTAAAAATAGTAAAACAAAATAATCGATTAAAATAAAAGAATGGATAAAATAAAATTTAAAGAAATTAAAATGGTAAAACTACGGCTGAATAACTTTTATAAACAGGAAAAAAAAAAAGGAATTGTTAAATACCTGGAACTGAAGACTTCGAATGGCACAAACTGAAACCATGATGTACAAAAATGTGCAGGTCGTGACTCATATGCAGTTGAAAATCTGCAAACCCTAACCGTAAGTCGTCAAAAATCTGCAGACCACACCCTATACTAGAATATGCAGTAAAAAATGTGAAGAAATCATGGGTATTGCCATTTTATTTACAAAATATGGAATTTTGTGAAAAACGAGAAAAAAATTGGTTAAAATTTCAAAATAATGGTGGTCAAAATTGTAAAAATACTGGTCAACCACTGATTACCCTAATCTTGCATGTTTTTGGACAAGAACTCTGTTGGGAGGGTGAGATCCAAGATCTTGCAATATATTGCGAGATCTTCCTGTGATCTGCTTATATGCTCTAGGGACCTTTGTGTTCAACAATCAGGTGGTAAGGTGGATCAAAAGCTGCTTCATCACTTCTATGTACCAAGTCTCAAGAAACGGTATCTTTGAGACCCGCTTTAAAACAACTAGAGGATTTAGACCAGGGGAACCTCTCAGCCCTTATTTGTTCATCCTAATGGGGAAAACTCTCCTCCATCTTCTTCATCTAGGAAAAAGAGAAGGAAAATTATATTATCTCCTAGAAGTGGAAGAGGAAACAAACATACAGTTATTGAATTGTATATGACACTATTCTCTTTTTTAAAGAGATTCAGTGACTGGGCTTCATCCTCAAACAATATCAACATCTCTCATCAAAGGGAGTATGAGGTTTTGAGAATTTTGGGATTCAATGAAGGACACCGATTTTAACAAAATATCTGGAATTTCCAACATAGGTCTTTGGGATACTATTAAATGAGGAATGGAATGAAAAATAGGACATTGGTCCAACAAATGGCTCTTTTGCAGGCAAGATCCAACTTGTATAGGAAGTCCTACAAGTGATCCCAATCTATCTTTTTACAGTACATCCAATCCTTGCTTCAGTTTAGGCAGACTTAATGGCAATTCAAAAGAATTTCCTCTAGCAACGAATGGCGGAGATATTCAAGCAGCCTCTGGTGGCTTTGCAAACCATTAATTAACACGAGGCTAATGGAGTACCGAACATTAAAAACATCAGAACATTTAGTACAGCCTTTGCAATGAAGCTGGTTTGGTGATTTGGAGAAGAAAAGGACTCGCCATGGGCCACTATAATAAGTTTAAAATATCTAACTAGTCCCAATCAAGGGCCATTGAACTCCACTTGAAAGCCAATGCTTTTGATCTGTATGAAGCTTATGCATCAGGGATCAACTTGGTAGGTTGGCAAGGAAGTTAAATTCTGTTTTGGGAGAACAAATGGAATGGCTATCTTCCCTTATAGAATTTAATCTCCCTATAATTACCAAGTCTACATTCTTTTGTCTCCTTTACCATTCTCTATAAACATACTATGTACTTTTGTAGCCTGATTTTTTAGATCTTTATGAATATGTAATATTTGAGAAATGTTAAAGCTTATATATATATATATATATTCCATCCCTTTAGTCCCCCCAAAATGGTCTCCTTGATTGTTGTCCTTGAAATGTGTCCTACCATCCCTTGTCATCCCCATTATGGGACAACTGTGGAACATAATAAATGATCTGTAAACTTGTGTGGATATTCCACCACATAATTCATCCTCTACTTTACTAATGTAATTTGATTGCACAAGTTGTTGAACGTGCAGAAAATAGAAAAGCAGTCCCATAATTGCATTCTAGAGTTGTGGAAAGTAAAGAATAAAGTAATGAAGTATGTACATTGAGAATGAAATTACAACAATATGACCTGAAGGAACCCAAAAATGGGGAAAAACTTCAGAGTAGTGAGGTGATGTTCCTCCTCAAACCACTATCTCATGAGATGTTACCCTGGTTTCTTGCTTAAAACAAGCTTTCAAGGGCTTATTTTTTCCTACAACAGAAACTTCCCTTACCATACAAGCTCTCCAATGCTCTTATACTCCCCAATCTCCAGCTCCCTAAGACTCAGGCTGCCAACAACATTGATCTGTAAACTCTCAAACTAAAATAGAATTTTGAATCACAAATAATCTATCTACTTTTCTACTTGCTCCAACAAATGGCAGTATTAAAGAAGGGATGAATGTTGTTGAAAAATCAGAAAATAACAAGCTCGAAATAAAAGTTTCAACACAAATAACTCAGAAATTTTACCCTAGAAAACCCCCAAAAGGGAAAAACCAGCTTCGTAGTGGCAATAGCTTGTCTACCTTAAAGTTATTAAATGGAAGAACAAGTAAAGAAGGTGGATACAATTCAAGTTGTTCCTTAACTACTTTGTAAAGCCTCTACAAACTACGAATAGCTGAATTCTCCGCTTTTTCCTCAATGCAAGTGGAGAGGACATCGTTTCGTTTTAGTTCCTGATTTTTAATTGTTAGGGGTTGAAACTGCAGGTGTGGTTTTGACTAGGTTTAAATCTGTAGGTATGGTTTTGACCCAGAAATTTCTGCTATTGATTTTTCCTAATTCAATTTATTGTTCACATTTATACATTTCCTTGATCCTTATGGATCACATCTCCCCTCTTGGAGAGGCTTTTGGTTTCATGAAATCTTAATGAGACTATTTACTCGCCTATCTGATAAATAAATACTTGCAATAATAAGCAGAATTAACAATGCATACCAGATAGAGGAGTAAAAGTATATCTTTATTCGCTCATGAAATTATTACAGAAGTACACCAGAGATGGTCGGCCAAGGATCAAAGTCGATTTGACTAGATCATACTACTTTCCTTGATACAAAGACTATTTAAAAGATGCGATGGTTGCCAAGAGGAACACAACCAACAACTAACCGGCTCTAACTAACTCTCCACTACCCGAGAGCCAACAAACAATTAATACATAGTCGGATTACATAGTCATATAACATAGTCGGATAACCCATATTATCAAATATAAGAATCAACATTATACACTAACTACATCATCCCCCCAAAAGAAAAAGTTGTCTTCCAGACGACAAAAAAACATGAAGCATCAAGTAACATCAAGTAAGATATTCCACACCAGTGACGACACTACAGATGAAGAGCTTGTATGCAAACTTGGAAGAATACACGAAGTAGAAGTAGAACCAACATCTCCAAAACATATGCCAGTAAATGAAAAGTACGAAGGACCAACCAACCAAGGGACCCCATTTGATTACACACTGGAGGGTGAAAATGTTGTACCCAATCGATCACTGAACTTAGATAGTGCTGCAAGCATCATAAAAGCATTTTGATGATGAAAAGATTGTTTAGTGTCCCCATATGCCATGAATGTACATTCATCTAATTCACCAACCAACAAGAATGATTCTCTATTTCTGCCTTTCTCTATATGTTGAACACTCCCTGTCGCCTGATGAGTTGAAAGTGGGGTGCTGGCGACTTGTTCCAACTGATTGGAAATGTGCTCTAATATCACCGACTATTTTGGTTTCCTAGGAGGGCTCAAAGGAGGATAGTCTGTTACTTGGATAGGGGCTCCAAGTAAGCATAGCCAACCATCTATGTGTTCGGAGGAGTTTGGCAACTATCCACGTGAAGTGGCAACTGGAGTGCTGTCACTCGTAGGAAGGGTTGGAGAGGCTGTGTCTCTCATAGGAGTGTCACCCGATGTTTGAATATCGCTCGACGGTGGAATGTCGCTCGACGGTGGAATGTCGCCCGACGGTGTAATCTCCCAACAATGGAATGTCCCCTGACGGTGGTGGAGTTGTAGAAGTTGATGCAGTTAGGTCAACACATTCATCCTCCTCATGGTAGTTACTGCAACTGATTCTCGGTTGTTGTTGCAATTGCCAATGTTGTACTGCGGAATAGGTACTTGACTTCGGGCGAGAATGAAATGACAATTTCCAGATCAAACGATAGGGAAAAAGCAGCTCGAATGTATGGCAAGGTCAATGTCCAACTGTCCCTTGAGGGCGGGAGCAAGCAAAGGTCGTACTGTGGAAGCAGAAGCAGGTAAGGGTTGTACGGTGGATTGAAGGATGGTAGACTGCACGGCTTCTGAGGGATGTGCACAACAGATTGCTGACCATATGAAGGGCCAAACTTTTACCATATGACAGAGTTTTAGCTTGTTTGGTAGATAAGGGTGTACGACGAAGATGTTTTGAGGCTCGTATGGTTCAAGCAGCAGAGGTCAGGTTGTACGATTTATAAGTTTATCCGCCCTGAATATTCCTTTGCCGTACGATCTACAATAGTTCCCTCTGCCGTACGATCTATAATAGTTCCCTCTGTCGTACGCCCTCAGTTGGCCATACGACAACTTGTAAGATCCCTCTTCGTCGTACCACCTGCTATCTCCTCTCTGATCGTACGATCTACCTCTCTCCCTGTCGTACGACAATCTTCCATCCACCGTATGCCATCGGATGTTTTGCTCGCCATCTGGTTTGTTGGTAATCTTGTCGTATGGTAGGGAGGGAGGTAGATCGTATGGTTAGAGAGGAGATAGCAAGTCGTACGCCCAGTTGTACGATGGAGAAGGATTTTGTAGGTTGTCGTATGACCAACCGAGGGTGAATGACAAAGGGAATTATTGCAGATCGTACGACAAAGGAATATTCAAGGTGGATAAACTTACAGGTCGTACGACTTGACCTCTATTGCTTGAACCGTATGGTTGAAATTGCTTGGTGTTTGGCTGAAATTGTTGAGAGCTTGGGTCGTACGGCTGGGGGTGAGACTCCAAAATTTTTAGAGTTAATTTCTCTTTTCATTTGAATGGTTTGCCGTACCATTTGAAAAATTAAATATATATTATTTATTTTGACATTTATTTTTTCCAAATGTGAGCTTTTATTCTTTTTTCCATGTGGGGTCCACTTGCGAATTTTAATTTTTTTCTCTTTTTCTTTTAAAGGACATTTACTATTCAATTTTTAAAATTTTGGCTTTTCCACTTAACGCAAATTGAAGTTATTTTTTCTAATTTTCTCAGGGGGGTCCAACTATTATCTGCCGCTCCGACTGCAAAAGTTTGTTTTCTCACAATATTTTTCCCTTCTCCGTAATTTTTCAGTACGATATTGTAATATCCCACCTCAGGTGGAATATAGCCTAACACAAATTTTCTGCCTTCGTTCAATTGTTTGACTCTTCAAAGCTTGCTTGTTTGGGTTTTTACAATGATAATGGCCAGGAATTATATAGAAATAATGCAATTAAACATTCACTAATACCAATGCCAAAGGGAGTAATGATATCAATTTGGACAAGAACAGATTACTTTAACAGCCTGAAAACATTTATAACAGTCCAGATTTAACATTTCCTTGCATTTACAATACATATATCATAAAACACAATATTAAACTTGTCAAAACATTGATTCTCATACCCGGAATCATGAAAAGATTAAGTGCAAGTTTGAGAAAGTAATGACAGCAAATTCTGGAAGTGTTGCAGCAATACCTAGGACAGTATAAGGAGATTATAATGACAGATTAATACCAATCAAAAGGCTGAGTAAAGGCCAGTTCTCCTCTATGCAGTCACGTCCAACAAAGGAATGAGAATACAGCAAATTGGAATAGAAGTTAACACCCAGCAATGTCTTGTAATCTTCATCACACACATAACACGTCCCTAGTAATCATGGCAACCCTTTTATCAGCCAATAATAATAACCCAGCACTGTCTTGTAGCTCAGTACTATAGCACGACACTGTAGCAGCTATCAACAATTTCAGATCTGCAACAAATATTCTTGAAACCCTTGAATAATTTCTGAATTTCTTCCTCCAATTAAGCACAATTTGACTCCTGTATGAAGCCAACTCTTTGGCAATGATTCAGCTGATCTTTCACAGCCTCAAGATTGCACAAACAATGAAGAGTTTTCGTTCTCCAATGCTGATATGAAGACAATCTGCTGAAACCCTTGGTCTCATGCACAGACTTCAAGAAATTCTCCAAAGCAAAGTCAAATGATCATCAATAATGAATTTGATTTGCTTTTTGAGTCCTTTTATAACCTCAATCTCCTTAATAGCTTTTAAATCCACTTTCAAATCCACTTTAGGTTTTTAATTAAAACTTTATTATAAGTCTCATAAATGGGTGCTCCAATCCATGAAATATTAAATGTAGTTTAAGTGATTTTAATGATGGGTCATGGCCTCATTGAAAATAAAGTGACTTCAAAAACTTTATAATATAACTTCACTTGAGCGCTTTAATCCATGACTTTATTATTTGACTTTAATATCATTAAATGACCCCCTCTTATAATAATAATTAATTATTATTAAAGATTACCTTTAATAATAATAAAAAATCACTTATCTCCATAATTAGACATCATTTCTCAGTTCTATCTGAACTTGGGGTTTCACCATGACACCCTCTATGCATCCAACCATCTTACCAAAAATAGCAGGGGTCCATCTCTATCAACCTCAGTCGGCTAAAAATAGCAAGAGCCTCCAATACAGGACCAGAGACCTCTAAACAACCTTATCACCAGCTGAAACTAGGGAACAACACTGAAATCATCACATGACCAGATACCCTGCTATAAATAGAAACTCAGGAAAGATGACTTACTATAAATAGTGTGTAGAACTGAGTCCAACGAAGGCCAAACCTGAACCCATACTGAGCTCTGATGGAGAAAACACATTGATCTCTGTCAAAAGGAACCCTCTAACCATCTGAGTTAGCCTATGAGGGCCAGTGATAGGCTAAACCATCATAAAATAGGATCACGCTAAAAAGGGGACATTACAGATATTTTTCCCTCTTCTAGAATTTTCCTGTGATGTTGATTTGACTGTACGACAAGTATTCGTACGTTCCAAATTAAATATTTGAATATTATTACTTGGAAACATACCAACATGAATTTTGCATTCTTCAGTAAAGTCAGATGCTTCTACCGGAATCGGAGCTGCCATCTTTTGCAAACCATGTATTGTGCCCAACGCACATAGATTGTCCAACTTTTTCAAATCATTTTTCCTTTGTTGCTCTTCATTGATTGCCGTAACTTCAATAAAATTACAAGTCGATGGAAATATCTCATAATCCTCCATTTGCCAGTGAAATAGGCCACAGAGAGAGTTTGTTTCATCCTTCGAGCATGACTGTAATTCTAGAATTCCTTCGTCGTTAGACTCATACTTCTCCATCCATTCTTCGGAGTCCGAATTTGACGAGTCGGAGGAAACTACTTCCTCATTGACTGCTTGGTTTTTCAAATCGATCATATACTTCCAAGTTCCAACCTTTATTTTCGATGGAGATTGTATTCTTTTTCCAGTTGTGGTCGGCTTTGGTTGCTACTAGCCATCCCTGACCCAACAATGCATCGTACGCTTTTTGCCGTAATGAAATGACCACAAAATGTAATATAAATACTTGGGTTTCGATAATTACCTTTTGGCCCATTAAAACTCCAAGTACTTTAATACCATGTTGATCTACACCCACTAGTTGAAAAGTCGGAGGCCAAAGAGTCGGTTTACCCAAACTTCTCCAAGTATTTTCTGGAAGTACATTCACACTAGAGCCACCATCCACAATTGTATTGGTGAGATTCTTTCCAAGGATCTCCATATATACCACCGCTAGTTTCTTTGTCGTGCTAATTGTTAATAGCATGGGATCAATCACTTAGTTGCCCGACAACAGAGGTTCAATTATTGGGTCTTCATTCTCTTCAGACTCCAAATTGGCCATAGCATGCACTGTCTCATTCTTTCTCGATACAATAACATTTTGAAGTTCCGGAATACATTGTAATAAATCCACTACTTTAATTGGTACGGTAGTTTGAAGTACTTGACTTGCAATATTTTTCTCAGAGTGTAATTGATTTGTTACTGTACTTGCATTTGCATGTGAGTGGCATGGTTCATTATCCATAGTCTGCTCCACTTTAGATCTTGCTTCACGAAATCTTGCTTGTTCTATACATGGGTCCGGGTACATAACATTCTTTGCTTGGGCTCGAGTAACGATCAATACTTCATTTTGCCTTTCAACATCCATCAGGTTGATGCTGGCATTTTGCTTCGGTCATCCAATGTCTTCATGGTCTCCAGATCCACACCATTTGCACAATAATTGCACTTTGGTCTGCTTGTTCTGGCGGTCTCTCGCAAAGGGTCCCCATTCGTTACATTGTCGGCACTGTATGATCAGACGTCCTTTAGGGTCGTACTGTATTTGACTTCGACTTCCTCTTTGATTTCGATAACTGCCTAGAGATGCATTTTGTGGGTTTGCTGGAGTGGACTACTCCCTGTGTGAAGAGTACTTATGTACTTCTGGTCTTCAAGTTATACAGACACTCTTTCATTGAATGATCCATAACCTGGCAAATCTCACAATACAATTTTCTAGGACAGTTACCTTTGGTGTTACCTTCACTTTTGCACTCAGTACACCAGAGTTCATGGATTCTTTGCTAGTTTCTTTCTTTGCCTTCAATTCTTTCGTCATCTAGAGCATGTCCCTCCGGAGCGCTTGTATCGTTCCTGATTCATTGTCACTGCTGTCATTCGAACTACCATCTTCCTCTATTTTTCATTTGCTACGGGAGGACATTTTGTCTTCACTTTCTATGTCCATCGCTCGATTGTAGGCTTCTACATAGGAAGAGGGTGGTACTACCTTCATCTTTTTTCTTAAGGAGAGAATTAGACTCTTGATGAACCACCTTTTCTTGAGACCGTCAGCAAGTTCTTTTTCTAATTTTACAAGTAGTTCTTTAAGTCTACGATTGTAAGCTCGTACATTCTCATGCTTACCTTGCCTGGTATTGTAAATTTCGACTACTATTTCAACATCATCTCGCAGCAACTTAAACTCTTGTTCAAAGGCCTTCTTTAAACTCTCCCATGTGTTTCAGGAGGCTTGGTCAAGTTCGGTATACTAGTCAATTGCTACACCTCGCAAGGTGGCTTGGAAAAGATTGTAGCCAAATTGCTTTATCATCTTGCCCATTTGCTGTCCAGATTGTCTCACAAGTTTTATAGTGCCTGACAGGATCCTTCGATCCATTGCTTGTAAACTTGGGCAACTTCTGCTTTTCTCCACTGGGGCTTACTATGGTTTTGTTCTGATGCAAACCTAGCACCTGGAACCTGCTTGCTGAGGAGTTTTGATTCAAATTTTCCGGTGCTTCTCTCTCACTCTCGGCCATGTGAGAATTCTCTACTCTTCCCACAACTTCAGCGTTTCGTGCACTTGTTTCGCCGCCAGACTTTCTTTTATACACCCTTGGCTTGGCTTCTTCTCCTTCAATTGACAACCCTTCAATGCCTCAAAGGTTGCTCTCACACGCTTCTATAAAACAATCTGATTCCAACTTCCAACTTTCCTCGTCCAGAGAAGGTTGTCTTGACTTTCAACTTGATTAGAAGGATCAATCCACACGTCATCTGGCAGTGGAAGGTGCTTGGTGATTTCCTCCTACTCTACGCTCGTGTGATTATTTGTAGTGGAAATGTGTTCCCTCTCCCAACTACGACTTCTACTCATGCTTGCCTGACTATGACTCCTACTCATGCTCGCCCAACTACGACTCCTACTCACACTCCGACTTCGAAATTTACTTTGGGATGGACTTCGGCTTCGAACTTCGGCGATCTCTCTTAGTCTTCTTCTGCGTTCTCTTTGTTCTACCAGCCTAAGAGATCTTCTGATCTCTTGATCCTGACCACGGGGTCTCTTCCTGCCTTTACTGGGGTCTAAGGGCATGAATCTCTTATATTAGACCCGATTTCTTTTAAGGCAGCAGCACCAATGTTTACTCGCCTATTTGATAAATGAATACTTGCAACAATAAATAGAATTAACAATGCATACCATATAGAGGAGTAAAAGTATATCTTTATTTGCTCATGAAATTATTGCAGAAGTAGACCAGAGATGGTCGGCCAAGGATCAAAGTCGATCCGACTAGATCATACTACTTGACGATACAGAGACTATTTAAAAGACTCTACGGTTGCCAAGAGGAACACATCTCCGAACTGACCGACTCTAACTAACTCTCAACTACCCAAGAGGCGACATACATAGTCAGATAACATAGTCGAATTACATAGTCGGATAACATAGTCGGATTACATAGTTGGATAACCCATATTATCAAATATAAGAATCGGCATTATACAGTGACTACAGAGACAAAGTGGTGAAAGAGTTCTCCAACTTTATCTTTGGAGTACCACCTTGCTTGGTTCATCTTTTAGCCTTTGATTATCACTTTCTAAGACTCTTGAACCTTGTTTCTAGTCTCCCTTGTCTTTTTTTGCAACATTCCATCCTTTGAAAGTATGGCTTGTCCATCAACATAGAAGGCCCCAGAGAAGGTGGTACTTGCTTCTCTTCTTCCTCATCCAACATAGAAGGCTCATACAGATGCAAGTATTCACAATTTACCACTAAAAGCATTTTCATGAAAGTGGGGTAGATCAATTTTGAAAGCATTTTCTCCCATGGCCTCTGTTAGAACTAAAATTTGGTCTAAAATTTTAGTAAAAAATCCATTTTTCCCAACATAATCCAATCACCTAAACGTGTCATTCTACTTTCCTCATCCAAAACACTCCATTTATCTGACCTGTAAGCCATTACCCTAATAAGTTCACATCTTGTCACCCTTACCCTAAATGAAAAGATCATATCTAAAAGATTCTACTATATCGGTAAGAGCCATCCTAAGGTCCCTTCGAAGAAGCATTATGAACGATGTCGATGAGAAAATACCACATCGAGGAAACTCATTATGGAGTCCCTTCGATATCCAATTGAGGTTGTGTTGAAGACACCGCTGCATATCGAGAAGAAAATACTTAAGGTCTCTTCGATAACCCAATAAATAAACATTTTATGAAGTGACTCATATATCGGAGCAGCAATAAGAAATCAAGGGGACAAAACTAGACTTATACACTTGAAGAGTCGAAGAGACTACAAAGTATCGGAGTGACGATTTAAGAGTCCCTTCGATATCACTACAGCATCAAAAAAGTTCATCGAGCAGATAGATATACATCAGCAGGACATGTTACATAGTCCCTTCGAAAAACCGAAAGAAATATTTGACTTCGGAGAGACTTCACCTGTATCGGAATGACTAATTCATGAGTCTCTTCGATAAACTGATATGGTGGGTACCAAACATTTTTCGGTCCGTATGCCAAAGCCTACAAAATAAATATTGAAGGGAAAAATATCCAACGATGGGACAAGGGAATTTGTCCCATCGATAAAATGATGGCATCCGATACAGAGGTAACAATAAAGGTTTTCAAAATGACTCTGGGATATCGGAGCGAGGTGATTCACAGTCCCACCGAAAAGGGAAAGATATAATAAATAAGTAAATGTCGAAGGGATGGATCCATATCGGGAAAACCCAAATATTGGTCCCTTCGATAAGAATTGTCACCCTAGTGCAATGAACCTGTAAACACATCGAGGGTTTCAAGAGGATGTTGTGATGTCGGTATGAGACCATTTGGGGTCACTCCGAAATCAAGAGGGAAATAAAAGAATTAACCAGTAACAGGACATCGGAGAAAGGGGGAAATATCGGTGAGATCACAAATTGGTCATCCCGATGAAGTAGTGACAAGACAACTTGGCGGTGATCAAACGACCCATATTCAAAAAATAATTGTCCCTTTGATGACATAAAATTTGCCATGAGATGCCATTAATGAAATAGAGCTGAGTGCATTGAAATCAAATTCTGAGAAAATTGTGAAACCATTAAGCAACCGAGGAAAACGAAGGCAGGGCGTAGCTAAGGACAACAACTCCAGAACTAGAGAAGATATCATCCAAGTAAGTACTCTAAGCTCGAGCTAAAAATTGCAGAGTACATAAACTGGTTCAAATTCAAAGCACAGAACTAGGGTTTTTTCTTTTACAAAGTTTATATCATGGAAAATGTGACTGAGAACCCTAAGGGCAAGAGACAAAAACTAGAAGAGAGGCATCTAAATCAGGATTTAATAGATCAATGCTCGGGTTCTGGACAAAGGTCTAGAAGAAATGCACAATTAAACCCCCAAGCTGAGAAATTGGAGGACAGAAACAAACAAATGGGTGACACATTGACACCAAAGAAGGGGTATGATTTGCTTCTATATCATTATAGAAAAATCCACAGGCACAAACCTGTCTCCAACCCATGGAGACTGAACTTGGGAAAATTAGTAGTGCCTAATGTGTTCAATGTGGAATTGCTCAAAATATTGGCAAATAAATACAATCCTCAGATTCGTATGATTGAATTAGGAGATGGATCTGCTTTCATTCCTGTCACTAGCAATTATATATCCATGGTGTTTCAATTGGATACTGTTGATGATGTTTTTGTGACAACAACAGCAATAGAATAAAACACCAAGTATCCTATTCTCTCTTGAATAAAGTCTCTCAAAGGCTAAGCTATGTGATCCAATGAGACAACTTCAAGGTTCCTTATTCGTGATTTGCATTGGATAAACTTAGTGATTTGATGTGATCTTGCTGGTAATCACAAAGGGACTTATGCAGACTTCTTGCTTCATTTAGCTTATTTCTCCTTTCAGTGTGGATGATGCATGTACTATGTAAAAAAAAAAGGAAAAAGGATAAGGGTTCAGAGAAACTAATCTAAGGTCAATGAAGCAATGAGGATGCACCTTAATCAACCTAACTCCACTTCGCCAAGAATGCCTACAACTACATGGAGTAGGTGCAATCTCCTAAGGATAGCGAATGGTTTTCAAATCATGAAAGCTTATATAAGCACCCATTAAACAGCGCAGCTCAAACAAGCATCCACAATCGAACTCAATCAAATTACAATGAAGCTCAGACTAGCTTTACACAACACTTCACCAACGATGAATATCAAAAGTATGAGCTAGGAGTTGATCAAATATTCAATACATACATGCATTACATCAATGAGCTACTACTCTACTTAGAAACATCTCTTCATTTCATGAAGATACAAGAAACCATGTTATTCCACAAGACACCACTTAACACCAAGTGAACTCCAATGTCTTTGCATTAATCTTGAGAAATATTTACAACTACTTCCAGTACTCTCAGATAATTTCGAGAGTCTCTTCCTACTCTACTCTACTCTAAAAAAACTAACTATTACAAATGAGGCAACAAGGCCTTTATATAGAGTTCCAGAATTACAATGAAGGGCTTCGATTAATTCAAGTAGCCAAGGGCCCAGATCATGCCATCTCAGCAAGTAGTTATAACAAATTGCTATTTTTAGTACATAAGAGAGGCAATGAAGGCACATTTTCCAAGAAGATAAGGATGAAATGAAATCTTTAGAGCATCTTCCACATGGGCGTCCTCTTTGGCTTTTTGCTTGTTGAATGATGTGGCGAACTGTGATTGGTGAATAATATGTATATGCCACGTAGGTGCCATCTCAACAAGTCTTATGGACTCTAACAGTTAATTCAATTTGCTTTTGGGCATATTCCCAAATTGCATCGTCTGTGTGATGTCTTCGAACATGATTTCTTTGAACTTGAATGCTTGGGAATGTATCCTTGTTGATCTTGCCTTGTTCTTTTACAAGTCGGATGTGTATGATGCATGTTGCTCATTTGTCTAACTTTGTGATTCTTCTTCTCTTTTGGCAGGGTGTACGTTGATCTTCTTTGAATGCTTCTTCATAGAGAATAATGTATATGATGGTGTTCCCTTCATATCATGGAGTAGGAAACTTCTCTTAGAGACTTGAAGATTGCGGAAGAGCTTGAAGTTTTATGGATGAATGCCTTCTACAATGCAGACGTTGAAGTGTACTTGCACAATGAACTTGATGTGATCCTTTGGAGTGGCTACCTTCTATCTTCACTTTACTCCTTGCATGAAGGTGACTCCAAGCGCCTTGCTCCAATGTCTTCTCAGCTCCTTCAATTCATTTCTCTTGCAACACAGAGAAAGACATATATTAAACCATTGATACATACTCAATTTCATAGCCCATGAATCATTTTAAACGTTAATATAACCCCTCCAAGCTTAGGCGTACATTTAGGTATCTACAGAAGCATATTGGGCAAGGATTAAATCCAATTTTTAAATGAGGCGTGTTGGATAGGAGAGGGATAAATGGAGCATTTTGGATCATTGGAACTTGCATTAATGGAGCGCAAGGCCTCAAGATGAAACGTGTTGATCCTAATTAGAGCACTTTGGTTCTAATTTTTATCTTCTCCTTGAATTATGCCATCAACAACCAAATCAAACCTCCCACTCCCTAGGCGCACTGGATGGCAATTTGGATCCTCGCCTAAATGTAATCATAAAACTTAAATTAAGCCTCACATATGAGTGGCGCACTGGATGCCAAATTGGATCCTCTCTTGAAAGCTTTCATAAAATAAGGGCGCATTGGATGCTAATTCCATCCTCCTAAATTTACGCCTTTGCAAATTACAACAATCCTCTTTATCTAGGCGCATTGGATAGCAAATCGGTTGATCTCTTGAAAGGTCTCTTGAAATTTGAAACAAGACTACTTCATTCCAGGCGCATTGGATGGCAAATCGGTTGATCTCCTAAAAGGTCTCTTGAAATTTGAAACAAGATTACTTCATTCCAGGCGCATTGGATGGCAAATCGGTTGATCTCCTGAAAGGTCTCTTGAAATTTGAAACAAGACTACTTCATTCCGGACGCACTGGATTATGATTTGGATGCTTGCCTGAATGATCTCCTGAGAATTGCAATTAATAATCAAAACAAACTTCTCCATTCTAGGGCGCACTGGGTGACTCTCTGGGTGTGAAATTGCGCCCTGACTCTAGGGTCATTTCCTTGTCAAGTTTTCAATGTCTAAGGCTTTCCGAGGGTTAAAACATCAATTTCAATCAAGGCGCCATAGTTTGGAGTGGTTTGAAAGGGTGATAAGGTGAAAACCTCCTAGATTAAGGTGCACTCAGCTCATTGTCAGACTCAGAATTTGACACACTCCAGGGGATTATGGCTTCCAACACGAAGCTATTGACTCAAACACCACTGACCTCATCATGAAAAAGTACTAAGACATCATCTAAGACTAATGTAGAGCACGGGAGCTCAAAAAAAGGGGGTCCCCATTTGCAATGGGGCGATGTGTGATTAAGTCACAACAGACACCATTTTTGATATGAAGTTTAGGATTAGAGATCTATTAAATGAATACTATAATCTGAGCACGAATTATAAATGGTGGAGGTTGCCATTACACAAGCCTCGAGACGAAGGGAATCGACTTAGAGTGTTCTCAGGGGTGGAAGATTCCCCATACTCTATGGATTTGTTTGAAGAATACTATCAATACACCTACTATATGTTTGCCAAGTACTTGGCTTGAATGCTTCCACATTTATGGAGGGAGCTCCAATGGTACTCACAACTGATGTACAGAGTCAGGATGCCCGACCTCTTGACTATGCTGAATATCTTGCTAATGATCTTCACAATGACTTGGTTGTTGTAAAAAATGGAGGTGTTAAATTCATGCATTATTCTTTGTTCATGCATCTCATTCTATATGAGGGACAAAATCTTTGCATGTGGGATGAATGTCTGAAAATAAAAGACCTAGATAAGGATGGGAACATCAGGCCTATACAAATGTGGGCAGCTATCTGGGATAGTAGATGTGAGAGATCTCACTATTTGTATTTTGAAGAATATTTTGAGAAGCCTATGTATAAACTATTAGGTCATCCATGTGATTACAACTTGTCTCCAGAAGTGCAGAAGTTCTTGAGACCTAAGGACAAGGGTGAAAATGGAAAGATCAATCACAACTGGGGTGATTGGTATGCTTACAGTGACTGCACAAAAATTAGAATCTATGGATATGAGGGAGCACCATTTTTGTTGCCAAAGACCTGTCTAGATAGAATTGCTTATTTGGAAATTGTCAGGCAATTAGCCTATTCTGATTTTATGTATCTCAAAAGTTATAATAAGCAATCATTGATGCTTGGAACATTATATTTTGGAGATTTCACTGTTGTTTCTGAAAAAGGTTACGAGTCAATTGGTAAAAAGTTAGAGCATTACAGAATGCCTCAAGGAAATGCGAGAGAATTTTGACCCAGAACACTTCATAAATGAGGTTAAAACAAGAAAGAAGCTAAAAAGGATATCATCATACACTCTTTGTGGACGATGATTTGATAAGAAATATTGATGAGGATTGTGCAGTTGAAAGAGAAATTCATATCATAGAATAATGCTAGCAGAGGCTTGGAGGATAGCCAATAATCCCATATATAAAGGAGCTTTTCTTGAGATTGATGATCCTGTTGAAAGGATAAATGCATTAGTTGCACATGAAGTTGAATTAACTGGGGATGTTCTATAATGTCCCCTTCTTGATACATGGTTAGTCCATCATTGAGTTCCCGTGGACTAGCAGTTTGGTTAGGGAACTGTGGTTAGTTTGGCCTTGGAGGTTTTTGTCAGTGATGGAGATGTGGTTCGTAGTTAGTGGATCCAATTGGCACCCTCAAATTTGGTTCTGTTTGCTCTTGGTCGTTACTATTTTTAGTAAGTTCGGGTTCAGTGTCAGTTCAGGAGTTTTAGAGTGGGGTCAAGTTCGTCTCATCGAGGGCTTTCTGACGAGCTATAAATCATTGCATTTCGACACCATCTTGGCAGTTATTTTAAAGCCCGAAGTTTAATGTATTATTTAATTGGGACTTAATGAGCTAATATTATATTGTCACTTTATAAAGTTAAGTTGCAACTTAAAGTGACCCCCCTAGGAGTTGCGCGCCCATGGGAGACATAAGGTGATAAAATTAAATATTAAAAACAAGTGAATTTCCCTCCAAGATGGGCGTTGGGTTTTGGGGAGAGAGATAAAAGGTGAAAAAAGCTCATTTTGCACTATGCTATGTTAGATAACTTCTCTTTGTGAGCTCTGCTAGGGTTTTGAGGGTTTGAGGATTCAAACTCGGCTCTTGTAGACGAAAACCTCCCTGAGTGACGACGTTTTACAGGTGTGCAATACCACCCAAAGGTGCCATTGTTGGTGGATGTATCCAGCATTCACATTTGTGCTTCAATGGAGTCCAACGGATGAGATTGTAGTGGTTTATTGATCATATCATTGGTGGCTTGCTTGAGAACAGCGAAATACAGTCATAGTGGTCGATTTGGTGCTGGTGTGAGGACCCTTTGATAGCCGTACCATTTATGCTTGCTGGCTGTACCTCTTTGGAGCTGGCCATACCATATCTTGGCAGATTTGTGGAGTTTATTGTGGTTGTTTCCTCTTGTGCTTGGTCGCCCATTCTTGGAGACTGCTGTAGACTGATTTCAAAGCATTTTTAGTGGATTATCAGCAGTATTTATTGCAGATTGTACCTCCAGCCATGGCCGTACTTGCACCAGCTGGGACGTGGGTCCTTTAGATGCACTACATCTTTCATTGCAGCTTCATTCCTGGCCATTGTGAGGCGTTTAGAGTCTTATTCTATGCTGCTACCAATTGTATGAGCATTCTTTGTCATTCTGAGGAGATTTGAGGCATTTCTAGCCATACCCATTTGCTGGCCCAGTCTCAGCATATGTACCACATTGCAAAAATGAACATGGGTATGTGATAGTAATTGTTTATTGGCCATTTTACTATCTGGATATCAATTAATTTCTTCATATCTGCTATATATTTTCTGGGTTTCTGTTATATACAATATATTGTATGCTCCGACAACACATTTGCAAGAAAACTGAAAACCCCTTCTGCATTCTTCTCTCTAGTCTGAAAGATCACATAAAAATAATAAAAATCACACATAAAAAGATCTTAAAAATTTACAAATAGGTACGGCACATTACATGTTCCCCCTTGGGTTTTTGAAAAGAGAAATAGGAACATCAGAGAAACACAAGCTGAGCATGAAACTCCACTGTGCCATATTTCCCCTCAACCTACACCAGACATTAGTTTCTCTGTGGACACCAGTACTGTGGAGTAAGAAGTTGAGAGTGGGGATGAAGGTGTACATGATTCCAGCCTATGATTGAAAAATATGAACCCCCTATTGAAAGAGAAGTTGTCACAATGGAAGCCTGGGATGAACTTTTAGATGATATAAAACACAGTGCAAGCAAAAGGTTTGTTTCTGATAATGATTTTGTCAAAACCCCTGAGTTTAAGGCCTTCTTGTATGAATACAAGGGCAAATAGACTAGGGAAAGGATAAAGAATGTCACCCCTGAATCAGAAGCTGAGGCCTTGAAGGAACTGCAGGCAGAGATTGACAAAGAAATGGAGACTATAACCCTGGAGAGAGGAAGAGCATTATTAGAAGAGGTAGGAGTCATGTTAGTCTCCGGGTGGGATATGACCTCTGCTATTGTATTTGATAGTTTTCGAAGAAATCAAGACAAAAAGGTACAGTTAAGTATTGAAGAGGTAGATAGAATACACTCTGGATCAGGCTATGATGCAAACAATGCCACTTTACTTATATGGGCTTTGTACCCCCCAAATAAGAAGCCTCTAGTCATTAATGATCCAAATAAGGCATTTGGCCATCTTTTGATGCAAAGAGTTGAGGACACTGATCCTATGGAAACTGCTGACTTGAACATAAATGTTGCAAGATTCACAAAGGCCCAAATGGAGAGGTTGGTAAAGAATAACAAAATGTATATGATAGAAAATGAAAGATTGAGACAAGAAATTGCTAGCTACAAAGACAAATTGCCATCCTCTTCAAGCAGCTATTCACCATGGTTGGAAGCTGATAAGAAGGTGGTAGAGGCCAGAGCTGAGGCTACTTATTGGAAGATTAAAGCTGAAAATTTTCAAAAACATGGTGATCAATTAGAAATAGAAATAAAATCTGTCAAATATAAAATGGCCTCAGAATTAATTGAGAAAAGATTCAAGAAGAGACTGGAAAATGCGGATAAGGTATGGGCAGTGCATGATAGAACACATATTGCCTACCAAGAGCATAAAAGACTACATCTCAAAATGTTAGAAAAGGAGGAGTTGAAAGCTAAGGGAGATATTGATACACAGGTGTTTAAGAATTATGATGAACTGATCAACATGCATGAAAAGTTTAACGTGGTGTTAACTCAGGAGTTGGGTGATTTTGATCAACCTTTGGATATGGCTTTGCCCAGTTTCTTCGATGATGAAGGTAGTCTAAAAGAATAGGGCACTTGGAAAAATGAATTGGCTCAGTTGTTACCAATGGCTCTCGAGAAGGTCAATGATGAAGCTAAGGTGATTGATAACACACATATACAGTTAGAACGAATTTTTACTTTGGAATTTGTCATTAAAGAAATAATCTCTATTACAGATACTTATGCTTCTCAAGAATATGTTAATCATCTTTCTAAGATTAACTTATTCATCTCTCGAGCAACATAAGGGGTCAGAAGCTTTGCACCAGCCATGTCTACATCCTCAGTTGATTAAAAAATGGAAGACAATGGTTAAGAAAGAAGCTAAAGAAGCTAGAAAATCTGGAGAGTCCTTTGACCTTCGTGATAAACTTGAAGTGAAATTTTTGCCAATGCTAATTCAAGAATTTTTCTAAAAAGTTATACATGCAATGAAGCACAGTGAGGAAGAGGAAACAATAAATAATAGCGGGCAAAGCATGTTTATCAGATACTGCATCATTGGAGAGGAGAACCTTGCCAGGCCAGCGGTCACGGGTTCTCTATGATGATTAACAGACTCAGATCATGATTACCGTGGATGCCCAAGTTATTCTCTTAGTTTATTTCTTAATTGTATTTCAGAACAATTATTATTATCTGAAGAGGTGTAAGATATGAATAGTCACCTTGTTTTGGCTTGAAGCTTGTTCGCTTCCCGTATATAAGGGAAACCAAGGCCAAGTTTAAATCATTATCAGCATACAATCATCATCAGAACATACGGTATATTATTACATTTTCAGCTATCCTCATAGAACAGAATACAAAGAAACTTTTATGAATTTTTGAAGTAATATAATGGGAAAGAAAGTTTAAACCTGTGACTCAATCTCTGGTGTTCAACTACTTTGTTGATATTAATTCTTATGAGTTATTTGGCCGTTTCCATATTGGTCTTTTCTAGTTATTCAATTTAAGTATATTGAGCATATATTTGATTTGTCAAGACACATTTGCTGCCTCTGTGTGATTGTCTTGATTGGTTCCTGGAGAAAAGAGAATTAAATTCTTTCTAAGTGATCTCTGTTTATTGGTTTCTGCCCAAAATTAAAATCCTTTAAGCAAATCATTTTTAGTTGGTTTCCCTCAATCTAGAATTAAAACCCTTTTAGACAATCACAGTAACTTGGAAAGATATCAATGGGATTTATAAGAAGAGCCTGATAACCAACAGTCTTGCACGTTCATACAAGGTATAAACATCCAAAAGTGCCAAGTAGTTAAAGTTAGGCCAAGTAGATAAGTCCACATATCATACAAATCTTGACACCATTAGCCCAACAGAAATAGGCACTGATCATACTCAATCTAGAGTCATAATATTTTAAGCTATTCAAATCTATTTCACACTCATATGCCATTAGGAAATAGGTTACTACAATCAAAGCATACATAACCCTTGAATTTGCTTAAGCTACTGAAGGTACACCCGCCTAGGTCCAGGAGAACCTAAAGTGCAGGGGGTTCCCAACCATATCAATTAACCCCGTTTCGTTAGCCAAAAACGTTAACAAAGAGCTTGGCATCCTCTTAAGGTTTACAACCTGCGTTTTTGAGACCTAACAGCCTCCAAAATGGTAAAAGGTCCATATCTAAGGGGCTTAGTTTTCTTGGCGTGTCCTTGCAATTTTTCCTTGCTTGAGGGAAGCCATACCTTGTCTTCCACCTTGAGTTTATGTTCCTTCCTATGCTGATCATGTCTTTCTTTGAGTCTTTTCGAATTGTTCTTTTACTTTGAGTTGGATTGGTGTAATCCTCTCAACAAATTTTGATATGTTAGCCACCTCTACATCTTGTCCTATTTGTTTTTTTTGTTGTTCTAAAGCTACATCAAGTGAACTTCAGGGCAAATACCCTAAACATGCCCCAAAAGGTGACTGATTTGTAGAGGAATGAGTTATTGTATTGAATGTAGGGAAGAGATTCACCCCAAGTCTTGGGCCAACGAATCTTGTGTTTCCAATGGACTTAGAAGGCCCAAAGTGCACCCATACATTAGTGAAGAACATTTCAACTGCTTCCTTCCTTGTGATAGTCTCTTTGCATGGAGTTAGTATACACATCTTGCTGAATGCATCATAGAAATGCTTTCCCATGGTCTTGTGGGGATAGAAATTGGCAAATTCATCCCTTCTTTTCTTGCTTTATATTTTCTAGTAGAACATAATTTGCAACCTCTAACAAACCTTCCTACTTCTTCCTACGTTTTGGGCCAAAACACATACCTTTGCAAATGAGCCACTATTTTTCCAACACAAAAATGACTCACCATGTTGGAGGTATTTGCCTCCCTCATGAGAAGTCTTTGTACTCTTGGCACACATAGTTTTCCTAGCTTGTAGAGTAGTCCTTTGAGATGGAAGTCTTCATCACTCTTTGCAACCCCTCGAGTTTGTAGCTCTTTGAACTTCTTCCCAAAGTCCTCATCATGCAGATATCCTTCTATATAAAAGCCTCTTTTGTAAAAGGCAAGTTATTGGTTCGGGTTTGGGTACAACAAGCAAAATTTAGGGTTGCGTTTGTTTTGGGTTTGTCCATAAAAAAACATATAAAAATTATAAATATATACATATTTGTAGCCTAAAAATAGGAATTAAGTTTAGAATACCACATGATCATATAATAAACAAAACCACCATAAATACAGTGTTCCACGGGGACGCGCCCCTTTGGTCCCCACGTCCCTATGTCGGGGACATTTCAGGGACGCAAGGACTTGGGGGAAACGTCCCCCACCGTCCCTTCACCGCCACCAAATTCCCAAGGACGTTTCCGAGACGTCCCCTTAAAGAGGAGACGTTTTCGAGACGTCCAGGGGACACCCAAACGTCCCCTGACCGTTTAAGGGACTTCTACACAACCCCCATGGAAAAAGATAATAAAAGGCATTTAAAAAAATAAAAATAAAAAGCAATCTTGATTTGTGTGCCTCCAACCCTAACCTTAATCCTCTAGGTCCCACCTACACCCCAAACACTCACAAAAAACTAATAAATAGCATCTAAGCCTCATTCCAAATCACTTCCAAGTTTCAACATCAAGGTTGAGAGCTGCAACAACAAGCTATAAGATTGAGGGATTGCAAGTGAGAGTATTAGGAACAGTGAATAGGAGGCCAAGAACAAGAGGAAGAGCAAGTGCAAAGGCTTTATCCATTTTTCAAGCATCAAGGTAAGCTTCCAAGCCCTTCATGGCAATTTTCCCTTAATTTTTTTAATATGTTTTTTTATTGTTTTCAATTTAGTAATACTAATTTTAAATTTAGGGGTTTAGTCACTAGTGTTTAGTTTAAAATTTTAAATTGTTACAAATTTGAAAATTTGAAAATGTTTTTTTTGCAAAATTGTATTAAATTTTAATTTACAAGTCAAATTAGGATTTTGTCTTTTGTGTATCCTTTGCTTTGGCGCTTCGTGCGACCTGAATTAAGAAAAACAAAAGTGAAATCCTTTTTTGATAAAGGGTTCATGAAGGCCATCCAAAAGATGCATGATCCTATACAGGCTAACATCATTTGTATTGAGTGGACAAAATTTGCCACTCTTAGGGGATATTTAGGGGAGGCCAAGATGGATAGGGAGCCTATGGCACAAGAGGATCCCATTCTATGGTGGACTATTCATGGGCCTAATTCTTTGACCACCACACTAGCCATTTGTATGTTGTCGCATGTCTTGTTCTTCTGTTGCTGAGAGGAACTGGTCTACTTATAGTTTCATCCACTCTGTTAAGAGAAAGAATTACCTCTAGGAGGGCGGAGAAACTTGTATTTGTACATATCACCTTGCGTCTCATTGACCGCAACACGCTTACGTACAAGGAGAGCCAACAACTTGATGGGATGTAGAACTAGAGGAGCCAGCACAAGTGGATGAAGATGCAACACAGACAGGGTTGGTTGGTATTTCTTTGGAGGAGATTGACCTCGAGGAGTCCAACAGTTCGAGTGATGAGGAGTTTGGAGTGGACTTTTGGGATGAATGATGATTCATTGATTTGAGGCACCGAGCCATTGGCCAATTGTATTTGGATTTTGAATGTAATCATCATTTTGAAATTTTGAATATAATATAAATATATTGATATTCGACATTTTGATTGTTCAAACTTCAATGCAATTATGCAATATGTTTGAGTATTTCAGATTTTCATATGTTATTCCTTGTATATTTTTTATAATTATTTTTTAAAGTACTCTATGTATTTGCACCGCCCCCCCGCCCCCGCCCCCCCCGCCATCCCCAAATCGAGGCCCTTGGTCCCCTCGTCCTTGAGACCCATCCCCCCATCCCCCAGGGTCGTGGAACATTGCATAAAGATTAAAAACATTACTTCAATGCCAATTTGTCAAACTCGAATGTCATGATCAAAGAGTACCTTAGGCGGATCAAATTTGTAGTTGAGCTTAGTTTGGCCCTAGTACATGACCCTACATAATGGGTTAGAACACATAATTCCACACACATGATACCCATCTGCCACTATGCTTCTAAATTGGAAACCCCTCAGAATCGTGTTGATTACCCCGTTGTCTGTCTTGTTGCTCCAACAAACCCCATAGTTAAATAAACTACCCATAGTAATGGACTCTAACTACACGCCTTTTAGATATGACCTAGTCATGTTATATCCCCAATTGTCCACTATCGATTTGTCTGTCACTCATTTCCTCAAAGATCACAAATGATGATCACCCATGTTGATCTCAACATAAGACGCCCCCCCATTTGAACATTATTTCCTTGGCAATATTACTACCCTTTGCCCTCCAACACGAACACAAACCCGTCACCCATAGTCAACTCGGTAGAAGCCATCCTAAGTAGCTCACCATACACAATAGTTGGGTTGTTGCCAAAGCAACCCACAAATTGCAACTCGTTGGCGTTTAGCCTGTAGAGCATCCACCTATTTTCTTCATATGAAGCTAGTAAAGAACCCATTGAACCAAGTGTCACAACATCTATAAATTTCACTACCAAGAAAACAAAGACCACCACTACATATTCTTCCTTCCAACATCTATAAATTAAAAAACCTGTATTTTAATTGCGGGTTCACTTGGATCGTTTTGGCTGAATCCAAGCCTATTTAACAATACCCTAGATTGCTTCACAGGTGTACTATTCCATTACCCAGATCGGGTTGGAATTGAACTCGGATCTGGGAATGTTTTCTGATGAATTGGTAACATAGGTAAAAGGCTTCAGTTGTGTCACCATAGCCATAGCTGAAAGTGGTTTTGAAATAGGTGGCCTAGATTGCATATTTGCCACCACATTAGTGCTTCTTTTTTTTCATATTTGATCACCAAATGAAATTGTTGTAAGAATCCCATCCATTTATAGTGTCTTGTGTGTTGTAATTTATTTTGTGCTTGCAAATATTGCAGAGGTTGACGGTCAATATGCATGATAGTTTCTTTACCAAACAAGTGATGTCTGCATTTTTTAATAGCTTGAACTAGTGCATATAATTCTTTATCATAAATAGGATATTCTCGAACTATTAAAGTAAAAAACACTAAATGATAACAAATAGGGTTATCACCTTGAAGCAATACGACACTCATTGCATATTCACTTGCATTGATCTTCACTTCAAAAGGTTGCTGCAAGTTAGGAAGAGAAAGCGTAGGAGCATAATTAATTTTATATTTTATTGTTTCAAATGCTTCATCATGTTCTTTAACCCAATGAAAACTCCTCTCTATAGCTATAACTTGGTGTAAAGATGAGGCTATAGAGGAAAATTATGGAATAAATTTCCTCATATATGGAGCAGCCCCTATGAAACTCCTAGTTTTAGTATCACCCTTTGGTGTAGGCCAATTCATTATAGCTTCTACTTTAGACGAATCTATTCTAAACTCCCCTTCAACCACACATCCTAGACATATCAAAGATTCTTTGCCAAATTCACACATCATGTTACATAATAGTTGTTTCTATTTATTTTTTAGTACTTGCAAGACTTGTTTAATATGGGTGAACTGTTCTTCTCATGTTGCACTAAAAATTAGGATGTCGTCTAGATACACAATTACATATATATCTATGAAAGTCCTTAATACATCATTCATCAGCCTTATGAAAGTGGTTGGTGCTTTATACAAACCAAAAAGGAAGAACTAACCATTTATAAAGGCCCTGCTTTGTTTTGAAGACTGTTTTTCCAAGTGTACTCCTTCATGCATACTTGATGATAACTAGATTTGAGATCCAACTTTGTGAAATAGTTTGCATGCTGCAATTTGTTTAACAAATTGTCTGTCCTTGGAAGAGGATATCTTTTTTTTTGTTGAGTTTTCTAGCTCAGTTCAGAACTTCTGCACAGGTTCAGTGTGAACATGCAAGTAGTTCAAGTTAATTCTATTTTGCATTTCACTTAAGTGATAAAGTGAAATTCTTTTATTTAGCTAATTAAGTTTAATAAAGTGTAGATATACACTAATGATTTAAACTTATCTTCGAAGTCATCTCTTGTGTGAGATAAGAAGCTTTTTGAAGATTATATTTTTAGCTGAATAGTATAAAGATAGGTGCAAGATAGAAGATTAATAACTTAGTGAACACAGTGATATAATTCCATGCAACTGTAAGGAACAGTTTGTAGAGGTTTCCTTGTAAGCTTTCAAAGGAATGCAAAGCTGATTTGAAGGTGTAAATTACTTGTGTCTTGAATTCGCTTTTTCTGTTTGGATTTTTAATTGTTGTGTGACTATTGCAATATTCTGAAATTTATTTAATTCTATATTAGGACAGCAATTGCCTTGTTAAAATTTCTTCATTTTTGATGGTGATCTTATTCAAAGCTCTGTAGTCAATACACATCCTCTAAGAGCCATCTTTCTTTCATATCATCACAATAGGCAAACCACAAGGTGAAGTACTAGGGCATATGACCCCTTGTTCTAGTAGCTCCTGCAGTTGTTTCTTGACCTCATTGTTGATACAATCCAATATTTGGTAGAGGAGATTCAGATAGGAGGTGAATCTCATGCTACACCTCCCTTGGTGGCAATCCCCTTGGCTCATGGAACACTTTTCGAAAAAATGACAAGACTTCATCCAAACTTTTCAATTTATAGTTAATCACAATATAAATACCAATCCATCATCGTGCTTATCTTCTAACAAAAGTAAACAAAATTGCTTAGTGTCTTGAATTAATTTTATAGCTTGATTGGAGCTTACAACTACAAGCTTTGCCTTGCTTTGGTGCCCCTTGATGATATATTTAATCCCATCCTTGATCCATCTGTATTTGTTAGCCTTTCTCATGAAAATTGCATTTCTAACATATGGTATGGACCATAGTTCGCAAACTCAGACTTAGTCTTGGCAGGCTAAAATTTTTCTACTTGGCAGAAACTTGACAACTTAAAAAATACTTAAGTTTTTGAAAAAAACATAAATTTTATGCAAAACACAACTACAAAAACATATCAAATGAGTTTGGCAGCAATGCCCCCAACAAGGTTTGGGGGCAATGCCCTTTGCATGTTCCCCGTCATAGTACAAGGAGGGGGGGGAGGGGCGGAGCCCCTATCACCAAGCCCAAATGAAGACCTTCAAAACCACACAGGCCTTCATGGTGCATGCAATTTTCATAAATTTTTAAAAGAAAAAAAACCATTTTCATAACATGAGCAAATAGGGCTTATAAAGCCACCAAAACATGTTTTTGCAATGTCTAAAACACATTTTTTATCACGTTTATCTCGTGTATGGAAGAATCGGAAATCCCCTACATTTCCGAAATTCTAGAAAATCACTCTTTGAATCCCCTAAAAATTCCTTGCAATTTGCTCTACAATGTTGTAATGTGGTGTGTGTAGGGCTTATAAAGCCACGAAACTACATTTTTGAGTATCTAATCCATGTTTTTGGCGTGTATGGTGCATGACACGAGTGACAAAGACGGACTCGCCGAGTACCCACCGAAAAACTCACCAAAAAATCTCCGAGTAAACATTGACAAAACTCGGCACAACAAAAAATTGGTGAGTACTCGGTGACTCACCTAGTACTTACCGAATTGTCAAACTATGGACTATGGACTACCAAGCACTATGTCAAAAGCATTAAGAGAAATTATATCTTCATTCACTTCATATATGTATTGTGTATGTTCACACCAAATTGAAATTTGCACTTCTTTGTTACTTGTATTTCTACACCCCTTTTCACCCAACCCAAAGGATATGAGTGAGGATGTTCATACATTTTAAGCCTAAGCCTTTTAACCATTTCTTCTAAAATTAAATTGCATTGTGAACCTCTGTGCACAGAAAACTAGCACATGCAATTTCTTGGGGTTGTGCCAGCCAAGTAGTCAATGGGTTGGCATTTATTGTTGATGTGGATGTGGCTAAGGTGGTTGATTGGATATATTTTGTTGAAGAGATTGATGTGGTTGATTAGGATTGGAAGGAAGAGTGGTTGAAGGGCCTTTGTGTCTTTGCTTTGGTTCAATGAGCACCCTTGGAATTTGCTCACCTCTTGCAACCGAAGTTTGTCTGTTCAGGATGTTTAATTGATCAAGCCATCAAGGAATGTAGAAATTGGGGTAGAAGCAAAGGCCAACTCACATAGTCCTGTGTCTATGTTTAATTGTGCCCACCCTACTCTAGGTTGTTTCCGAGCAAGGAAATTACGAGGGTTTTGCATGGACACTTAGGTAAGAATGGATGAATGCATAAGGCTGTCTAAATGTTTGCCTTGGTGTGTTTGAATGTTTCTTCTTAGACCCATTTTGATTTGTTTTCTGTCTTATTTGCTAATGTTCTGATCTTTTTTAGGGTCTTCAGTATTCTCAAATGTTTTTGTTGTTTTTATGTATCTTACAATGTTTTTATTTTATTTTTGCTAAGAGAAAGTAATCTAAGATGATAACAGTAATTTAAATGCTAAAAATATGAAAGTAGATATTATTTAGTTACAATAAATAAATATATCTTAATCTGCATGAAAATATAACAATCTGCCTAACTAAATCTTTTTATACTTTGCTTTAAATAAAATAATGAAAGAATTCAATTAGTAAAGAATAACAACTAACAATAAAAACTATTTTCTCTTTTTTTGGAATGCAGGAGGTCAAATTGATTTTTTGGAAATGCAGATTAATTCTTTTACAAACACAATCTATAGAAAATGACTAAATCTTTCCTAAGAATTTCCGAAAATGAAACCTTTTTGGCATTTTTTAGACTTCTAGTTTGCATAAATTGTAATTCAAGAAATTGACAAAACCTCTTGCTTCTAAACTATGGAGAAGATTTTCCCACAATTACAAGATACACTTGGATACAACTCTTGGTACACATACTGACGTCCTGGGTATAAGTATAGGTACGGATACGGTATGACCCAGATACGACCTAGGTATTGTATTCGATCGTACCCAAAAAATCCTCCTTTTATTGCTGTGTCAGATACAAGTGGATATGGTACCCTTGTCATTCATGTTGTATCTGCAACAATCTTTTTATTAGTACCATAGGAAGCCAAAACTAGCAGTGATGTTAAGTTCACTAGAAAAGTTAGAAGATTTTAATTCAATACACAAAAAGTGTATTTTAATAAACACTGCTAGAAAAAGAAGTTGAGTTGCTTAGCTCAAAAACACTAGTAAAGCAAAAACAAGAGCTAGGAGTCGAGGCAAGGCAAAGCTAGCTGGTGTCCCAATAACAATGCATAACAACTGTGCAAACCCTGTGATAGGGTCTCACGAGTCCACTTGCTCTGTAATAGTTTGGCGTGTAGTATGGTCTACCCAAGTGGAGGAGACAATGCCCGATTTGCTGCTATAGCACCATAGCTAATGAAATAATGAAATATTCCTTGTGTTAAACTTTGTTGTGCTTGTTCTCCCCCATCTCTTTATAACATAAGTGATTCTTGACCATGAGAGAGGTAAGTTGCTTCTTTACTGTTTCGTTTTTCCCCTCACCGTTTAGTCTTTAAGTTTAATATTTACGGCAAGGAATATTCGTTATGTTTTTTGTTTTATGTTTATGTTAGAACTTAGATTTAGTTTTTAACTTTATAACTATTAAATGAATAATTTTTTTTTTTTGGAAAAAAATGTGTATAGTTTTTTTGCATCAACGTTTTGGATCACAATCCATGATCCATCATTAGGAAGAGGATGAAAATGATATACAATTGCAGAACCAGCTCCTTAAAAAGAGAGAAAAAGACTTGACATGGAAAAACAAGAAACAAGGAAGTGAATTAATTAAAACAAATAGTATATAACTATTTTTGTTTAATGTTTAAAAAGTTATCTGCCATAAATTTCATGACCTATCAATTTGTTGCAAAAAGAACAGTACAAATTATTTTTGCCATAATTGCAATATTAATTTTTAAAACATTTTTAACACTAAATGTAATGGAATTATCGTTTGGCTGTAAATGTTCTTTGGTTTTTTGTTTTATGTTATAAAAATGGTTTAAGTCTAATATCATTTATTATTATCTTATGAGTATTTTTTATTAAGTTTATTATTTATTAAATTTAATTTATTAAGTACATAATATGTTTGTTAAATATATATTATTTATATTAAACTATATTATTAATACAACTATATATGTGTGTGTGTTTTATCAATGTTGTATCTAGCCGTATCTGTATCCGATACAATCCGTATCCGTACCCTATCCCTGTCCATGAAACTCTAGTTTTTTTGGAAGAAATTCCTCTAGGATTCCTACAGAGGTCTTCTAGAAGGAATTGCTATAGGAAATCTTCTAAGGTAGAGAATGATTTATTTTAATGCTGGGAATAGCTTCTACCAAAACTATGTCTACAATATTGGCTTGGTTTTGGAGATTGTATAGTTTTGAAATCACAGAATAATGTAAGCTATATATGAAATCTGACATAATCACACAACTTTTTTTTGTGAGGAAGTAGAGTATGGGGTTTGGATCATAAATTGATCCAACCCAAGCCATCTTAATCCTTTGGATTTTGATGATTTGTAGCAAAGGTGCTGGTTTGCAGATCTTCCAAACAAACAAACAAATCTAAAAACAATCAATTCTAATCTAACAAAACAATTAATCAATCTGGAAAATCAGATGTAGATGGGGAACTTGATGAATGGGCTGGCTCATTTGTTGATGAGGAAGAAGAAAAACTAATCGATCTTTGGTTGGAGGCATAGCAGAGATCTATGACTCGATAGAAGGCCTCGTCTCCTCCCTTTGCTATGAAGGGCTTCGATGGTATAGATAATGGTGGATTTGTTTTGCGTCACTAACGCATCAAAGCAGGAGAAATACAAGTTTTAAGGCAAATATTGAAGTACGGGAAAACATTGAAGGATAAATGAGAATTACTAGAGGTTGTTAGAGGAATCTAGGTTGTTTAACAAGTATTAATTTGCTTTGGAGACATAAACCATCACATTTTCATTTTAGTATGTCATCTTGGCTTTTTGTTAGAGTTGGCTATGATTGGAGCCACCTAGGATCTAGGACTTCATGAAAGCACAAGAGAGATCAAATGAGAGAATAATTCTATTCTATCAATGAATGCAAAAGATTGTTATTAGATTGTTCTTACAATGTACATGATATGCCTTGCTTATAAAGACAAGGATAAAATATAGGATGTTGTAGTCATGTGACAAGTGTCTTAATCCTATGACATGTGACAACTATAGGATAAGATGACAACTATCAACAACTATCAACAGCTAGACACAACTAGACACAACTAGAAACATCTAACATGTGAATTATGTGTGATGTGTGAATATTATTTAACTAATAAATAGTTAAATAATATGAATTATCCACACAAGGGTAAACCGGTTAGGTGAAAACCCTGTTCACACCAACACTTTTGAGGATTTGTGTCATCATTGGACTTGCCATGTTGGCCCGTATGTTTTTTGATCACTTACATATTTGCCCCCTCAGGATAGGCGTGTTGAATTAATTGACAAACACCATTTTCCAAAATGAGGCTATGGTTTTGAGTCATTGATCTATTCTTACATGTTCTTACCTATGACAATGCATGCTCATTGCCCCACACTTGAATTTACAAAACACGAAGACAAGATCAAATGCAACATATAGAAATCTTAAGCAAAATTGAAATGACTAGATTGACAAGAGGACTCACCATTTCTATGGGGTTTGAGATACTACCTATCTTGTTTGTCGTCCAACATCCCTCTAGCTCTTGAAACAAGAAAACCGAGTCAAGCATAGCATTGTGGCATTCGTTGGCAAGTACTCCACTCAAAATGAGGGACAAGAGGAATTACCATTTGTGCGGGGTGTTTAGGCGACTAATTGGGTTTCCTGCCATGACATACTTGCAAAAGGGGCTCCCTCTTCTCCAATGGAGAGAGTGTGAGACCATGATCAAAGAGATGGTAGTGACTTAGGGCATCGGTGAGAGACAGTTACACAATGAGCAAAATCCTCCTTTTTGTTTTAAATGATAAAATATTAGTTTTGTTGCCTAGAGGTGACAGGTTTGAGCATGGGTACGATTAGGAAAATATAACTTGAATTGTGAATTTTGGTCATTTTTCATGTTTTTTAAGAGGATTTTTAATTTTGAGGGTGCAACTAATGAATTTTCTGATTGCGCTAGTGACAATTTCATTGTAGTTGTGGTGAAATCACCACGACGATGATGTTTTTGCCATTTGCAAAATTGGTGATTTCAGCACTATTGAAAGGTCAATTACAGTTAATGATTGTCACTCATTTTTCAAGGTAAACTAACCATATTTTTATTTGTGGGTGTTTGTAGAGTGACTACATCAAGTGGAGTGGTGCTTGTGAATAGGATTGGTTTGGTAGGATCTTGTATTTATTGACAAATGAGAGGGGTCACTAGAGAATGCAAGCCTCATGATAGTGGCATAGATCCCTTTGGTGCCACCTTCCAACAAGATTCTATGTGACATTTTTAGTTATTGAGACGTGGACCAGAATACTTTGTGATTCCTACAGATGGAGGGGGGGTGGACTATCACTTTCTAACACATAGGATCTAGGGATTTCTGGTTACAAGGAGGAGACTTGTCTTGAGGGATCCTCAAGATAGGAGGGAGACTGATGCTTCGGTTGCTTATTTTGGTGATGTAAGTGAGGACACGGGCACTGAACCTAGGATGGAGCGGTTATTTCAACCATTCGGAAGGTCATTATGGGGATCATTGCCACCAAGTTAGCTAGTGACAAGGGATCCTACTAATCACTCATAGTTTAAGAGATTGAGCACCATGAGAGAAGATTAAACTAGGGGATCGATGTCCTAGCTCACACTTACCACAACCTGTACTGAGTTGCTTGAGTAGGGGTCTTGGCCATTAGTTGCCCTTCATTAATTATAAGTTGGATTCTAGAGCATTTCATCCCCTATTAGAGGGCAATGTTGATCCATGATCAAAGAGCACCCCAAGTGGTGATATGGGTGTATCCATACCTATTTGGACCTTGGTTCTCTAGGCCAAATAATTATCACCTTCTAGCAACTAAGAATCCAGAAGCATTATTTTTGGAGCATTTGAAGCCATTTTTTTTAAAATAAAAAGTGTGGGGTCTTTATCTCTCCAAAGTATTGGTAATTTTTGCACCCTTATTTCTCCTCGACGATTTATAGAGTTGATGCTATAAATGTTGTTGTTGCAGCTTTATTAGGCATTGAATATAGTAATTTGTTATGATGGATTTACTCGTAAATGTGAATTAGAGGCACCATTTATACCGAATGTTGCTTGTTTGCTACAAAATGTAACAAATAAATGGTTTGTATTTTTGCAATTTTTATTTTTTATTTTGCTTCAAGAAAAAAAATTAAAAATTTAAGTGCAATAAATGAAAATAATATAGTTAGAGCTAGTTCTCTCGCAAGAAAAGACGAGCCCATCAATGTTGAGGGGGATGACTTCCAAATAGAGACAAGGAGGACTTGTGAGTTACCACATTTGCAATCTCAGCTACAAGGAATACAACTCCTTGGAGGTAACACCCAGCAATCAGGTCTGTTTCTTCTCCCACTGGTGTTACTCCCTTTAGGCCTTCTCTATCCCTATTGCCCCAATTCCAAGAATCCTCCCCCAACAGGTTTATTCAGCAGATGATATCTCCATCTTTTGTCAATTAAAGAACTAGAGTCTTCTCCCTGTCTCCACACATAACAATAATCAAGCCTTTCCTCCTCTGAGTGGTGTTGTGACCAAATCACACATCGCCCCATTGCAAATGGGGACCCCCTTTTTTTTGAGCTCCGATGTTTTGCATGAGATCTTAGAGGATGCCTTAGGTTCATTTCCTCTGCCAATCCAATAAGTCTCTCTCCTAGAAGATTTTGCTTTATAACCGGAGGTCTTATCTGGAGGATGAACTTGCAGTGATGAAGATTCTTGATCAAATTCCATCCAAGTGATGAACAATGAGACCCTTCCTGAAGTATGTTTGAGACCCTGAAAAGTCTAAGTCTGGAGCCTGAAACCCTGAAATCCTGAAAAATTGACTAAGTCTGAAATCTGGTGAATCCTCCAAATTCTAGATTTTGCATGTTAAATCCGGTGGATTCGAGACCTATCTCAAACATCCTGAAAGGTATATTGAAAAATATTTAAAGTATAAGTAAATATATTTTTCAATATACCTTTACCCTCGAGGACCCTGAAAAACGCCTAACTGCTCCAGAGGATTCAAAAAGTTGATCCAATGCGACGGGACATCAAAGTGGCGCAAAATCGTGATCAAAGGCGCTTTCAATTAGAGGATTTCAAGTTGATGATCCCTTGCGCTTGAACAAATGCGCCCAAGGATAGAGGATAGAATCCCCATCCAATGCGCCTAGAAGGAGGAGAAGAATTCAGGTTTGTAAGAAAAGATCAAGAAGAAATCAAACCTCTCATCTACTGCGCCACATGTGGGAAGGCTTTGTTACACTTTGAAGGAGATTTCAAAAATCTTATCTAATGCGCTTGAGGAAGGAAAGGGTTCAATACAAATTTCAAAGACTTTTCCAAGGAGGATCCAAAATCTTTAAACCAATGCGCCTAGATAGGGAGGTCTTTATTGATCGTTTGAGATGAAATTCTAACCGGAAGATGAAATTGCTAACTAATGCGCTCTCCTCAAAGATTAGAAATAGTGATTTAGAGTGAAATTTTATGCAAAGATCTAATTTGGCATCTAATGCGCTTGGCTTGAAAATGCATGAAGTGATTCGTATATGTTATAAATCAAGTATTATCAAGGAATTGATGTTGCTTCTTTGTTTGTTTGTAGGAGCTAAGGAGTCGTTAAAGGAGCTAAGGGCTGGAATCACCTTCATGCTAGGAGTGAAGTCAACAAGTTGCAGTAGACGTCAAGTAGTTGTTCTAAGAAGAAGTTCAAGGATACTCTATCTACATCACTTCAAGTATCAACTACTTCATCTTCATCAATCAAGACTTCCAAAGGCATCCACTTTACTTCAAGGAAACCTCATATCATTAAGCTTCAAGTCTCCTTGGGAAGTTAGCTGCTCTATCATAAGGAAGGTGTTATCATCAAGTTGGAGCATTTCATATATTCTACTTCATTCAGGAAGCAGTCCACAAGAAGAAGGCATCATAAGCTGCTCAAAGTGATCACTTCAAGCATCATGTAGTTGCTCCAAGACGTCACAGCAAGATATATCTCAAGTCCTCTTCATCAATGACATCATGAAAGATCATACTTCAAGTTTCAAGACTCATCAAGCTTCAAGTCTCTTTGAGAAGTCAGGAAGCACTTCATCCTCAAATCAAGCAAGGGCATTCATCTATTCAAACTTCAAGTCCTTTCACCTTCAAGTCCAAGAGAGTCTTCTACTCTACATGAAGAAAGCCACATCATTATCATCATCATCTACTCCACATGAAGAAGCATCAAGGAAGATCATCAACTTACCTACAAGAAGAAGAAAGAATTACAAAGTCAATCAAATGAGCTACAAGTATCATACATCCAGTTGCAAGGAGATGTACAAGGCAAAGATCTATAGGATGTATTCCTAAAAGTTCAAACAATCACATTGAATACATCACATAAAGATGATACAATTTTCAAAGTATGCTGAGTTGGCATCTATGTGGCGAGTACACATCATTCAATTTTGATTAGTCGCATTATTTAATGCATTCAATGTATCATTTAATAAAAGAAGTCAAAGGGATTCCTATGTGGAGGAATATTTTAAATGCTTTCGCCTTACCTTATCACATTGGAAAACGTGCCTTCATTGCCTCTCTTTTTTGTGCTAAAAATAGCAAGTTGTTGTAACTACCTCTGAGGTGGCATGATTTGAGCGCTTGGCTATCAAATTGATCTTAGCCATTCAATGTATTCTGGGCACTATATAAAGGCCTTGTTGCCTCATTTGTAATATATATAGATCAGTAGATCATTAGTAATAGCAGAGAGTAGATTTTAGGAGTAGAATAGGAGGCTCTCAAAATTCTTTGAGAGGATTTGAAGCTGTTGTAAATATTTCTCAAGGTTAATGCAAAGACATTGGAGCTATTTGTTTGGTGTTCAGTGTTATCTTGTGGAATTGCATGGTTTCTTGTACTTAATGAAATGGAGAGATGTTTCAAGTATAAGTAAAGTAGATTAGAGCTCATTGTTGTAATGTATGTTGTATCTGAATATTTGATCAACTCCTAGCTCATGCTTTTAACATTCATCGCTGATGAAGTGTTGTGTAAAGCTAGTCTGAGCTATAATTTGTATAAGTTCGATTATGGATGCTTGTTTGAGCTGCGCCGTTTAATGGGTGCTCATATGAACCTTCATGATTTGAAAACCTTTCGCGTACCCTTAGGAGATTGCACCAACTTCATGTAGTTGTAGGCATCCTTGGCGAAGTGGAGTTAGGTTAAATCAGGAGTTTGTCTGTTTAATACCTCATCATTGCTTTATTGATCTTAGGTTAGATTCCTAAACCTTTATCTTTTTTCCATTTCTTTATCATTGCAACCTTGTATATACATATCATCCACACTGAAAGGAGGAACAAGCTAAACATGAATGAAGAGGAGTCTGCGTAAGTCCCTTTGTGTTTAACAGCAAAATCATACTTAGTCACTGAGCTATCTCTTACAAAATCATAAGAAAGGAACCTTGGAGTCATCTTGTTTGATCACATAGTTCAGCATTCGAGAGGCTTTGCTCAAGAGGGAGTCAGATACTTTGTATTTCACTCTAATTGTTGACTTGTCCAAAAACAATCATCAACAAGTGGTTCAAGTGGTTCTTGGCCAAATGTCATGACCCAGCCTCATCCAGTCGTGAACGATGGTGCTTGGACTGCCCCTCCACCTCAAAATATGCCCCATACTGCATCTCCCTGCCCACTGAATGCTACTCTTGGGGCCTCTGTGAGTGCTAATGGAAAATGAAAGAATCCAAAGAAGACCCAGCTCCTTTCCATGCTTTGCATGGCACTATCGAAACTTGAAAGTGTTAATTTGGTAGGTAAGAAAATTGATAGCATCTATTGGTGGTCAAGAAAATTGATGAAAAGGCATTCCAAATTAAATTTTAATCTATGGGAACACTGTATTGCAGCCCATAGCCTGAACTGTTTTCAGGTCCAAAAGGAGTGTAATCAACAGCACAAGGATTGCCTTGTTTATGTGGTTGAAAACTACAAATTCCTCCAACAAAGAGTGGAGGCTATTGAACATCTCGTTACACCTGACAATGCCAAGCTAGGGCTGGTGGAACATCTCCAACTAGTTGCCTCAGCCAAAGAAGCAAGCCCACTCAACCTGATAGCTCTGTAGATGCAACTATTAGAGGAGTAGAATGTAGCTACAATGTGTACAGGTCCCATCCTTGATCTGCTACCCCTACCAGATAGTGACCAGAGCCACCTTAGGCCCCCATGGAGAAATATTCCAACCACCCTTCTGGGAAAGGCTTTCCTGGACCCAAGAGGGGCCAAAATGAATATGTTTTGTTATGTACATGCAATCCAGTCTCAAAAGTATCTTTGCTGTTGGGACAATTTTTTCCTTGGAAATTTTTCTGAAGTATCATAGCAGATAGTACCATGAAGATTAGAGAACGAAGTATTAAACCAGTTCACTGTTTGCTGCCTTTGAACATATATATTGTAATTATATCAGTCTAGTCTTTCTCTGTAAAGTCTCATTTCTAGCTCTTTTGGTCACTGCCCATGGGTGGCACACTTTGAGTTGCAAATTGCATGGATGAAATGCCTTCGCTATTGCCCTGTCCATGCCAAGCTTTGGGGAATTACATATTTTTCTCCTTTAACAGAAGTGTCAGCTTTTATCAGAAAAATATCATCACCCTATTTGTTGACATTTATGGGTAATGAAAAACACATCATTAGACAAATCCCAAAGGGTGTGTCCTCAGAAAAAAGCTCATAAGTAGCAAGAATAAAAAATTCACTCAAGGGAAACCGTATAACAGGCAAAATAAATAAGAAGAGTGAGCAAAACTCCACTTGGTATCAAGAAAAGGAGTTATGAAAAATACATGTGCAACTAAATAACCAGCATCCAATGAAGCAAAACCACTCTTGGAATAAACTTGGATAAGCAGGTTCAATGATGAGAAAGGAGAAAATATCTCCTAGTATGGCTTTTTTCTAGGATTGCTATATGCAGATTCGAATTCACCTAAAGCACAATGCATCATTTTTTCTTTTATTGATTGTTTGTTCACGTAGCAGCAAAAATCACTTGGGAAAAAATATCAGCAAACCAAAAGATAAATATTTTTTCCAAAAAAATCAGATTTTCAAGTAATACAAAAATATGTCAAAAATAAAAGAGAAAAACCTGCTGTTTTTTAAATTTAAAAGCATTTTAATAGCATAGAAGTATAGAGAGCAAATAAAAACAGGATGTTAGTAGGAAATCTCAACAAAGGCATTCCAATACGAAGAGGCGAGAAGTCAAAATCATAGAAGAAGAAATTATGAAAAAGTCACGATTAATTGTAGAAATTGCAAATCGCTGGGATTTGCAATTTTTTCCCTAAGAAAATTGCTATTTTTAAATTGAATCGCAGTCAACATTCTTTTACCAGATTTTTCCTGCATAATCATGAAAAAATTGCAATAAAAATGCTGAAATCGCTTGTAGTCGCAGGTTCTAATGATTTTTTACTTTGGCCTACAATTTTTTTGTCTGGCTAGGGTTTTACACACATTTCCTGTCGTAATTTCCTGTCATTTTTGTGCCCTAATTTGCTTGTCATGGGATGGCTGCAAATTTTAACTGGAGATTATTGTAATCATTGTACATAGTGTAAGATCAAATTATATACAAAGGCTATAAATATTGTAACTGCTATATAATTGTAAGTTCAGATTATTTATTCAATTTTTAGTTAACATGAAACAACTCCTACAACAGATAAATGATTTAACTTGAGATTATATTTTTTTATATACTATAAATGTTGTATATAGTGTAAGATCATATTATCTACAAATGCTATAAATATTGTAACTACTATATAACTGCAAGTTCAAATAATCTATTCATTTTTTAGTAAACATGAAACAACTCCTATAACAAATATCTCGTAGAATACCAAAGATAATAAAAAATTATGCAACCCTTCCTATTGAAACTTAAACAAATATCAAACAAGAAAATGAAATTGACTACAAAGCCCTAGAAGTACCAGTAACAACTGACTGCATTTGTATTACTTGTGAAAATAAAGATATTAACTATTTATTGCATTCGTAGTCATGTCTCAAGTTACAAACTAATCTTCTGTTCAATCATCACTATGAACTATCAAACTCAAGTTACAAACTATTACTTCAATGGCAATCAAAATGTTAATCAAAAGTTTTATTATTTGTGAAAGATATTATAAAGTAGTTTTCATTGTTGGTTATCTTCAAACTATTTAGACTGAATATTAGTCTGTCTCTTCACTCACTATGTGCAAAACCAGAGTTTCATTAGGCCTTAGTTGAATAGACTAGAACAAAAATTTTAAATTGTCCACCTAATTGCACACGTGGCTAAGTAATTTGTTTTTGCCTCCATGGCATGTACAAGGCCATGTCAACCCCTCAAGTTAGGCTGCACCACTCTCTATCCCTCTCTCCTAATCAACACTATCTATCATACTCATACTAAAGTTGCATTCACGTGTGATTATCTTGAAAGCTACAATAACGGTTGCTAGAATGTCCAGTTGAATGCTTAAAGCTCTTTGTTTCATTAACTTTCTATTTAGAAGATTCTAAAAATCACAACTGATGTTGAAAGGTGTTTGTTTCAATAACTTTCTACAGAAAAGATTCTAAAATTCAAAACTAATGTTGAAGGGTGTTTGTTCCAACAATCAATGATTTTTGGAATGATGTTGAATATGTGCCAGTTTTTTTTTAACAGTTAATGATGGTGATGATTTTGTGACTTTTATATCTCTGTAGATGAAGGTTAGAGCCCATATGCAGATTGGAAATGGCACAAAGAGACTAAGGACAACACTCCCTCCACACCAAAGAGGTGTATGATTCCTACCAGATGAAGAAATTGAAGATGTTAACGAGGCCACTGTGCAACCAGTTGAGACAGTTGTTCAAATCAATCCAGGTGTTAGAACCAAGAAGATTTTAGTGCAATGAGAGTGGCCCAAACATGACATGGAAGGAGCTCTTCAAGATGTTGAGGATAATAGAATTTCAACAAGGGGTGTAACAAAGAAATGGGGAATCCCTACTAGCACACTAAGCAACTAGCTAGGTGATCTAACTTCCACTCCAAAGAAAGGTCCTCCTACAGTCTTGAGTGCAGACGAAGAGGAAAAGATTGTGGAATGGTGTAAAGAGGTGGTTGCAGTGGGCCATGGACTTGCGATTATCAATCTCAAGGCAGAAGTTGCACACATTTGCCAGTCACAGTCGAACCCATTTAAGGATATGGGTTGCTTGGTAAATCATGGTGGACTGGTTTTAAAAGGCGTCATCCAGAACTTACATTGAGGATAGAGGAAGGCCTCGATAGAGACAAAGCACTAAACTTGAGGCTTGCGGTTGTGTCTGCATTCTACATGACACTATCAAAAACTTATGATGCCAATCCATATGGTTCTCATAGAATATGGAATTGCGATGAAATCGACATCCAAGAAGGGAGAAATGGAGTCACGTGGCTGTTGGTGAAAAGAGGTAGTCGAATTGTATCATACATCATACCAAAGAGTAGAAAATGGCTTACTATATTGTGTTGTGCGAATGCTGTCGGACAAAGCATACCAGTTTTATTTGTTCAAGGTAAAAAACAACTTATAAATTATATTTTTGGCTATGAACCAGGTGCATGGATGGCTGCTCAACTCCACACATGGATGACAAAAGAATTCTTTCTCAACTGGTTGCATCACTTTGCAAGAGTAGTTCTAGGTGGTGTTTCACCAACCAATAGACACTTGCTGATTTTTGATGGCCATGGAAGCCATGTCATTGTAACAACAATCCAAGAGGCAAGGTCATTAGGGATTGACTTGTTGACACTGTCAGCTCACACTTCACACAAACTTCAGCCACTCGATGTCAACATGTTTTCTGCATTCAAATCATATTTTAAATATGAAGAGCAGCGTGGCTAGCCAAGTTCCCAAATATAGAAATTAAGAAGGTAGAATTGGCAGTAAATCATTTCAAAAAGCATTGATTGTTGCAAACATCAAAGCAAGATTCAAGAGGACAAGAATATGACCACTTAATCTTGATGCACTTATGGAGGACATGCATCCTAGTGAACATTTCAGTTTAGTGTACACAATGATGCTTTTGCAATGCAGAACATTATCAATCTTTCAAGAGTTGATGTCTCAAAAGTAGAAGTGGCAAACAACCTGCAATCAGGCCTTGCAATAGGGGAATTACTTACAACACCTCAACTAGCGGTAAAGGAATGTAATGATGCAATTGAAAGTAATTCTTTGGAGGGTGAAGTCTATGTTGGGATGGAAAAAACTCAACATGATCAGCAAGAAGATGGACTTAGTCTTCCAACTTAGCCAAGTCAACCATCACTGTTATTGGAGGGAGCTATGAACTTGGGATTTAACTTACATCCCCAAGAAGAAGAAGGCACACTTTCCTTCCCATCTCCGCTCCCCACATTGAATGTGTCTGAAATGGTACATTACTATGCTGATTGTGGAGGTTGGGATGGTGGAGATAATGGTATAGACTTGGAAGAAACTCAGGATAATGGGGCAAATTCCAACAAGGGTCAACATGGCAGTCATGTAGAATTGAATCAATCATTGGGTGCCCAAACTAACTCAAACATCAGCCAATTCCTTAAACTACCTATTCACAGTGTCAAGGAAAGACCGAGGAATGTAGGGGACAATGGAATTTGATAGAGTCAACAATCTCAACTCCTAACGTTAGATGATCTACATGAATCTTTTGATGGAGCAAGAGCAAAGGAAAAAAGAAATTGAAGAGATGAAAGTTAGAAAGAGAGAACAAATAGAGGAGAGAAAGGCAACCAGAATTGTTGCAAAAAAAATGGAGCAAACAAAGTTAGATAGAGACCTTCCATGACAAGCAAGAGAACAACATAAAATTTTACAAAGGTAGGAAAAGGAACATAAAAAAGAGCAAAAGAGGATCCAAAGGGATCAAGAAAGAAGGGAAAAAGAACTTGAGTTGGTAAGGAGGGCTTTAGATAGGCAAAGGCATTTAAGAAATTCATTGAACCCTTTACTTGAACAACATACATTGTTTATGGAGATGATGAACATTCATATCCCTCACTAATCTGCTGCAATGGATTGTACAGGTTTCACCCTATCTCATATAACTAGCACTGCAATTTCACCAACAAGGGAGGAGAGCATGGGTGGGATAATTTTTTCAAGCAACCAAACAACACTAACCTCCATGACATCAAGTCTGTTGTCTTTCCTCCCATGGTTTGAGTGAAAAGGGTTCTTTAGTTTTTGGACTGTAATTATTGTACTCAAACAAGTTTGATATTGTAATCTAGGGAGGCATGTTTTGGGATTTTGTATGTCAATCATAACCTCCATTTATAGCCAAACGAGGGAGTGAAATGAAAAAATGCCTTGTCAAACAATAAACAATTGCCCAAAAAATACACGACATAAACGAAATGAGCAAAAAAAAAGAAAACAAGGTGGGTCATTTTCTTACTGAGGTATGACAACCTCAACTTCTGTTTACAGCGAGACCGAGGAGTGAAATGAAGAAATGCCTTGTCAAACAATAAACAATGGCTCAACAAATACACGACAAAGACAAAAGGAGCAATTAAATTTAAAAAACTAGGTGGAAAATTTGCCTTAGTGAGGTATGATGACCTCACCTTCCATTTATAGCCAGACAGAGGACAAAAATTAAAAAATGGCTTCTCAAACAGTAAACAAGAAATATATAGTAGCCTAAACAATACACAAGAGAGAAGAAATAATTAAATAATAAAAAACCAGCTGGTTCATTGCCTTAGTGAGGTATGAAAACCTCACCTTCCATTTGAAGCTAGACAGATGAGAGCAACCATTCCAACCAATGAACAGACTTCCACCTCCTCTTGTCATTCCCTTCATGCATGCACCAAGAACCTCCCCACTAAATCCCTTCAAAACCATGGATGAACAAGAGCTGAAGTGAACAGCTTCTGGTGCAAAATGTGATGAGTTTTCTGAAAGAAGAGGGTTGGTAGTGAGTTGGTGTTTCATGTTTAATATTGCGTACTACAGCATTGAAGGCGACATCGCTTCATATCTAGGCACCATCCCATACACACATTCACGGAAGCAAATTGAGTAAATGCGACGGTGTGGGAGTAGAGTGTGGAGCAGCGACGGATAAATGTTTGTGTTTGATTGAAACATGTAAAGATGCATGCTGTGAACTCGGCATTGTGAACACATCCTCCATTCATCATGATTTGCCAACGAGGGTCCACATGCTCCACCTTCAATCAACCTTAATTGCGAGGGGGGGGGAGGGGTGTCTACTTGTCCTCATCCTCCACATGTAAGCTGACTTAGACACCCTTCAAAACAAGATTTTTAACTGTCCACCTCACTACACGTGTGGCTAAGTAAAAAAAAAAAAAATTGCCTCTGTGACATGTAGAAGCCCACATGGACCCTGAAAGTTAGGGTGCACCACTATGGGGCTCTCTCCCCTAGTCTTCATGAATCAACATTGGGTGGAGTTGTTATAGCTCAGGTTTCAGTGCATTTGAAAAGCATTAAATGTAAAATATATGTATAAAAGCTTGTAACATCATTAATAAGTATGGAGAGATTACAGGGCCATCTTGGTTAAAAGAGGCCATATCAATGCATAGGCGATTAAAATTACTTGCATTGTATGCAAATGCAGGTTGAGATCTTTTTGAAAATAAAATTTGAAAACAATGGAAGGAAATGGAATAGAATAGAAGATTTTTAAAGTCCACAAGGCCAAAGAAAGCCTATGGGACAGTGGACCTTGCGATTTTTGCTTTCTTAAGCTCTAATCTTTTGCTATTCAAATTGAGCTCCCCTGTTTTCTCAACCAACTCCTCAATGAACAAATCTTGTAAAGAAGTTGCTACTAAATTGTTTATGTACTTGACCCATATGTCGGTGTAAGCTTTACTTTCCAAAATAAAGTGCTTTTCTGTTTCCATTGCCCCAACCAATGTGAGTGATCTATCATTGTTGATGACATCAGCGTGCCATATACATTATGTTAGCAACCTGTATGGATGATGTCAACAAATTGTAGGTGGTTGGACAACACCAAATGAGTGATCAAGGAGCCGAAGTCGTTGAGGACTGTGACTGAACAGCAGGAAATTAGCACACACAGGCAAGAGACTGTGAAAGAAATTAAACATGGTAAACATGAGAGATTTTTTTTTTTTAAATAACATATGCATAAACACAAGAAATAGAGTACAACTTTCTAGGTAATTTCAATCTTGAAATCATAACATAATTGAAGCTAAAATCACAGAGAAATCCTTTTACTTTTCATTTACATTACATAAAATGCACTTGGCATAAAGAATAGTTTTACCTCAAATTTAACTGTCACAAGCCTCGGTGAGTCTTCTGCTTTAGAGGGAGAGCATCATCCGAGTGTTTTACCTCCAACCATAGACCAACAGTCTCCCGCACACCTTCCTTCCTGGAAGTGGCCCTACCCTTCATGAAGGGTATAGATATAAGGAGCCAACAAGTTTTTGCCATATGAGTCCTAGTGTTGAGTCCTACATAACTTCAATCGACCATACAACTCTAGATCCCTTCGAGCTAAGTATGATCATACTGATTGGTCATGCCATCGAGACACACCTTTGACTCGACTTGGAACTATCTCACCCTTCAGTTGACTTTCTTCATTTAGTAACTCTAGACACCAACTTGTCTATACTGTAGATCCATTCTAGTCTATCTGCCTAGAACTAATCCTTAATCTAGGATTTACATGCAATAAATATATTTAGGTAATTCTTAACCTTTTAGAGATTTCCCCCTTTTGCATATTTGTAACTTCTAGGGTCTATGACCTTCTGTCACTCATCTCTCTGTCTCAAATATCACACAACTTTGGTGTATTAAAACAAGTTTCGACTTTATCATAGAATCACTTAAATTCGATGAAGTACTACTAAAACTCTTCTTGTCTTGTTTTATGGTTCCCTTGACCTTTCACTGTCATCCAACTCGGTTTTCTACACAACTTTGGTGTATTAAAACAAGTTTCGACTTTATCATAGAATCACTTAAATTCGATGAAGTACTACTAAAACTCTTCTTGTCTTGTTTTATGGTTCCCTTGACCTTTCACTGTCATCCAACTCGGTTTTCTTGACCTTTCACTGTCGACCAATATATGTACATAAACAATGTCATATTCGACATAAGAGTTATAGGTTTCCTAAATCCTTCAGGCCTTAATACTAGGGTTTAACTTCTCTAACCCAATGCATAGAAATATCAATATCCTTGTTTCCCAAAGATAATAATATAAATATATAGAATAGCATGGAATCGATTACCACCAGTCTTCCCTAGACCTCTTGGTTTTGTTTGAATCCACATTCACAAAACATGAATAAGTCTAATATATGAGGTGTATTCTCATTCATATAATTTCTTGATAAAAGATAACATTTTTCACAACTAGTCTTTGACTAAGTTCGATCTTTCAACCCTAATAGGTTAGAATAAAAAAGACAATAAATACTTTTTACCTCTTGGTCTATTTAGGTCTATCGACCTTCGATAAAAGAGAGGTTATGAACTTATACATAATATTCCTTGCATATATTCCACCTAAACCCTTTCTATTCAAAGAAAATAGCGACTAAACACTTTAAAAGGCAAGAATAAATCTATAAATTAATCAGTCTTTATCATAGACTAAAGGTTCAATTCCCATTTTCATAGGTTCTATCTTTTCTTACTTAAAAGCCAAGTATAATAATATGATATTGCGGGAGTACGGTATCCTCTAGTCTCCTCTAGGCCACTTAGGCACTATACTATTCTCGTTACTCATAATACATAAAGTACGAGTATAATAATATAAACCTTCTAGCCAAGGTCAAACTTATATCACCATTCAAAGTTATTCTTAGTGATAACAATATCATTCTATCTCAAATGAATATATCATTTTCGAAATCTTTTCTCTATAGGCAGAAGGCTTATACCATTATCTTAAAACACAAGGTTTTACCTTCTATTTAAAATCATGATAATGCTACCATTATAAATATTCTAGATCAAATACAATCTAAAAATTCTCAGTGGTTTTGAGTCATAATTAATGGTATAATATTCTCAACCTCTCTGTCTCCTTTCATATACCAACTCTAGATATAGGAAGGATATAGGCTCATGCTCAGCACCTTTGCATGTAAATAAATGTACTTGTCACAATCAGAAATCCCATATAACTTGCTAAATAGAATCTTTAAGTGTTCTTGTAATCTTGACACTTATCACTAAGTCTTTGATTATAAACCACCAAGGAAATGAAAGGAATAGCTTTCATTCAGGGTGTTCGAGAGCTTCTAAATCCTTCAAAGATTGTATAACCTATGAAATAAGATCATTTGACTTACAGTTAACGGTGTAACTGGCCTAGACTTAGGTTTAACAAAAGTTGAACTTAAGTAAACTATTGAACCTGTCGATACCATGTTAGCATGAGAATGTTTCTGTATTTGACACATCAACTAAGTTCTGAGTATTTCGAACTCAAGAGAGGAGAAAGTTTTAAACCTAATTCTTCAGTTAACACTTGTATTAACAATAGTTAAGGCCAAGATTATTTCTAGCTTGATTTTGTCTCTAAATCCCCTGCACCCTAGGTGCGGTTTTCAAATCACAGCAAAGTAAAACTCTCTTATACAAGACTATCTAAATCTTCATGGTCGCAGTAAATTTAATCCTACTGATTATATAAATATCTCTCAAGATTTATGAACTATAGTCATGCAAATTTTACAGGTTGCATATATATATAACTCAATAAGAAAGAAACAAATGTTTATGAGGAGGGTCTCCTACCTTTACTGAGTTTCTCATCCAACTGTCGGAGTAGTAGCTCTTTGTAATCATTGATCACTGGACTCGTGAGTTTGTTTCCTCTGTCAAACTTACTAGACATAAAACGTTCCTTGGTCCTACGGACTTGCAGCATAAGAAGTTCAAGAAATACGCTGATAGGAACAACCGGCGAGTTTAAAAATTTATACCTGTAGGAAAAAACCATTCATGAGCACTATAATGCTCTCATATATCAAGCCTTTTGGCTCCTACTTCCACCTATTATTCCCTGGCCAAAGATATTCCCTTCCCCTGTTTAAAACCGTTTTTGGTAATCTCCCCTGAGTTTGTTGTCACGTTTTTCCTTTGCTAGGTTGGGTATGGTGGCGCGGCCTTGATACCAGAGACACATCTCCCTCTCCCAATCTCCATGCTCTCTCTCTCTTGTTAATAATTACTACCCCCTTTGTTTTTCCGTTCCCCACCAAATGTATATCTTAAGCGATATCCATCCATCAGAAACAGAAACCGTTTTAAAAAACGACTCCCTCACTCTCTTAACTGCGGAATCTAAGGCAGATTCAGTGCACACAAAACGTACTTCAACAACATGCAAGAAGTGGACTATGACCACTCTCTTTCGATGTGCTAAAGAGAGTTAAGTGTTCCAATTATATGGATAGGTATCAATTGCACAAAAAACTATCGTTCCATTGCAAAGGGAACACTTCGATGGGGTATAATAAATATAACTTATAATGATAATTAAATAAATAATAAAACATCATTATAGTGTAGGAATACATATGATGTATCCTCTAATGTTCCAAACACTTGACCACATAGCTTCCTTAAAGGCTTATCTCTTAATTTGATATTAGACTTCTCTTAAGTCGTGGGTATCTCCAATTTACATGCCTCCAAATGCTCTTAGCTCGAGCATGAAACAAGAGGAGAATGTGGGTAATAAAGTACCACGATACAATGACTCTCAAGAAGACAAACAAAGCTCTCAGGTTGGTTAAGAAATACCTTTTCTATAACAGAGGTTATTATCAAATAAAACCATAAGCAACCTCGCACCAACCATTCTAAATATTTACGTAAGATAATTTAAAAAATATAAATAATATTAATCAATAAAGATACTAATAATGTACAAAAAGTGACTGGGTTGAGATATTCTCCCCTTCACATATAGAAGAAAAATCACGTCGATTCCAATTAGACAAAAATGGAATTCGACGTTAAAACTATTAACAAGAAGCACGCTATCAATTCTATCAACTATCGACCATTTCTCGTCGATGGTGACATACCAACTAGGTTACGACAAAATGTAGACTTATTGGATCTTTTCGACAAATCGACAACTGTTGAGTCGAAACCAAACTTAGACTAGGTCAATTACTACTTACCAATCTGGTCGACGGTTCACCAAAATTATAAAGGCACAAGACTCAAATGGCAACCAATCTGTCCTTTCCAAATATCTATACTATTCTCTCAGATGATGCTCTCCCTCTTTTCTCAGAGAGACGAAACCTGTTCCCTGAATGCAACTTGCAATCACCAACTCAAGATTAATGTATCAATAGTTATTTCATAATCCTTATGAAATCATAACATCTTGACAACTTATAGACACATGTCAATTATAGTCAAATAAACATAACTCATGAAGACATTGATCTTCCTGACATTTTCACTAAACGTCAAATCATTGAATCATGCGAAAGCACTTGCTAATTACTTCAAAAGTAAAAAGTAAAACATAGTCAAAGTTAGGGATGTAACAGTGAAGGAGCCGAAGTCGTTTAAGTCACCACGTCCAATAAAATGCAAACACGTGTAGAACCCTTTTCTAACAATAAAATTGTCTTTCGAAGACAAAATCGAGATCGAACGGTCAAAATTGGGTAAAACTCATGATTACACTCGATTCGGCCTATTAAATCGCAATTTTTTCCCGATTATTCGGGAAAAAATCATTAAAATCTCGTTGCATGCGATTTATTGATAAAATTGTGATTTTACAGGGAAACAAAACGCTAGAAATGGCGATTCACAAGTACTTGTGATTAAAGATTTTGTTGAGCCAATTAGATTCATGAAGAGCATGATGTGTGAAGCAAAACCACTCTTAGAAAAATCGTGACAAGTGGGTTCAATGATAAGAAAGGAGAAAATAACTACAAGTACCCTTTTTCTGGATTGATGTATGTAGATTCAAGTTCATATAAAGCATGATGCATCATTTTCTTATTGTATTGTTTAGATAGAAGCAAATATCGTTCTAGGGAATTTCTTAGCATCCCAAAAGATAAAGATATTTTCAGTTTCTCGAGATATTATTGGAAAAAGAAATCAGGAACCCAACAAATGCAATAAAATTTTAAAAAAGGAGAAATAACTGATGTTTTCTACATTTAAAGCCATACTAATTGCATAGAAAGTGAGAGCTTGAAAGTAAACAAGAGCGTACACCATGAATTTTGAAACATGGATTTTTCTCATTAATTTTGAGATCACTAATTATAGATAATCCAATATAAATCTCTTTAACAATGTAAATAAATGACTGCAAGAATGAAAATGAACCCTTAATGCAATAGAACACAACTAATGTAAATACGACCTGTTAACCCTACCCTTCTCCTTAACTATCAAGTCCAAGAGACTAATCTATACACAAAATGGTAACTACAGTTCACAACAAAAGTCTTCCTAACCTCTTCAAATACCTCTTAAATTTACAGCAGTGGCAAGTGTTTCCAGACAGCAATGTCCTGTATTAACAACGTTTCATATTAATCATTTTGATCAGTAATATTTTCTATAATGTTGACAGCAATATTGATGCCCATATTAATTGATCACAGTACTAATAAGGATGCTATTAAACACCGTACTGATCAAGAATGTATAGGTCACAATAACGACATAATGGTACTGATCAGTGATCATAAGAAGATTACTTATCACAAAAGGATAGTTATGTCAAAAGACAATGATGACAACAACAATCTCAACCGGTACAACATTATTAACAATTGATATGTAACAATGAAAATTGCCAAACGATTGCCTCAATAATACAACTATTTTACAAATGGAATAATAACAACAATATCCATTGATAAGTACAAATGACAGTAAGTCCACAACAGTACTAGCATTTGTGATGCAATAATAATGACAAGCCAACGGATAGCATAATCATTTGACAATTTTGTCTAGTAATGACTATGCTCACAAATCGTAAATAATGACAGCAGCGTTTGCTGTTGTCAAAGGTAACAGTGATAATCACTAATCACAACAACAATAGTCATGTTCCCTATTCACAAGATTTTCAAAACCGATTATACCAGGTGTCTTAACAATTGTAGATAACTACGTTCATTTTACAAATAACGACAACAATAATTGTTGTTGCCTCTTTGCAAAAGATCTAACTGCTATACAATAATGGCACTTGGAAATCTTAACAGCTACTTACACCATTCAAGGTGTATAACCCGTTTATAAAAGTTCCAGAGAAGAATGATAAAAAAAATTGCAGGTCTGATGCTTATATAGAAAAAAAATAAAATTATTGTGATATTATTGGTGATATATGACCAATAATTTTGCAATATATTGGTGAGAATTTCTGTCAAAGTCATGGTCAAAGATATTTTGAAAAACTTGTGATATTTTCAAGAAAATGTCGGGAACCCTGCTGAGAAAAGATACATTGGAATATATCGGGATATTTTAAAGATATTTGCTTCTATGGTCTAGACTCTGTAGAGTATCATAAGATTTTTACAACTAATCTTAAAAATAAAATGATAAATCTTGCACGGCAGTATATTCAAAGTCAATAATGCTTAATGAGATGTTACCGATGTCTCCAGAAGTTCTTGCTTTGCTCCTTACCAGCTTGTAGTTGTGTGCCAAATTTAACAAAAAATTAGCTAACTGCCTTCATTATTAATTGAACAGTGCTCTTATTCTAATATGATGTTACTCAAGTTTTGACGGCTTAAGATAAGAATCCAATAATTATTAAGATTTTTTTAGGGTTAGGAATAGGTGAACTTCAGTGTGGATGTAGTTAATAATTATTTCAAGGGATATATGGATGTGGTAGGCGTATTAGAATAGCCAGTTCATCTAGTCATAAACACAGGCAAACGGTTAGGCTTCTTGCTTATTAGAACTGCAGCAGAGTTGTCATGGCTCACAGACTACATACATTGTCAGATAATAGGGTCCAGCTGTCCTAATTGTCTCATGGATCTGCAGTAGCATTGTATGATGAAAGTATAGGCCTGTGATCTATAGCTGGTCTCCATCACCGCAGTTAACCGCCGAAGTCCTTTAAATTTTTTTACATGTATTCCTGTATAATTCTGATCAGCTTTAAAATTCATAAAATTCACAAATATTTTATTAACAAAATACAAAAATTCATGCTTAGGCTAATTCTCTCCTGGTTTCAACAAGGCACAAATGTGAGGACTGTTTAGGTCTACCATGGGAATGCAGGGATGGATGATATGAGGAAATTAGTTGGATAGACCTCTGTGCATGTGAGAAAATTCAAAGGATGCTCAAAGTTGCCCATCACATCCAAGAGTGCTTCCAAATACCCAGTGTTCCAACATTGATTTTTTTCATTAATGTTGAGACATGGACCAGCTAGGACTCGAACCTAGGACCTTCCATTGCTGCTGGAGTGCTCTACCACTAAGCTACTGGCCCCTCTTGGACCAGTCCATCGTCGGTCCGGGTGTGGCTTATTTCCAACACCAACACCCCCCCTTAAGCCACACCTCTAGTGTGCTTGGGGCTCCTAACCTGGGCCTGGCTTTGATACCATGTTGAGACATGGACCAGCTAGGACTCGAACCTAGGACCTTCCATTGTTGTTGGAGTGCTCTACCACTAAGCTACTGGCCCCTCTTGGACCAGAGCATCGTCAGTCCGGGTGTGGCTTATTTCCAACACCAACAGTTAACTCATGCTCATCAGTGAAACCATGGGCATCATTTTGTCATGCATAGCATATATAAAACCTAGAACATCAAATGACATCAAATTAAATGTGATACCCAAATATCCGTGATTGTTCACTGTTCAGTAATATACCTCGAAGACCATCATAAACTAGTAGCAAGACCATCAACAAACTAGATTAAAATGGAAAACAAATATTAATATGTATTTTATCGGAAGCATAATGCTCAAATAACCTTAAAGTCTACCATTCTTACTTTTTTACTTTTTAAGTAAAATATTTATGTGTGTTATTTTAATTGAGTGATTGAATAAGAATGAATATACCCTTGTGTGGAGCAATAGGAAATTGGTAACTCCTATACCAGTGAATTTAGCGTCAATTATGAGAATTTCCTGAAAATTCCTATTGAGGCACAGATCAAACAGTTGTCATATCTATGGAGATCTGAAAATAAAGGAGGATAGTTGTTTCCAGATAGAATTACCATAAATGTTTACCTGTGAAAATGTGAAAAGATCTAATTGATTGAATTATATTTCCACTGAGAATGCCTTTTGTAAAGAGCTTCCTATATTAGATATATTATGGTCATATTTCATGTTTTTGGTAAATTTATTGGATTTTTGTTGATGAAATACTTATGGATGCTTATTGTTTATGTCTGTTTTTTATTCAATCAGAGCGGTGGATAACCAGGTATGTTTACATGCTTTTCAGCTAAGGTGTCATTTTTTTTTCTTATATTGAGCATGCAACTCTACTAGTTCAGTTTATAAATCATCATATTCAGCTTATTTTCTTTCTAAATGCAGCTCTATGTTGCTACATGTTCGCCTGCTCGTGATATAACTGCAGGCTATACTGCATGGGGTCACTCCACTCTTGTTGGGCCAGTAAGAGATAACCTGCAATAATTTGATTTTGGCTGTGTTATTTGTATCTTGCAATCGAAATTTTCCTGTGGTGTATTGCTGAGCACTGAAAGGAAGAGATTCCTGCTTGGATTGTGTTACTTGAGTTACAGTTTGGAGAAATTGTTGCAACAACAGAGCATGAAGAAGCAACAGTAATAGCTGACATTGACTATTCTCTTATAGAGGAAAGAAGGTACTATGCCCATAGACACCAAAAAATGGAACAATTAATTTTTTTGGATAACAGATTTTCAAGAACCAGAATGTGACAGCTTAGTTTTAGTCCTTGCAGACGACATCTCTTTTGCTCTTGGTGCTTTTATTGATATGTTTATTATTCTTTTCAACCTCTGATCTATCTTCCATGCAGGATGAATCTCCCACTTGGAAAGCAACGACGTGGTGATTTATATCAACTGGTTGATATTGACAGGTTGAATTTGGAAAACCATTGATAATGCTTTACACATTTTCAAGAAGACTATCAAAATGCCCATCATTTCTGACTTCTCATATGCAATAATTTAGTATATTTATTAAAAATAGTGCTCATGAATGCATCCAATATCAACAGTAAAGTATCAAGAGATAATAACTACATTTTCTTTGGTTAATATTATAGAATGCTTATCAATCTGACTTGGGAGAAAATTGTCACTTTGTTGTTGGTTGCCTTGAACCACATCAAATCTCTATTTATTTTGTGAGTAGTTTGATCCTTACATGTTCTGGGAGGTTCAAAGTTTATCCTGTTAGGCTTTATTGTGCTTCAATTTCAATGCATAAGATACTTCTATTTGAATGAGTTTTGGTTCTACTGGTGGACTTTGGATTGATCTCCTTATGTTGAATGGATCTTTGCCCTCACGGCTCATCTTATGTTAAGTGTATCTGGCATGATGTTTGTCTATATTGGTTATTTGGTTATATCTAATCAACCTCAATTTCAACTTCTGGTATCATTCTCTATATTTTAGAAAATAAACCATTTTGTAGAGTACATGATTTACACATTTCCAAATTTTTTAGAATGCATTACAATTACAAAAAAATTCATTGCCTCGGATATTAAGTTGTCGTCGTTTATCTTTTATTTTTATATTTTTCAATGCTTTTTGGGAGGTTTTTTTCCACAAAATACTTAAATGACTTAACACATTTAATTTTTTTTACCAATGGATTTACTTCAAACAAGGAAATCGAGGTTTTCTAGGTAGGTAAACCACTATATTGTAATGGTGTATAATGTTAATACGACATGAACCTTATTTTCTCATGACGGAAGCAACCTACCAATATTAGATAAAATGGTGGTTATTGCACAGAATGGCATATCATGTTGAAAGAATGTCATCTCGAGTAGAATTCAGAACAAATTCACTTGCAATTTACCTACTCTAGCTTCCTTGGATTAAAATGTTTATATGTAGTATCCTTACACATGGTTTTTAATCTAAATATGTAACTTCAAAAGAAAAAAGTACTCCCCTTGGTGCCAATTTGATATATGCACATTGATAATATTGTTAATGAATCATGATGAGAATGTGTCCTTCAGTCCGCTAAAAGCTCATGTTTTTGATATTGGTAAGTTGCAAACAAAGGTGCAGATCCCTATTACAAAAGCCACAGGGGCAACAAAACAACAATAGACTAATAGCTAACTAACATAACAGTATCACAAAAGTCCCAATACCAAAAACAACAGATACATAAATTACTTAAGCAGAGCATTCCAATCATCACTGAGGAAACCCAGAAGCTCCTCCTTACTAGCAGTCTTGCCTTCCTTGTCAACCTTATCATTTTGAGTTTCTTGCAGAATAGTCAGCGACGTGGTAGCACGATGAATAACTTTAGAGCACATGGTAGCAAGCACTTTCACTTTGTCCTCCACAATGAGCAACCTCTTCTTAACATCATCTAGATTTTCATTGAACTGGTTGCAATTATCACAGTCCTTAATGTTGGCCGCTTCCTTTTTAGGGGTTTCCAAGATCTCAACTTCCTCCTGATCAGTTTCATAATAGGAGTTATTTAACTCCTCGAAATGGTTGGTACCCGCCTGTTCCTCAGGTTGTTCAGGGGTCGACTTAACCTCCTTTATCTCCACCTCGTCCTCTTGGTCCGAAGTCGAGGAATAATCCACAATCTTCAGCACAGACGTTTTACCCCCAGCCAATTTGCTCGACCTTCGAATGCTTGGCATTCTCACAGTGTTCCCCTTGATCTCAATATCTTTGTCCACCTTAGCAACTTCATCCCCTTGCTCTTGAAGTTCAGTGTTCCCCTTGTCCACCATTGGTACAACCAGACTCCCCACCACCAAATTTTTTGTCTTTCTTCTTACCAATCTTCCCGGGCACAGGGTGTTCATTGGGACTCCCTTTCCTCTTTTTACCTCCTGAGTGTGGAGGGTTGTTCTTCAAACCGCACAAACCCTCGGCAACTGCCTTCTAAGATTGACCTAGGGACCGAGTCGCACTATCCAAAGGAGTAGCCGAGTCGGAGGGGCCCAGCGGAGTAGGGTTAGGCTTTTGGGTATCCAGTATGGTCTTGGTGCCTTCTTTCTTGTTGGACCGAGGTTTGGGATCATTAGCAAGCTGAGTCTTAGGGTTTTGGAGGAGCCCAGTAGGGCCCTAGATATCTTAACAGAGGGGCTAGTGACCTTGCTTTTTTGGGGGCTACCATATTTAATGCTCAAAGGGATGTTATCATCTGAGTCATTATCATTGGCATCATCAACAAGACAAGCTTTTATGGGTTTAGGGGGGCAAAGGGCCAGGTGGAAGTGGAAAAGGCGAAAGATTAGGCCTTGATGAAGCGGGACAACAACATAGGGTTACCTTCACGAGTCTTCTTGGCCACCTTAAGAGAGGACTCTAAGGACGACAAGAGATAAAAAGGAAAATTCACAAGAACTTTATGCCTAAAATGATTCAGAAGGGCAAAGTGATAGTGATAATAGCCCCTGAATTTGCCCTCTAAGGTGATATACTTCATGATGAGATAGCAGACTTTGTCCTAGGGGTTAACAAGGCTTTCCCTTTCGAAGCCGTCCTACATGCGGACTGGTGACTCCCCCTCTCTGAAGAATTTCTTCATCCCTTCAAGATATTGCACTTTGGTTTTGTTTCTTCAACCTTTTTCCTTTGCATCTCAATTTCGTAGATTTGGCTATCATTTCTTCCATCACCTCGAACTAAACACCGCCAACTTGGACTTTACGTTCCTCATCCCACGACATTGCAAACTGGATCGAAAGATTTTCATCGAAGCCATTAAGGCTTTCCAAGAGTAGCGTGATACCACCCTTGTAACATATACTCCACAACATGGAGTCAGCCTTAAACTCTGGACAGGAAGAGGGTTCGGTTCGGACCTTATCTCCACCCATAGTCGCGTTCTTCGTAGTCTTGAACGGGAAGTCACACAACGCTAACACTGGCACCCAGAAATAATGCAGCGTATCTCTGAATTGTCTAGAAACGATGATTTGGCTATCATCATTAAACTTTCTCTTGAGGCCGCTCAAACACCCAAGCTCGTCCTTCGAATCACCTTCACTTTTCAAATAATAATTACTATCATAATGAATCTTGTGTGGGCTTCCAATAGGGAGAAGGGCCACTGGCATTTGAGATGACCTTAAGTGCCAGCTAAGCAACTGCCCTAAGGTCTTGCTGATCTGGGTTCTGCTTATGTGGAAGTCCCCGCTCCTAAAGGAATGATCATATGTCATCTCATCAATGAAGACAACAACCTCTTTACACCTCTTCCGATGACTAAACCCAATCAAGAGAGCATTGATAACAATATATATGAAAATGCATTCTATCCAATAGTACTTACACTTTATAAGAACCATTGAGCAAGAGAGGGTTGGGCCTCCATCTGGGGGCGAGTTCTAACATTAGCAAGAAGATTGATGAACCTCCTCCACTACCTAATAGGATAAAGGTCAATTCCCATGTTAGCCATGGCATCCGCCAGTTGGTTACCTTCCTTGTAGGTATGCATGATCTCAAGACCCTCAAAGCCAAAAAGAAGCTTCTTTATATCCTGTATGATATCAACAATCAGCGATCCCGTCTTAGCCTTATCTTTGACAATATCAATGATTATCTTAGAGTTACCTTCGATCAGGAGGTTTTTGATCCCAATAGCAAGAGCAACCTTAAGACCCCAAAGGAGAGCCATAGCCTTAGCAACATTATTGGAATTAACCCCCAACCCCTCCAGCATAGGCAACCACAAGCTCTCCCTTCGCAGATCTCAGGTCACCACCTCCACTAGCCTGGCCAAAAGCTCATGTTAACCAAGATATTCCTGAGTGTAAAATAGATGCAAATGTCTTTACTATTAAGTTCAACAAGTTGAATCATACTTCTTTGTTAATAAGTTTAAACATTAAGAAGGAAATTACATTCATACTTAAGGCTATATCAACATCCTTGTGTCTGTGGGAAACTACAAGCCATGCATGAAGACTGCAAAAGTACATTATGAATATGGAGCTAGTTTGTAAGTTGTATGTAGTGAATTCTATCATGTAAAGAACTGTGGTAACTAGTACATCAAGTGGTAGTAATTGTGACATAAATGTGATAAAATAATCTAGTACTGCGTGAGTGTCTTCCATAGATTGGCTGTAAAATCAACAACACACTACACAAAAGGATACTCTAATGTCATCAAGGCAATCGCAAGCCTTACATCTAGACAAAAGTAGAATGTCCTACTAAACCTCAAAGAAGCCTAGAAACATATGTCTAAAATTTAAGGAAAAATTTTAATCACAATACTCATGCTAAGGAAAGCTTAACCGTAGAAAATAATGAAAACGCACTACTAGCAAATCTAAGTTTAGGAAGCAGTCGTGTAATTCTCAACATCAACAATATAATATGGCACCACAAAAGAGCCAAAAGAAGAAAAATCATAAGGCAAAGTATATAAACGGTGTGATTTTCAAAACATCCACACCCTTGAAAGATGCATGTTGCATCCAATATACTCTTAGATTAAGTGAAGAAGTTTCTTGCATCTCTCTACACAAGCAAACCCCTCTACAACAAACCTTAAGCATTTGTTAGCGCAAAGTGGTAGATCTAATTACAACCTCTAGATTTCATTGTGGAGAGTGGTATTAAAGAAAACTTAGGCTTTTTACAATATCATTCAGACCATAGTTAGAAAACTCACGTGGAATTACCTAAACTTGGCATGACTCACGAGTCCAAAACAAAACTGTGCTGAGTCAACATGACTTGCTCACCGAGTCTTGTAATGAAAACATAATTTATTGGTTTGGGGATCATATGATGACAAATTGATGTTTAGAATAGACTTAAGCGTTCTTTAAATTCTTTAGTTTCTGTTTTTTTTGTGTAACTCTTTGTCAAGAATTTGCTAGTCTCGAGTTGGAGTCAAAATTTTGGGCTGCCAAGTCCAAAATTTTCAACTATGATTTTGATAAACCCTTCCAGTGGCAGTTGCTTTCAACATGGCACTATAGACTTCATTAAAATATCAAGTCTTGTGAAGGAAAAATCTTATATTATATAGTACCTCTTTTAGCATTTATGATATACTCCTTGAAAATTCATTGATGTTGGAGACACCAGGCATGTATTAGTTCAGTTTGAAATACATATCTTGTCCATCAAGGTAAGTTTAAGGGATAGAAAATATTTATAAATATATATATATATAGAATGTTAGAAGATATTAATAAAGCATTGGATAGATTTTTCTTGTTGAAAAAATGTATGGGCTAATTTATATATAAGACTTTATTAGTATATGATTTTTTCTTATATAAAAGTATAAAAGTTTATATATATATATTTATATATATAGAATGTTAGAAGATATTAATAAAGCATTGGATAGATTTTTCTTGTTGAAAAAATGTATGGGCTAATTTATATATGACTTTATTAGTATATGATTTTTTCTTATATAGAAGTATAAAAGTTTATAAAGTATATATTCTCAAAAGAGCACTTAATATATTGCAAATTGTATGAAGATCAAGCTTTAAAATACCATATCAAAATAAGGAAAATAATAATAATAAATTAAGAAGTTTATAAGCCCTTGAGGGCAGCTATCTAAAAATTACTATAAAACTACTTAAATCATATAAAATATATCAAATTCATTAAGGAAAAAAATTGACAACATTATTGCCTGGGCTAGTTATGACCTTAGAACCAACCTCACAAATAATGCCTTGGGAGATACACTAGGGGCCATTGCATTAGCATTTTGAATTTGACTTTGCTCTCTAGCATTGAAGGAATATGTACTTTTGGTTCATCATGCCTTTAACAAGTTCCTCCATCAATTTTTACTTACAAGATGGATAGACTTCATATCCAAAAGTAGGAAGATGGTGATCAACAAGGAAGAATATGAGGTGATGCAATTAGGTTTATTGCCATCTACTCCTCCAAGAATGCCAATAGAACATGAAGACAATTGATTATCATATCTTGTACCACACCTTATTTATCAACAAGCCTTTTTATAGAGCCTTAAAGTTCATCCATGACTTCATTCACATGCTAGAGAGGAGCAAGAACATGACCATCAATGTTAGCAATTGGGACAAACTCATTCTCACCATTCCATTCATTAGAACCAAAATTGACATCTTCTAAAATCTGAGTTGACCCAAGAACACCCTTTAATTATTGCTCAAAATAATGGTTGTTGAGAGCATTCCATCTTTCATCCATCTTAACCTTGGTCCAGTCTTAACTAAGAGCAACTCTTGGGAAGTTCTCGATACTTACCACATAATCCTAATAAATGGTAATCCACCCCTTATTTAGAATCATTCTCAACACAACCTGTAGAACTTTAAATCGCTACCCAACCTGCAAAGTAACAACATGCACTATTATTTCACTCAAGAATTTGGTAAGTACTAAGGATTCTTTTAGTGGTGAATCTTTGTTAATTGGCAAATATTTAAAATTAGGGTGTCAATTTTTGGCAAATAGTACAAACCATACAGGGTGCCAAGTTGTCACAATTTTGCCAAAATTTAGTCCATTGTTATTTATTGAACTTGTATATTTGACCATTTCACCACAATAATCTATGCATGATTATTGCCTAATTGCTTGGAATTTGTAATAAACATTACAATTTCAAGCCATACTTGCCATGTTCACCATGAAATCACCACCCATTGTTTGTCCCCAGTCATAATCATCCAATATTTACATGTACAATTTTAAATTTGGTGGGATTTGTCACTTAGAATTCATATAAATAACATATAAAATAGTGCTCCGATAGTAACAATAGAGCTCACAACATTAGTGAGATGATTCATTGTATCCTCATTTTCATTGCTTCTGATTTGGAAAAAATGTAGAGACGGTGATAAAGTAGATGAGGATTTAAAGGAGCAATCAATAGCTCATGTAAGGATGAAGAAGAAACGTGGAGCATGGAAGATTTTTCCTTCTATCATCAGCTCTTTAATTTCTTATCGTATGGTAGACTTATTCAACTTGAAATAATTTTTGTTTGTTGTTTTTAATTGTAGAAAACAATCTATGTGTTGCAACAACAATCATAGGTCTAGCTACAAACATGATTATCTATGTAATCACATAGTTCAACATAAAAGCATTGAAGCCACACAAATCATTAAAATATCTAGTGGAGGGAATGACCTCTCTCAATTGATTAGGGAATTTCTTGCAAATATATATTTGCCTTATGTGAAGAGTGGTTATCTACCTCCTCACAATCCCTTTTTGAGTCACAAAGTGTTTTACATTTTTCAATCTTCTTCATCTTCCACCATCCCTTTCCTACATGATCAGATAGTTTAAATTTATTTGTGGGAAGAAATTAACATGTGCACTTTAAATCACTTCCCAAGCCTAGAATTTATTTTTGATCTTTCACACTCTTTTATTAATCAATGGTCAATGGTATAAGGTCATCTTGTTGGTACAAGGTCAATTGTTTGGAATCACAAAGTATTCTAAAAGCTACTTTTTCATATTCCACCATCCATTTTGTGCCTAATTCGATGGTTTAGATTTCTTTCTAGGAAGAAATAAGCACCTACCCTTTGAATCATTTTACCAAGCTTGAAAACTCTTTTTGATTGTTCATCCCTTTATTGATCAATGTTCAATGTTGTTCAATCCTTTATTGGGTAAAAAACACAGAAAAACATCCAAAAAATTGAGGCACTGCCTCGAACCCAATCCCAAAGTCAATTGGGGAGAAAAATGGTAGCCTTTGGCCACACTTTTCTCCACCAGCCCTTTTTCTCTCCTAACATGTTTAATGTACATGTCTTTGCTTGGTAGTGATACAAAATGCTTCCAAGGAATACGACGAAGCCAATGACTTTTGCAGTCCTTGAACTTGATTATATTGTCACGTGTGCAAGTGATGATAATCAATGCCCACAAATATAAATAAACCATTTAGTCAAATTAGGTGTCAATAAGCACCATGTGATCAATTGACTTAATCAATTAGTTGGTTCAATTAAATGCATAATAAGGATAACCACGCATCATGAATTTTATTGCAACATGACTCGTTGATGTCAATAAATCTATGGCTAACACCCTATTTCATAATGGTGAGTGAAATATCTTTTAATCCTAGTGGGCCTACCTTACTTATTAGATATGTAGATGTCAATCACTGCTCACCAATTGAAGTGTTTGCCATGGAAATTAGTGCACTGTCTAAGATTTATTAGGATTTTATAGAATTCTTTAGGGGCCTTTTCTTAAATTTATCCCTAGTAAGTACACTCATGTTCCCTTGGGACATATCTTCATTCCCAAATATCTATTGAACCTATAGAATCTTAGTGGACGTGACCAACCATAACTTACTATAAAAATGTTAAAACATGTTTATCACAACTAATAGACCCAAAGAACACATCATACTAGTTAATATTCTTGTTTTTGCCAAACATAGCCCAAGCAATAAGAGACACTTTCGAAGCAAGTTGAGCATACAAAAACATGAATAATGGAATAAGTGGAATTACACAAACAAAGGATCAATATCAACTCCATGTGAAGTAAGAGTGGTGCTCAAAACTAAAGTTTTGACAAAGCAATGACCATATAAAACAAGGTTTCTTGGGTTCAATACAAGAATACTAGTTAATAGAATATCCATCTAACCATCTTCAATAAGTATCAACTAATGACCACTTTTGATTGATCTTTAAAGACATGTATTGGGAGAAGAAGATTTTATCATAAACCATGTAGAAGACATCTCTAGCAAGGGAGCTTTTGACCTAACTCAAAATATCCCAAATTTTAGTGTCAAGATTGAACATGCTATTAGAAAGAAATGAATTCGAAGTTTTGGAAAGTAAATAGTTAGTCCTTTAGTGAGAGTTAGGTGACTTAAAAACCAACTTAAAATCATTCCAAGGAGAAATTTTACTTCTATACAATACAAACAAAAGACTTACTACCTTTAGCAAACCATCCTCTAGTAGAACAACCTCTAATATTGTGTAAATGTCTAATCTTATGGGCCATATTCCACTAAATAAATCTAAAATCTTCACAACAATTGCTAGGCTAAGATAACACATCTTATCCTATGATAAATTGTTCAAGAAATTCTTAGGCCCTTCATATAAAACCAAAAACAACAAATCTTGTTGGCTTTATAAAGAAGGAATTAAACATAAGATTAATATGATGCATCCCTTTCTAACTCCTTTTTCCTTTAGGTGTCTCATGAGTAATATTATATCTAGTAATAATTTTCCAAGGTTCCCCTTGAAAAGATATTGATATTCACTTTAACATTTATGATCTTCTTCCTTGATGGCAATGAACACCCAGTCACTTCCAGATTTGTCTCCTGTCTCTGATTCATCATCTGTTACTCCTTCATCATCTCCTTCATGAACATAGTAACAATTCTTTTGGAACCTTGATATGTTAGGATTTGGCCTTGAAAATCTTTCTGTACATCTTGAGGCAAAATGACCAATCTTATTGCAGTTAAAACACTTAAAAGGCAATTTCCCTTCATACTTACCAGATCCTCTTGACAGTCTTTTTGCAATTAGGGCTTCAAGTTGAGTAGTTTCTGCTTCTTCTTCTTCTAGGTCTTTTCTTGCTTTTTCATACCATGATAGTTTCCTTGAGGAATTGTCTCCCAGATCAAACCTTTGTTTACCTTTTACCGAGGCACTGGCTTTGAAAGCAAATTCAGTCTTGGGGGGTCATCTCAAAACTCGGCCATTTCAAATGCAGCCAATTTGCCAGCCAATTGATCTCTTGTGACAGTTGTATGGGCTCTGAATTCTTCAATGACAGCAACCTTAATTTTATAAGAAGCAGGAAGAGATCTGAGAATTTTGCCAACAATCTCATTTTCATCCAAGACTCCACCAGCATTTCTAATTCCACAAACAAGCTCATTTATTCTTGGCATAAAAGTAGTGATATTTTCATCTTCTCTCATCTTTAGATTTTTGAATTTTCCTTTCAAACTTTGTAACCTTGCACATTTAACATACTTATCTCCTTCATGCAGAAGTTCTAGTTTTTCCCAAATATCAAAAGCAGTTGGTAGGTCAATAACATTTGAAATCTTTGAATCAGATAATGCGCTTAGAAGAGCTTCTATAGTCCACAGATTGTTTTCAGCATTTGTGATTTCATTTGGGGTTTTCGGACCACCCTGTGGAGGTGTATACTTTGTTGTAACCATGGTCCAGTATGCCATTCCCATACATTGCAAGTGACATTTCATGCGACCTTTCCAAAGATTAAAATTGGTTCCATCAAACTTCAGACTATCCTTCTTGTAAGACGTCATTCTGGATCTCCTCAAGTGGTTAAGCTCTTTTTAGAGGAACTTGGCTCTGATACCAATTGTTAGATTCAGGACACAACTGAGAGGGGGGGTGAATCAGTTGTCCAAAACTTTCTTCAATTTAAACAATTAAATCCACTTTGTATTACAACATAATAATAATTCAATCATGAAAACACAATGCATTAAACCAAGAGCAGAGACACATTAACACATAAGACACCAAGATTTTTAACGTGGAAAACCCGGTTAAGGGAAAAACCACAGGGTGATTAACCCAAGATTGTATTCTCTGGTAGAAGAATAGAGAGAACAAAATGGCACATGCCAATTAGGGCTCACTGCCCGAGCACAGTGCTCACAAGAGGCTCACTGCCTACAAGAGACACACTGTCTACAAACAAATAAGTATCACATACATGAACTGGAGAATAGCATCTTCACCATGCTTGAATCAGTTCCATTTAAGCCCAATTACTTTTGCTTTGCCTTTCGCTCTCCTTCTCGCTACCACATACTCATCTCCACAAGGACACCTTTTGGAATGACTTCGCAATCCCTTATTTATACAAGACATCAACTTAGGAATGATCATCTAAGTCGGCAAACATCAACAAGAACATCTGTAGAATGTGTAACTCATCCGGTCGGTCAATTTCAGGAAGAACACCACCATCCAGAAGTTATTCCTCAATTGTGAGCTCCAACTTCAATGCAGACCACCAAAACAAACTGGACACGATCCAAAGACCTCCACAAGCTTGCCTGAATCACCAAGAACATCCACACTTCATCTGCTTACTGAAATCCTTCTCTCCTTCATCTGGAACCTCAAGAACACAGTCTGTCATTACCGTCACAAAGGAATAGATGCTTGCGGACCTTCAAACCACGAACCAATCGAGTTGACACTTCACAAAGACTTTCTCAACACTCGCTCAAATCCGCAGAACAGGATAATTCATTTCCGGATCTCACCGGACCTGTCTGTATCACTTTGTCACCTCTGAACACCTACCGGAACCGGTTTTACTTGAGCGGCCACAACTTCTTCATATCTTCATGCGGACCTCTGAAATCTCTACTGGACCACCTTAAGACACATATCTACAAACCCTTTAATCCGCATCCTCTGATCCTCTTCCTATCTTGGACTTTTACCTTACTGTCATCACTGTTCTTCACTGTTCCTGATTGAGACTAATTTTCTCAATATCCTCGGCACACAGCTCATCCAATCCCTATCATTAATGCAACAGGAGTATGTTGACATCAATGACAACACCAGTTAGGCCCATACTTGCAACAGAAACACCTTTTGAAATCAAAGATTCTTCAATCTAAGTCCTTTAATTTTGGGCATAAAACAAACCTCCTAGGCCACAATATGTCCTTTTGTATTACCTTTCCAATTATACCAAAATAATTATAACTATTTTATGGATCTTTCCAATAGAAGAACTACTAAAATCCAACATGAGGCATAGTTGATGAACGCACACTTATATTGAAAAGGGGGACCTGGGTGAATCAATATAAGATAATTTTTTACTTATTTAAAACTTAACAACCACAATAATATCAATCACACAAGATTTACGTGGAAACCCTTTCGGGAGAAAACCATGGAGAAAGGACTGCTTGGATCTACTGTCCAAATCTAGTTATAAAAATCCAAATGTTTCTTACAAAAGATTTGTAGGCACCAACCCACTAGAGACACCAATCCCCATCGCTAAAAAATTTGTAGGCACCAACCTATTGGAGACACCAATCCCCACTATTAAGCACCAACTTAGCAAGAGACACCAATCTCTTCTTTTGAGAGGCACCAACCTCCAAATATTTCACCTTCTTGAATGTAGCTTCTTCAATGGATGATAATCATTTAAAACTTCTTCATAAGATCTGATTGTGGATGATGCAACATATATACTCTCCTTCACAAATTTAATGTCACCTTCTTCAACATATATTCTCCTTTATAAATCTGCTCCAACTTCCTTCAATACAAATCTGCAATACTCTTCATATTTTCTGCTCTAGGTCTGCTCAATTTGAAATATTTCACATTGCATTGCTTGCTCAAACACTCTCATCTCACCTTCATTAAACACCCTCTTCAAATGCCTATTCACCAAGGAAGGCGATCCTTCACAACGGGGTCGATCTCATATTTAAACACAGATTAATTTATTTAATCTCCCCAAGGTGGTGCTGCACACAATGTAGGTTGGCCAGCTTTTAACATAAATTTAATTTATTTTTTTAACTCCCAATAGAGGCGATCATGAAGGGTGATGTCTCTTCTTCCAAAGGGGCACTAAACAAGGCAAGGGTCGGTCATATTAAGGTGATAATAATTTTCCTTTAAACCATGTGCAGTCTCAATGGGGTCAGCCCCATAAAATGATAATATTTGTTGAACACATAGAGGTACTACGAGGGGGGTTGAATTAGTACTTCATCAAATTACTTTATTTTCAGCAGCATTCAAACTTATGTGAACATTCAAGACATGAGAAATGCAAGAACATAGAAGCACACAACCATAACACCAAATTTTACGTGGAAAACCCAAGAAGGGAAAAACCACAGCGAGCAAGTTGTTTGGATCTACTATCCAAATCCAGCCTCACCAATAAAAATAGGATTACAATATTATTTATGGGCTACAACCCAAAGGAAGCTGCAACTCCCTAATCAGTTACACATTTACAAAGCTTATCACAATGTTCTTCATGCAACACAAAATGCTGATCACATCAGCCTCTGCACTACTATATGTCTTCCTTACAACAACAATACTGATCTCCGCAACATCAAAACATATTCAGGAATTCTTCTTTACCATTGCAAAGCTCATCATATCTTCCGCAACTATATTATGTTACATGAACTGATCCTTAGCACATTTCATCATCATATCGCTCACTGCTATAAGTATATTCGTACAATATCGATTCTACCTTATCATTCCCAACACACCACACTTTCATCGATTTTGATTCTTCATATATATCCTCCGCAAGCATAAAAAATCTTTCTCCTTGGTCGGCCAGAAGGAAACGTGTAGTGGCCACATTAGTCAGCTCCCAAAAATGTGCAGTAAGTAAAATCCCAATGCAGTTCAAGAACAAGTCGTAATCAGGTCCTATCCTGCCTTAACACACTCTTTCAGGATGGCGCACATCCTTCCTTCTCAACAAAATCTTTATTATGCACTAAGTCAGCACCTCAGCACCTATCCTTCCTTGTATTTGACTCCAAACCCAAAGTGGTATCGGAGAAGACTAAATTATATCATGCGGATCACACTATGAATATTATATGACTTGTGAAACATTTATGAACACCTTTCGTACCAATTCATGCAGTTATACCCTGGCGCAAACTGTAATGCCCTAGCCTTTTGCCCAAGACATTAGTCAAACACAACAAGGATAGAACATTTTTTTTTTTAAAATAAAGGATAACACAAGTGTTGACATGCATTATGCATAAACAAGGAATGATGTGACACTCACAACACACACACTGTGAAGCACATACATGCGACGGTGTCAGCGGAAGACTCTCTAGTTGCTCAATGCTAGTCTCACTTCCCATCACAACATGGGAAACCATAGAGGTAAGAACACATAGGGGCATGTGTAAATCATAACAACACATCATATTTAACTATTACAAGCAAGAATTGATTCATTTTAAGCACCAAAATACAAATGTATGTTTTCACCATTTGCCACATGTATTTACAAAAAAACAGAAAAGTAAAACAACCCATAGTGTGCATTCGACACCAACGTCAAAGCACCAAGCTAGAAAAAAATACAACACCACTCAGAAGGTGGGTTTACATGTCCTCCAACATTGAGGATCAAATAATAACATGTCTTAAAAAATATTACATTACATAGGACACCAACGTCCTTCCAAAGTTATACAAATTTGCACTTGAATTTAAACAATAAACTAAAGCATAAAAAAGGAGATCCACACCATCACGTGAATCCAGGTCTATTCTAATCAAGCTAGGTCCCCAACGGTGGTGATAGCGCGACCCAACCATGTGGTACCCTCAGGCCCACCCCACTGTACTAAGGAGATGGTCGCATGGGAATAATACACACTCACGCCATACAAGGAGATAAGGCTTACACACACGCCATACAATATATATCCAACAACACCATAGAATCATGAGCAACATCACAATGCATAAACTAATTTCATGGAAAACATCACATGTCGAGCCAAACTCTGACGGTGGAAGAAGGAAGAGAGACCTAGGTAGTGAGGACAAGGAGTGTCATACGAGGGCAATACTCACCTCGTGGCAGAACATGGGGGCATAAACTCCTCATAGCAACTAGACAATACACCAAAGATTGCTCTTTACACCCAAACCCAAGCAAGCCGGACACTTCACCAGGACATGCAGTTTGATGTAGATGATCTTTTTATTTTATATTTTATTACCCATGTGTTTAATTGTTAATCTTGATTAAAACTTCCATTCGATAATTCCTACGGCCTCTTTAGGTCGTGGCACACGATGAAAGCCACTCCTTTTCCTACCCCTAGACCTATTCCTAAACACCCAAAGCTCCAATTTTACTAATTGGGCTTGGCACGGTTTACGAGGTAACAAAAATCCAAATTTGACAAAAATACAACATTTTCTAAAAACATGCAAAACATCATTTCCCATGCTAAGGAACTCATCCCACATTAAAATTAATAAAAGAAATGGTTTTAAAATTGAAATTTCAGTTTTTTTTCTATTTGTATGAAAAAATCATAAAAAACCCAAATTCTACATTGTTGAAAGCTTGGTTACCTTGGGCAATTTTCTAACTTTCATATTTCAAGTTCAAATGTAAATCTGATAACTACCCATTGTTTATTATATGAACAACACCCTGATTATGAAATAAAAACAAGATGGGCATTTCTAAATAAAATTTGCCATAACTTTCTTTGTTTCAGCTGGTTTTCACAAATGAAGAACACAATTTTTCAACTTTTATGTTTTGAACTCAATTGAAATTCTGACAACTACCCATTGTTTATTATATGAACTACACCTCAATTATAAAATAAAATCAAAATGGGCATTCCTAAAAAATTTGCCATAACTTTCTTTGTTTCAGCTGGTTTTCACAAATGAAGAACACAACAGAAATGCAAATAAAATTCAGAAATTAATTTTAAACTTTCTTTTCTATGCATGAATACCATAGCAATCCATTTAAGATGGTATGGCAATGGATAGAACAAACAAAACTAAATAAGGAAGAGAGTTGTGAATTCATACCTCTTCCCAAGCACTCCAAGAAGAAAGGTTTTGAAGAAAAACAGTTTTTGATCACTCCCAACCAAGCACAATTCAATTCCAATCCTCTTCCATAAGCAATTCCAATCCTTAATTCAAATAAGCAAATCCAAATCCTTCCATTCCATGGAGTAAAATCAATCTTTCCAAGCAAGCAAGGGTTTTGTGAAGAGAGCCATTTTGAGAGCAAAAGCATAATAATACAATTTCCTTTTCTTTTTTTTCTTTTTTTTTTTTAAAACACTCAAAAGCCCCAAATTCCAATTACAATAAAATATTTATTTAAATTCTTTTTTTTTAACTCTTTTTTTGAAAATAATAGAATAATTGATATTCATTTAAATATATCATTTGAAACATATCCAATTCATTCCATTTCACTAATTTAAATAATTTAATAAAATGCCTAAAAACATTAAAAATTATTTTAACAATATTTGAGCTTCCCACTATGCTAATTTCTTTTCATACGGAAATAAAATAAAGTAATTATTTTTCCTACCACAGGCAATTAATAATGTATTAAGGAATATCAAATATCCCTAATTTAAATAAAAAACCATTAAAAATATAATATACGCAAAACGTTAAACCACGCAAACACTCATTAAACATTCATCAAGTTACGGGTTTGCACAAGACATACGGAATCCTAAATCGCCACCGATTCGGATCCGAAAACACATAGGGTTAAGTAGATACATCCCATGATACGAGCGGGATAAACAAGGCTAACCAATACACATATCCCAGTGCAACATCTCCATATAACCACTGTTGGGGAACAATCATGCCTGCACACTTAATGAAACATCAGGCGTACCTGCTCAATGCAATATAGCCGAAGCACAACATATAATACCTAATGTGGCATAATAACACACACATCATAAACATCTCATAAATATGTATCATCAGCAATGATCGATCAATAATCCACAACATGATAATCATAGATACCTACAGGATATAAGCATAAACAGTGAAAACACGCTAGATGATCGTCTAATAATGTCATAACACAAACAGTCATAATAAAATCTAAAGTCAACCAAAACCCATCGAGATCACCTCAATGTCAAAATAAAGTGCCATCGCTAATAATAGTAGTGGAAACCAAAGTAGTGATAAAAAAAAAGCACAAATGCCAGAGGCATTACACAAACACTTGAACATTGATTTCGATATCCTTACCATGCTTTGATAACACAGTCTTGAAGTGAAACATTGAAAATCATACTTGCAGTAAATAGAGATGATTGAAGCTTGATCTGAGCACATCAACTAATTTAGTGTGCCTATCTTTTCATCAGCAAGACCAAATATTCATGTGCAGTGTATTGTGGCAACATTAACTCTCTTCTTTTGTTCACACTAATCAGTTTCAAGGGATGTCTTCATAGATCAGACTCCAGAGAAGCATCTGTGGTACATATTATTTCTTGAAACTTGAAACATGCATACTTGTTACTCATATCCCCTTGTCCTCCAAGCTGCAACTTCACTTCATTCTTCTATCTCCCAACCACTTTGCGATAAGAAATATGATCTCAAATTTGAAACATAAGTGCCTAAGTGCCATACCTAGCCAACAATTCAAACCGCAGGTCCATATCTTCAACTATGGTAGAATGTGATATCATCTTGTGAGCCTGTAACACCATCCCTGAACATGAACTTTGGAAGATATGGTATGACTGTGTTTAGATGATACTGATCCATCTCCTTCGCTCCACAACTCCTGATCAACTTTCTCTGTCTGCACCTTTGAGTGTCTCAACACATGTTCATCATTTTACTTGTTTGTCTCACAATACTTATTTTGCTATCTTCATTGACCATCATACTGTTGCAATCTCCCTTTGACATATTTGGTGACATTACTTATAATGCAGCAAACCACTGTTGACATCAGTGACAACACATATGCAACATTATTTAATTTCTCATAGAACAATACATACAATTTCTTTGACAATGGCAAACTGATTTCTTCTTTGACATCAATGACAACATTTTTCCAACAATCTCCCCCTTTGTCATTGATGGCAACCTGAACATAATTCTCCCCCTTACTGTAATTATCCCCCTTACTATAATTCTCCCCCTTTGACATCAATGACAAAGACATTGCGGAGCTGAAAGATAATTCAATGATGAGATCCCCTTGACAAAGTGCTTCTCCTTAATATAATAATGCAACAAAAAATTTCCTACTAAGGCATAAATATTATATTTTTGAGACAAGCATTAAATATTTTGCAAACATGGTAAACATGCCTTTCAAAGTAAATTTAAATGCAATGCAAAAGATAAATCAAACACACACAAAGGACTCAACCATACTTTACGATTTTTCACAACATATTGATTCTGAAATCGCCGCTGATTTGGATCTAGGTTAACATAGGGATTCACAAGGACTAAGTAGGGTGATATGGCTAAGCATAATCCATGTCAACTTATCCACATACAAACCAATGGTATAACACCTATAAATTTCCTACACACTCAGATCAAACATTAGGCGTACCTACTCTACATAATAATAGTCAAAGCAGCATAATCCAACCAGAGTGGTATTAATCATAACATGATATCAAATAATCACATCTAACTGTAAATCATCTATGACTAGCATGATCCAACAACAAGATGCATAATCAACCATAATCCATAATACTGAACAAGTATAATAATCGTAGATATAACCAATATAGTGAAAAATAGTGAAGTTGAAACATTGAAATGATCTAACATACACATGCACATCATATGCATCCCATAATGTATAGTCAGAAAATTATTGTCAATACATAGCCTCATCAGAAACACCTTGATGGTCATACAAACATCTCCACAAAAGCATTTAGAATACACCATCAAAACACCTCGATAGCACAATAGACCTCATCGACAAGTTTGGTGCAATGGCTCATAACACAAGAATCACATAATACACTGATGAAACACTTAATACAGCATATATCATATGAATCAGAAAGTGCACAAGGAAAACCCAAGAGTAGGCATTACAAGTTTAGCAAATTGGTCATCGAGTTCCCAATTTATTGTGTTTAGTTCAAAATGGAAGTCCTTCAATAGTTAGATTCCTTGGACAAAGATTTTGAGATAGGGCATAAGAAATATAATCTATATTCCTTCTCATTGTTTCTTCATGTCATTAGGGTTGTACAAATGAGATGCTCTAAAGATAGTGAATGCATTCAATAAGATCTCTCTATGGAAAGGAATGACAACTTGGTCATATAACCTGAGAGCTTTGTTCCATAATCTATTGAACACCAACAAGTTTTATAGATCCCTTGAGAATGAATCATGCCTTTCTATAGAGAAATTCCATAGCCTATATGACATATCTCTTGATTTTGAAGAGAAGCAAAGAGAATTTGCGGTGCTACTCTATGGTGGCCCAAAAGGAGTAGAGTAACCCAACCATCTACCAACCAAAGAACTAAGAAGGCTTCCCTCTTATTGTTGTTTTTATTGGTTGCAATGTCAGTATGCTTCTAGAGCCAACAAGTAATATTGACTCCATTAAAAAAGAAGAGAAAATAAAAGGCCTAACCCTATCATTAATTTGTAAACTTGACAATGGCCTTGTTTAGATTTTGATATATATTTTCTATGATGAGTGATATTAATAAATATTATTATGATGGTGACTTATTTGGATTGCTTGACTTATTAAGGTAAACTAAAATAATGATTACGAATAACCTTGTGTTTAATTGCATAATTATGGTATACATTGATATATGTTGGTTGTAGTCGTAAGTCACTTTGATTAGACTATCTTGTTGGGATTTGGGCATTACAATTTCCATGAATATATAACATCATAAAGGATCCTAACTAAAAATTCTTCCATGAAAACTAGCCATCCATATAAGCTAGAAGAGGGGAGTGTAGAAAATCACTCAATTCTAAGACCAAATATCTCTGCTCCTCCTATCTACCTCTACAAAGTTGGTAGGCAGCATATAATTGATGTTGATTTACTAATCCTTCACAAAATAAAATGGATGAACTGGAATATTTAATAAAGAGAAGGGTAGGAGTATTACTAGGCCTAGGGGTAGGACTAGGCCTAGGAATAAGACTATCCCATTTATTTCCCTTCTATGTTGTATCCTTTGGGCTTTTTGTTTGGGTGGGTTGGTATCCCCCTGTGGGTGGTGTGCCAACTCTGTATATGAGTGTTTGTTCACCTCTGGGTAGTAGTGTATTTCCCTCCAGCCAGTATAGGTGATTCGGTAAGGGTACGGTTAGGGCTAGTGTGGATGTTTTTTGACTAATACATATCCATGATGGACCATTTGAAATGCCCTTTGGAATCATGTGTTTCGTGGGTTTTGAACCAAGGGGTCATCGAAGAACCCTTATTCATAGTAGGGCTCCCTTCCATTCTTGCTCTTCTTGGGTGAAAGTTTGACTTAGGAATAAAGAATTATTCAATGTGAGATCCCTACTATCTATAGGCCCCCCTACTTTATAATGGGGATAGATCAGGACCTTAAAATTAGAAGCCTCCCATCCAAAACTACTATAGTTGGTAGGTGGTAGGTCAAGTGGGATAGAGCACTCAATGGGTTAGATTGACTCGCTTGACTAGTCTTTGATGTCATTCCATCTTTCTCATTCGGCATACTGAAAACTTTATTCCCTTCATCCTATTCCCAGAATGGAAATCATTAAGACATTTGATATTTGATACTCTTTCCCTACTTCATGATGGTGGCCCTACTATCAACTATAGATGCGGGGTGAGCGCTGAGAGATCTTAATTCTCATTTTGCCATGTCAACCTCATGTGTTTCAAGCTTGAATGCAGTTTCTTGGAGACCCACCCTACTATCTATAAGGTCCTATTAATAGATTTTCTGTAGGGTGGTGTCGGATGCCTTTTTTGTCATTCCACCAAACAAAATTGGCCATCTAGAACAAGAATTTTTGAGGCCCTACCCCTACTATTATAAAGTAAACTGTGGGGTAGGGGAGATGTTGATGTGGTATCTATTTCCCCCTAGTTTCTTTCTATCAGTCACTTCCATAGTACCAGTTTGGATCGAGGCAATGTCTGTCTAGAATCAGTAGCCGGCGTATTCAGAGGAAAAATCAAGTGGATGGCCTAACTGCTAGTCAATAGGGTTTGTTTTTATAATGGAGAAGTAGGAACCTCACTCTAGTCCTATTTCCCTAACTCATATTTCATACTACCTAAGTAATAATGAAGACTCAAACACTTCTAGTTATTGCATGGCCCAACCTAGAAACTGTTGGCAAGAGACACTACTTCGCACGACAAGTGTTGTCATTGATGGCAACTAAGACTATTCCACTCATCCGCATAACATAATTTGTTCATACTGGAAGTCAGAATTAGAATTTATCTAAGTCCGGGTAGCCAGAGATAGAGCATGTGACAAGGTCCAGTATCTTGGTCCAGATCTCTCCGGTGGTAAATTGGAGTATGCTATAGATCTAAAAGAGTCATAAAGATTGTCAAGGCAATCTAAATCCAGAATTTTAACCTCCGATGATGAAGGATTCAAAATTTATTTGCATCTGAGTACGAGGTTACAATTTGACAGTGCAGACAGCAGAAGAACAGGCCAACATTGTAATTGATCTTGGTTCCGGATAAATGGAAGTTGTCAGTTGGATGATTTGTGATGATCAGTGATAGTGGCCGACATGATTGATGATTCGTGAATGCAAGTTTTGGTCCGCGCTGCAAGTTATGCATGGGTTTAGCCGACAGAGCAGAGACTTCAACAAAGTTCTAAGTGTTCTTGAAGCCGACTGAAAAGTGATTGAATATCATGATGTGGATATATATAGCCAATGTATTTAAGTGATTTGCATGTGTGTGTGATGCGACTATGGAATAAGTGCGAAAAGGGTAGAGATCTAAGGTTCAGATGTTAGCAGAACAGTAAAAGGGGCAGAGTGAGGATGAAGTGTATCAAGTCAGTATTCTATGCTTAACCGATACTGAATCCTTGCATTGATAGATGCTAATTATCAGTTTAACCTCATTGTAATCTTCTTCCTGTAGGCAGTGAGCCTTCTTTTGAGCATTGAGCTCTGGGCAGTGAGCCCGAATGCATGTGCATTCCCAATTGTAATACTTTTAACAGATTATAATCTTTGTGGGTTAGCCCCCACCGTGGTTTTTCCCTTAATCGGGTTTCCACGTTAAAAATCATTGTCATGTGTGTTTATTTGTTTCTACTCATGTGTTGATGATTCATGCTTTAAATGTTTTAATCAGTTCTAAGTGATATTGTTGTAAATGATAAAGTTTTGGGACAACTGATTCACCCCCCCTCTCAATTGTCCAGCCTAATTCTAATAGAAACTACTCGTGTGGGTGGGCCCATCCTCTCCCCCTACTCTATAATGGGGTTGGTGTAGGCCAAGGTGGGGGCTAGATACAAGCCTTGGGGGTTTTTCTTGACTATTTTGACTCAATATCAATTATTTTTAAACACCGTCATGGCTCCCCTATTTCTAAAGGCAACTGAATTGGAAATCCATAATAGTAGGGGGCACGGTTTATTCTTTTATGTGTTCATGCATTGACCATTCGTTGTGATCTACACATCGAGCTCTAGGTTCTTGCCCTACATGTTGATGCATTAGCCATTAGTTGTAGCTCATTCATGCAACACGACACTTACTTGTTCTAGGAGCTTAGCTAGGGGATTCCCTCTACCTGGGGATTCCAACTACCCATCAACTATAGTTCCCCAGGGAACACCATCACTAGACTCATTAGCTAAAGAGTTGTGATCCCTATTAGCACCCAGCTTCTCCACATCCAAGAATTACCTATCCCCCCTCCCTCCTCTCATTGTAATGGGCCCCACTTAAGTGCGGAATGATTTCCCTACTATCTAGATGAGGCACCAATAATTCCTTGGTCGACTTGACTATTCCCACCCATATCATTATGCTCGCTTGAGGTTTTTCCCTACTCTACAATGGGGCCTAGGTGGGGTGCAAAACTTATTAAGAGTCCAACAACCAAAATGAAATCAGATAGGGTGGATAGGGGCCTTCCTAATACCCCTTCCATTCCCACGTTGAACTTGATGGCTTTTCTCATTCTTCCCTAGGGAAGAGAACTTTAGATTGTTCAACACACCTGACACCCAAAGGGACTGATACCCACAATTTTTGCTTCAATATGTCATATGGAGCTAGGAGAGAGTTCATCAAAGAGTTTAGATCTTGTTGAGTGAAAATACATTGGAGCAGTCACCCAGTGACTAATAGAAGTTTGAGTTGCCCCTAGATCTTGAACTAGGAAATGTGCCCTACTATAACTATAGAATGCAGGGTGGGGCCCACCCTACTATCTATAGGTAGCCCTATCTCCATCTTAAATCGAGGGCCATAGTGAAGTAATCTATTATAATGGGGTGGGCTAGAACTTCCATGGCACTCTATATCTATAGTTCAAAAGTAGCTCCATTGTAGGTTGAGTTCCCCTACTCTAGATAGGGCACTATTGCCCTCGAGGCCCCCTTACCTCGCACTTCCCATTTCTTCTTGAGTAGGGCATTTTTCACTTTTCATTTAACCAATGAACCATTACCCCCTCCTAAACCTCGACCAACAAAACCCTAGCAAGGATGAGAAAGCAACAAACTAAGCAACTATGGTTGGTTCAAAAATATTTGAGTGTCGAGACTGCTAGTCCATTACTCCTCCATTTGGTCATTCCCTCAAGTCTTAGTTAGACTCTCTATCCTTAAAATTCTTGCTATTGAGAGGTCAGGAATAACCTTTCTCACCTTCCTCTCAGCGATCTAGCTATAGTTCTCCCTAGATCATTTTAGCTCTCTCTAACTATACATATAGGGCTATTTAGATAAAGGTTTACATTGACTCAGCTTTCCCCAATATAGAGGTAGGGGCATTGATTTCACCATCAAACGGGAGGAGTATTGAACCATATGATATGAACCGAGCCCTACCTCGGCTATTGGGAAACCCCCATCTTAAAAGTTGAACCTGGCTAGGGGATGGGAAAGTAGTGGCACCCGCGAGAGTCGGAGCTGGAAGAAGTGTGAATTGTTGATAGGGTAGGAGTTGAGTCTTTAATGTGTAAATATGGGGGTCTGCCACATGAAGATTCGTTCATTCGGCATCCTTTGTGGGTTCAACTATCTAGAGTTGTTCAACTACTTAAATGACTGAATCATTAGCTAAGTCAACTGCTTCATCTACTGTTGCATCGTAGTAATAAAAAACTTCTTAAACAACAAAAAGGGATGGGTTTCGATCTAGTTCATCAAGGTACGATACTGAAGAAAGTAGGTCATTGACTGGCTCTGGCTATCGACCTGGAACTAGAAGGGATGTTGTTGGTACCTCTCCAATGACTTCTACTTCACTATAGTCCTACTAAAAGCTACCCTTCTGAAGCAACTATAGGACCAACTAAAACTACTGATGTTGCATATTTGGTTGGCTTTATGGATTTGCTGCCTTTGGTATTGGGTACTACCCATGCCTCTTTCACTAGTCTGTATCTTTAACTGCATCTTTAACACGTCTCAGAACTTGGCTAGGCTGGCTTTGATTGCTTTGGGTAGTAGCTAGTTTTGTTACTGAATTGGCATGTCTGGCTATAGGTCTAGATTGGTAGTAGTATAGCTGGTTGCTAGTTGGATTTGGCTTTGTCTGGATTGGTGAGTAATAGCTGGCAGCTTCCGGTGCATCTGGTTCTTCTATTTAAGCCTACCCTATTCTGACTTTTGGTACATCAACTAAAGATTCAATTGGATCAAAGAAACAGTCGTTCCTTATCCTACCTGTGCTTTCTGGCTACTCTGGATTTGTCTCCCTAGTGGTTGGCTATTAGCTGGTTTGGCCATCTTTGTATGGCTTTGTCTGGCTGGCTGCTTTACAGATTTTTGGTTCTGTCTTTCTTGTCTGGATTTGGATATGGGTTTGGTGGTGGGACAAGATATATATTTGGTTAAACCTCTGCCTCTATTAATGCTTCCACTCAGTCAACTGGATCTTCTAGCGGTACAACTACAGTAGACTCCACTACATGATATGCATCTGGGGAAACTGCTACTTGGTAAAATGCAACCACAGGTGCCTCCACCTCTTCTTTTGGTGACTGTGTTGTTGATTGCTTCTCTATCATTATTGGAACTACTGTCATCTAGGATGAAACTCTTTACTCCATGGAATCATTATCTGGTTCTCAGTCATCAACAACTTTGGGAACTACAGGAACTCCCTATGACCTATAGCTCATATTTTCATCAATTTTTATGCCTACCAAATTTTCTTTTCATCCTCCCACCTGCCAACTATTTTAGGGGGAGGGTTAGTTTAGGTTATGGAATCCTCTATTTCTGTAGGGGGTAACCCTATCCACAAAGACATGAAAATCTACTCGGAGTCATTGAGGACCCATCATATGATCTGAAGCATGACACATAATCTATTGTCAATAGGTCCCACCCAAAGATTAATGATCATCTAGATCGGTCGGGATCTATGGTCGCAAACGACACCCTCATTGCACTCAAGGATCAAACCACGTGATATATTTCGATTAGCCCAATGTCTATAGTTTCTTGTTAAGCAAACCAGCTTAAGCATCCCTCCAGAACACTAGGTTTGTGGATCACCCATATTTCTTGGTTGGCCAGGTGGAGAGAAAGGAAAAGGTAGTGAGCAGTGAGGCAAGCAATAGATGGTATGTAGCGCGGAGAGGTGTGGTGAAGGGAAGGCAAAGGAAAGGCATAGCTAGGACTAGGATCAGAACCCATTTCATTTATAGCACCAGATCCCTTAGTTCCATTTCTGGTAGTAGTTCGAGAGGCATACCCTACTATTCTCATTTTGAAACAAGACTATAGTTGCACTAGTTAAAGCAGTAAAGTAAGCACCCCGCCATTCATCAAGGTTGATTGAGCCACCCGTAGTCTTATTTCCTACAAAAGATATTTCATATAATTTATAATATTGCGAAAATATATCCCTATATAGCAGCAAGGTTAGTTCAACAATGTCAATTAAAATCATTCAAGAGAAAAATGACTTTATATATCATATTAAACTAGCACTTGCACCCATAAGAGGTTACATCAGTTTGAAAAGGGTCATTAAATTCCATTAATAATAGTTACAAATTGGTAAAATAATTCTCTTATACCCCAGTGATTACTCAAAAGACTTTTATTAGAAGAATGGATTTTATGTTTCATATTGAAGTCATAAAAATGTAAGTTAACATATGTGGTCATTACTATCCTATGGAGGGTCATGTATGATGGACCAGAAGGTTGATACGACAATTTTTGTAATAAAAAACTAGAGGAATATTATCTAGCTTATTTTCTCAATAGTCTATGTATATACCAACCTTATCCTACCTAAGTGCAAGTATATATTTATATAAACTTACAAGAGAAGAATGTATAAACAAGAATGATTATATGATAGTTTAGTTTTTTACGAGGTGCCAATTTGTATGTAATGCCCACTCTTGTGTTTGCCTTATGCGCTTTTTGATTCATATGATATATGTTGTATTGAGTGTTTCATCATTGTATTATGTGATTATTGTATTATGAGTCATTGCACCAAACTTGTTGATGAGGTTTGTTGTGCCATTGAGTTGTTTTGATGGGTGTATTCTGGATGCTTTTGTGGAGATGATTGTATGACCATCAAGGTGTTTTTGATGAGGTTATGTATTGTCATTAGTTTTTTTTAGTATGTGTTATAGGATGCATATGTTGTGCTTGTGTATTTTAGATCACTACAATGTTTCAACTTCACTATTTTCACTATATTAGTTATAGTTGTGATTATTATATCTATTTCAGAATTATGAATTTTGGTTGATTATGTATCTTGTTCTTGGATCATGCTAGTCATAAATTATTTACAATTAAATGTGATAATTTGATATCATGTTATGATTTATACCACCTTGGTTGAGTTATGTTGCTTTAGCTATTAATATGTGGAGTAGGTATGCCTAATGTTTAACCTAAGTGTGCAAGAAATTTACAGGTGTTAGACCAATGGTTGGTATGTGGAGAAGTTGACATGGATTACACTTAACCATTTCACCCTACTTAGTCTTTGTGAATCCTTGTGTTAACTTAGATCCCAATCGATGACGATTCTAGAATCCGTATGTTGTAAAAACTCATAAAGTGTGGTTGAGTAATTTGTGTGTGTTTAATTTGTCTTTTGCATTGCATTTAAATTTGTTTCGAAATGTGTGATTGCCGTGTTTGCAAATATTTAATGCTTGTGTTGAAAAGATAATAGTTATGTCATAGTAGGAAAAGTTATGTTGCATTATTATATTCTTGGTAGAAACTAATTATATGAATTCGATTATTCGTTCAAAATGAAATATTTGGCTTAGTGAAATAATTACTAGTTAAAATATAATTTAATTTAATTGATTTTATTTCCATGCTTTTGGAAAATATCAATTAGAATTAAATTAGTTGCATGGAGGTTAAATAGATTTATTGATTTATTTATTTAAAAATATCTTGCAAAAAAATAGAAAAAGAAAGAATGGAAGGAAAAATATAAAAGGAAAAAAAAAGGGGGAAAGAAAGACATTCTTGTTTTTCACATTGCATTTTTGCATTTTCATGCTCAAAAAGCCTCTCTCTTCCCCTTTTCAAAAAAATGGAATTGGGGTGAAATATTGGATGGAATGGTTGGAAGTAGGGCTTAAATTTGATAGTCGACCTTGCCTGTCAAGTAATTTTTTTATGACAGTTATCTATTCAATGGTGCCTTTCAAATACTATGACATGCATTAATATAAGTAAATTATATAAAAATCAAATATATAAATCATCATAATCCTATATAAATTTTGACAGTCTATCCAAAATCCCTCCTTTCATATGATACAGTCTTTTAAAAATTTTGATTGTATTTTATAGCAAAAATGCCTAAATACAGCTATACAACTGTCAAATTTAGGCCCTGGTTGGAAGTTGGATTTGGATTGCTTGTGTTTGGAGTGGAGTGTCTATTGATGTGTGTGTGTGTTTGCCAAAGAGGAGGATTTCCTCCATTGTTGCAAGTTTGTGAAGAGGTAATATTCTATTTAAAATTATTTTTAAAATGAAATTCTTTCCTTTTTCCATGCCCACATTAGGTGGAGTCATGTGGCATCATTCTATAGGAATGATTTAGGATTGCAAATTTATAGTTTTAATTTATGTCTTAGTTTTTTTTAAATGGGATTTTTGAGGCCAAGTTATGGAATTTTTTTCTAAACCCCATGTTTGTTGAAATTTGAAAAAAATGATTAAAGAAGTAGGTTGTTGTGCATTTTTAGATCAAAAGTGTATCTTCAAATTTTGAAAAAAAAAAAATTCAAAAGTTAGAAATTTGCATAGATTCTTGAAGGTATCATGTGACTCCATTAATGGAGGCTTCAGGATTTTTTATGGTTTTGACTTCTTTGAAGAAAAATAGAAAATTTGCATTTTAGACCTCAAATGAATGAATTATTTTGTGAAATGAATTGTCTCCTTAATATTTCAGAATTCTACATCTTTTGGAAATGTGCTATGGAATGTTGTATTGATTTGTGTGCCACATCCAAATTGTAAATTTGGAGTGTTGGATTGTTAGGATTGAGGTATAGAGTAAGAAAGGAGTGGGCTCTCATCGCTTGGCACGATCTTGAGTGATGTGTGAAGATTGAATAGAGGATAGTTTAAATTAAGTGATAATGCAATACACATTGGGATAATAAAAATAATTAATAAAGATGCTCGTGCCTTGGTTGAATACCTTGGATGGATTCATCTCAGTCATGAAGGACACGTCACAACTCATGGAAGTTGGTGAATGTCATTGAGTAGCTTCATATGATGAGGTTTTACTCCCAAACCCCACATTATCATGCTACTATGATGACACTCCTTGTCTTAGCTCTAGGATCCACGTCCTTACCTTTAGTCAAATTTTGTATTCAACATGATTGTGATCATTTGTATATGCATTGATTGGCATGTGTGCCATATATTTCTTTATATGCCTTGTTTTGGTGTGAGCTATCACATGTGATGTGTGCATTGATTAGTGTGAGTGTTGCCATGTCTACTTTTTATGTGTGTGAGCCTTGGCCTTGATAGCGGTGTATCCAAGATCTTCGTAGCTCAATGGCTGCCTAGAGTGGCATAGACATCTATTGTACTCGACGATGGTAATATGGTTGGGAGGTGGGTAACATTCCCTTTTGGTCTATTCTTGAAGGTCTTCAGGAGCTAGAAGAGTTCCTAGTTCAACATTTCATTTATTGTTTTATAGTTTTTGGAGCACATTTGGTATGGTTCATTATTGATGTAATAATATTCTTTGTATCATTTATATATCGGAGTGTGATTCTTCCATGTTTGGGAAGTGGCCTCTATTTTGTAATTATGTTGTGTTCTCATTTGGTTGGAATTTGACCCTTATGTTAGATGGAAATTGTCATAATGTGGAAATTATTCTATGTTGATATGGTTAAATCGAGACGTTCAAGTCCTCTTCTATTTATGCAAAATTTGTTTTATGTTATGATTATGTGTTGGATTGTATTGTTTCCCACATAATTGATGATAGTTCTATCTTTTCCCTTGGCCCATCTTGACATTGGCGTTGAACGAGTATGGCTTTCCATATCATTTTCCTCATGTTTAGCTTTGGAGGTTAGTTTCTTTATGTTGTGGAAGTGAGATCCACTTTCCACCTTGTTCCTTGGAAATCATGTCCATTAGGAGGCTCTCTTGTGGCTAGGTTAGATTCCATGATCCACTGAGTGTTTAACGTAAACCATTTTCTAACAACTCGTAAATCAAGGAAGTTATGCCTTGTTGAGTGTGATAAATAGGTGTTGTTGTTTTCCTTACCTTAAGTGTTTTTCTTACTCTCTGGTTGCAAGTCAGAAAAATAGTCTAAAGTGCATGTTAAATGGGTTTTCTAGTCCGAAGTTGCAAGTTACAATCGAACCCCAAAACCTAAGAGTGTAGGAGGTCCAAAGTTTAAAGTTTTGATGCACATTATAGTGTGCAGGTGGCATTCAATCTCTGAAGTTCGTGTTGTCTATGGATTAAAGGTTCAGATTTGATTGACACTTTATAAGTTACAATTGCAAGTGGAAATATGAAGCTTGAATCACCAAAGATGTCATGTTCCAAACTTTCACTAGGCTTTGCAAATGGTGAGTTGCTTTCCAGACCCAAAGTCTGAAGTATATGTTGCAATTGATCCCCAAGGTTTGAAGTCATTCTAAGACTAGGGTTTGGAGAGTCTTCACGCTTTGTAGTGTGCAAATTGTAGTTGTTTCGCAAAACCTGAGTGTGTGTTGTTGGTTGCAAGTTGCATCATGAAGCCAAAGTATGAGGCAGTGTTAGGCATAGTTGTAGTTTGGGGAAGAAACCTGAAATGCGAGTCTAAATTGCTAAGTCAAGTTGCAAGGCCAAGGTGAAGTCTAAACTTTGGTAGTTTTGACCTTTTTTCCTTCTGTAGATCTGAGATAGCTAAGGTGTAGTCTAATAGAGATGTTGTAAGGGTTTTTTAGTGACCTTGGAAATCCTGACTCTCCTACTTGTCTCATTTTTTTGTACCAACCATGGTGTTATGTCCCATGGTGTTTTTAAGTCTTCTCCTTGTGTCACCTTGCATTAAGCATTGGTGTGTGTGCCAAGTGTACCATCACTAGTTGTTATGATACCTCGGGCATGTGTAAGATGTTGCAAGTATGGGCCTAACCGGTGTTGTCATTGATGTCAACATACTACTGTTGCATTAATGATAAGGATTGGATGAGCTGTGTGCTGAGGATATTGAGAAAATTAGTCCTAATCAGGAACAGAGAAGAACAGTGAAGATCAGAGGATGTGCTTCAAAGGGTTTGTACATATGTGTCTTAAGATAATCCAGTAAAGATCTCAGAGGTCCACATGAATATCTAAAGAAGCTATGACCACTTAAGTAAAACTAGTTCTAGCAAATGTTCAGAGGTGACAGATTGATACAGATAGGTCCGGTGAGATCCGGAAATGCAATATCCCATTTTGTAGATTTGGTAGAATGTTTAGGAAGTCAATGTGAAGTGACAACTCAATTGGTTCGTGGTCTGGAGGTCCACAAGCATCTATTCCAATATGACAATGATGATAGACTATGTTCTTGAGGTTCCAGATGAAGGAGAGAATGATTTCAGTAGGCAGAAGTAGTGTGGATGTCCTTGGTAATTCAGAAAAGCTTGTGGAGGTCTTTGGATTGTGTCCAGTTCGTGTTGGTGGTCGGCATTGAAGATTGAGCTTGTAATTGAAGAATTACTTTTGGATGATGATGTTCTTCCTAAGTCTGGCCAACCGGATGAGTTACACATCCTGCGGATGATCTTGGAGATGTTCTGTGAAGAATGGCGTGTTCCTAAAGGAATATTGAAGTCTCAGATCTATGTGGCCGACAGTGTGGTGATCCGCGTGAAGTCTTTTGTAATTAATCATGTTGCATTTATGTATTCTCTTTGTAATGTATGTCGACTTGGATGGTTATTCCTGAGTCGATGTCTTGTATAAATAAGGAGTTGTAAAGTCATTTCAAATGCATCTTGTGGAGATGAGAGAGTGGTAGAGAAGAGTAGAGAAAAAGGTAGAGCATAAGTATTGAGCTTAAATGGAACTGACTCAAGCATGGTGAAGATGTTATTCTTCAGTTCAAGTATGTAATACTCATTATCCTGTAGACAGTGTGTCTCCTGTAGGCAGTGGGCCTCTTGTGAGCAGTGTGCTCGGGTAGTGAGCCCTAATTGGCATGTGCCATTTTGTTCTTACTATTCTTTTAACAGAGAATACAATCTTGGGTTAGTCACCCCGTGGTTTTTCCCTTAATCGGGTTTTCCACGTTAAAAAATCTTGGTGTCATATGTGTTAATATGTTTCTGCTCTTAAATTATTGCATTATGTTTCCATGATTGATTTATTATTGTGTTGATTAATTAAGGAAAGGATTTAAGTGATTAATTGCAAGAAAGTTTTGGACAACTGATTCACCCCCCCTCTCAATTATCTATCCTAAACCCAACAATTGGTATCAGAGCTAAGTTCCTCTAAAAGAGCTTAACTGCTTGAGGAGATCCAGAATGTCGTCCTACAAGAAGGATAGTCTGAGGTTTGATGGAACCAATTTCACTCTTTGGAAAAGTCGCATGGAATGCCACTTGTAATGTATGGGAATGCAGTATTGGATCATGGCTTCAAAGAAGTATGATCCTCCACATAATGGTCCGTGTACTGTAAATGAAATCAGAGATGCTGAAAAAAATCTACAGGCTAAAGAAGCTCTTCTAAGTGCCTTATCTGATTCAGAGCTAACAAATGTTGTTGATCTAAAAATTGCATATGAGATTTGGCAAAAACTGGAACTTTTGCATGAAGGAGACAAGTATGTCAAATGTGCCAAGCTACAGAGTCTGAAAGGAAAATTTGAAAACCTGAAGATGAGAGAAGATGAAAATATCACTTCATTTATGCCAAGAGTAAATGAGCTTGTCTGTGGCATTAGATGTGCTGGTGGAATTTTGGATGAAGATGAGATTGTTGGCAAAGTTCTCAAATCCCTTCCTGATTCTTACAAATACAAGGTTGTTGCTATTGAAGAATTCAAATCCTTTTCTGGTATCACAAGAGATCAATTGGTTGGTAAACTGGCTGCATTTGAATTGATCAAGTTTGGAGATGCCCCCCCCAAGATTGAATCTGCATTCAAAGCTAGTGCCTCTGTAAAAGGAAAACAAAAGTTTGATCCAGGAGAGTACTCTTCAAAGAAACTATCATGGTATGAAAAAGCAAGAAAAGACCTAGAAGAAGATGAAGCAAAAGCTGCCCAACTTGAAGCCCTTATTGCAAGAAGACTGCCAAGAGGATCCAGTAAGTATGAAGGGAAATTGCCTTTTAAATGTTTTAACTGCAATAAGATTGGTCATTTTGCCTCAAGGTGTCTGGAAAGATTTTCAAGGCCAAATTCTAACAGATCAAAGTTCCAAAAGAAATGTTACTATGTTCATGAAGATGATGATGATGAAGGAGTAACAGATAATGAATCAGAGACAGGAAATAAATCCAGAAATGACTAGGTGTTTATTGCCATCAAGGAAGAAGATCCAATGCCCTCTGAATCTGTCAATCATAAAATTGTAGAAGGAGCCCTGGCTGCCCAAGTTGAAGAAAAGGATGATTGGGTCATTGACATTGGATGCTCCCACCATATGACAGGTGACAAAAATAAGTTCATAGATTTGGAAAGGTATGAAGGAGTGGTAAAATTTGGTGATAATTCTGTTGGGAGAATCAGAGGTAGAGGAACCATTTCTTTTGATGGTAAGAACAAGACCGGTAATGTACTGTATGTTGAAGGTCTGAAGCACAATCTTCTTAGTGTTGGACAGTTGGTGGACAAAGGTTATGATCTTTGATTCAAGAATGGAAAATGCAAGATCTTTGAAAGTTCTGGAACAGAGATTGCATCCGGTACTCAAACTAAAGGTAATATCTTCCACTTGGTTGGTACTGGTAAAAGTTGTTTATTTGTTCAAATTGATCAAAGTTGGTTGTGGCATAGAAGAATGTGTCATGTGAATTTTGATAATATCATCAAGATAAGCAACACTCAGGCTGTAAGAGATCTTCCAAGACTGGTGAAACCTACCAATAGTTTGTGCAAAGAATGTCAGTTGGGTAAGCAGAACAGAGTCGCATTCAAAAGTAAAGAATAGTCTTCTACCAGATTATTGGACTTAGTTCATGCTGACCTATGTGGTCCGGCAAGAATCAGGAGTGTGCAAGGTGATAGATACTTCATGCTATTAATTGATGACTACTCCCAGATGATGTGGGTGACTTTTCTGAAAGAGAAATTAGAAGCTCTTGAGAAATTCAAAATATTCAAGGCTATGGTAGAGAATGAAACTAGACTAAAATTAAAATGTCTGAGGTCTGATAGAGGTGGAGAATTCACATCTAGTGAGTTCATAGAATTCTGTGAGAAACATGGCATAAAAAGACAGTTGTCTGCTCCTAGGACTCCATAGCATAATGGAGTAGTGGAGAGAAAGAACCAGACCATCCAGGAAGCATCTAGAACCATGATGATGGAAGCAAATGTTCCTCAGATCTATTGGAGAGAAGTTGTAAGCACTGCAGTCTATACTCTCAATCGAGTACAAATCAAAAGCAATACCAATAAGACTCCTTATGAACTTTGGTTTGGCATCACTCCCACTGTGAGGTATTTTAGAGTCTTTGGTAGCAAATGTTACATTAAAAGAGATGAAGATCTAGGAAAATTTGATGCTAGAAGTGATGAAGGAATATTCTTGGGTTATTCTACTCAAAGCAAAGCATACCAGTGTTATAACAAGAGATTAAGGAAGATTGTAGAAAGTACAAATGTGAAGGTTGATGAAGGTATTGAAAAACCCTCAAGGTTTTATGAATATGATGAAGATGATCAAAATGATGTTTTTGTTCAAGAAGTCCAAGCTCCCTCTGAAATCTAGATTCAAACTGATCCGGTAAACCAGGAAGAAGAGATAAGTTTGAATGAACCTATTCAAGAATCAGAAGTGCAAGAAACTCCCAAAGTTCCTAGGTATGTAAGATTGAATCACTCTGAAGATCAGATCATAGGTGATAAAAGTAAAGGTGTATAAACAAGAAGGATTGCTCAAGATTCAGAAGAGTATTGTCTGATTTCAAAGATTGAACCTAAGATAGTGAATGATGCTTGCAATGATGAAAACTGGACTAAAGCAATGAAGGAAGAGCTGATGCAAATTGAGAAAAATCACACTTGGGATCTTGTTCCCAGACCTCAAAACAAAAATGTGATTGGAACCAAATGGGTTTTCTGGAATAAACTGAATGAAGATGGCGAAGTAGTCAGAAACAAAGCCAGATTGGTCTGCAAGAGTTACTCCCAAGTAGAAGGAGTTGATTTTGAGGAAACTTTTGCTCCGGTGGCAAGAATTGAAGCCGTCAGATTATTTCTTGCTTTTGCTACCTTCAAGGATTTCAAAGTATATCAGATGGATGTCAAGTCTGCCTTCCTAAACGGTGACTTGGAAGAAGAAGTTTACATTGAGTAATCGAATGGATTTCAACTGTCTGATCATGGTGATATGGTCTACAAGTTGAAGAAAGCACTGTATGGACTTAAGCAAGCCCCAAGAGCCTGGTATGAAAGATTGGATAAGCATCTTTTGAAGATTGTCTTTAACAAAGGTACTGTTGACAGTAGTTTGTATTTCAAAATTGATCATGAAAATATCTTGATTGTTGAAGTGTTTGTTGATGATATCATTTTCGGAGGAAGAAATAGTATGTGCAAAACCTTTGCAAATCAAATGAAAAGTGAATTTGAGATGTCCATGTTTGGGGAAATGAATTTCTTCTTGGGTCTGCAAATCACTCAAACAAAGAAAGCAATCTTCATTTCTCGGACCAAATATGTGAAAGAGTTGTTGAAGAAATTTGGGATGGAAACTCAAAACCAATGAATACTCCCATGGCAACTAGATGTAAATTGAGCAAAGATGATAACTCTCCTAAGGCTGATCAGAAAAAGTACAAGTCAATGATTGGAGGACTATTGTATCTCACTCAAACTAGACCTGACATTATGAATGTTGTTGGTCTTGTTGCTAGATTCCAAGCTGATCCTAGAGAATCTCATGTCATGGCAATCAAGAGGATTTTTAGATATCTAAAAGGGACAGTTGAGTATGGATTGTGGTATCCCAGAGATCATGATTTCTCTCTTCATGCATATACAAATGCAGATTGGGCAGGAGATGTGGATGACCGAAAGAGTACCAGTGGTGGAGCATTCTTTTTAGGGAAGAGATTGGTTTCTTGGCTGAGCAAGAAACAAGAGGCAATATCTCTGTCCACTGCAGAAGCAGAATATATTGCAGCAGAAGCTAGTTGCACTCAAGTATTGTGGATGAAGCAAATGCTAAGAGATATTAGAGTGGAGTATGAAGAACCTATCACAATCTTCTGTGATAATTCAAGTGCAATTAACATATCAAAAAATCTAGTGTTGCATTCAAAGACTAAACATATATCCATCAAGTTTCACTTATTGAGAGAGCAAGTGAACAAGAATGAAGTTAGATTGGAGTTTGTGCCTTCCAAGGATCAGATTGTAGATATTTTTACTAAACCTCTACCTAAGGACTCTTTTGAGTATCTCAGGGAGAAGTTAGGGGTTATTACCCCTCTGGTTCTGAATTAAAGTGCACTGATGTGCATTAGTCCGGTGGATCTCACAGTTATATTTTGTGGTCTAGATTGATGATGGGAAGCTGCTACTCAGGGGGAGTAGCTGGTATGATTCTGAATTAATGCAAGTATGTGCCCTTTACCATTGATGTCAAAGGGGGAGAGAAGACATGTGAAAAATAAGAAATTGTTGATCAAAGGGGGAGCAAGAAAGGAAGAGAAGACATGTGAATGATAGGGGGAGTTGTGACAGTGAGGAGAACTTCTTGTCTTGATGGTTAAAATAGTTTTTCACATCATATGTTGCCATCAATGACAAAGGGGGACATTGTTGCAAGTATGGGCCTAACTGGTGTTGTCATTAATGTCAACATACTATTGTTACATTAATGATAAGGATTGGATGAGCTATGTGCTGAGGATATTGAGAAAATTAGTCCTAATCAGGAACAGAGAAGAACAGTGAAGATCAAAGGATGTGCTTCAAAGGGTTTGTAGATATGTGTCTTAAGATAATCCAGTAAAGATCTTAGAGTTCCGCATGAATATCTGAAGAAGCTATGGCCACTTAAGTAAAACTGGTTCTGGTAGATGTTCAAAGTTGATAGAGTGATACGGATAGGTTCGGTGAGATCCAGAAATGCAATATCCTATTCTGCAAATTTGGTGGAATGTTTAGGAAGTCAATGTGAAGTGACAACTCAATCGGTTCATGGTCTGGAGGTCCGCAAGCATCTATTCCAATATGACAGTGATGACAGACTGTGTTCTTGAGGTTCTGGATGAAGGAGAGAATGATTTCAGTAGGTAGAAGTAGTGTGGATGTCCTTGGTAATTCAGGCAAGCTTGTGGAGGTCTTTGGATTGTGTCCAGTTCATGTTGGTGGCCCACATTGAAGATTGAGCTCGTAATTGAAGAATTACTTTCAGATGATGATGTTCTTCCTAAGTCTGGCCGACTGGATGAGTTACACATCCTACGGATGATATTGGAGATGTTCTATGAAGAATGGCATGTTCCTAAAGGAATATTGAAGTCTCAGATCTGTGTAGCCGACAGTGTGTTGATCCACGTGAAGTCTTTTATAATTAATCATGTTGCATTTATGTATTTGCTCTGTAATGTATGCCGACTTGGATGGTTATTCCTAATTCGATGTCTTGTATAAATAAGGAGTTGTAAATTCATTTCAAATGCATCCTTTGGAGATGAGAGAGTGGTAGAGAAGAGTAGAGTGAAAGGTAGAGCAGAAGTATTGAGCTTAAATGGAACTGACTCAAGCATTGTGAAGATGCTATTCTTCAGTTCAAGTATGTAATACTCATTATCTTGTAGACAGTGTGTCTTTTGTAGGCAGTGGGCCTCTTGTGAGTAGTGTGCTCAGGCAGTAAGCCCTAATTGGCATGTGCCATTTTGTTCTTACTATTCTTTTAACAGAGAATACAATCTTGGGTTAGACACCTCGTGGTTTTTCCCTTAACCGGGTTTTCCACATTAAAAAATCTTGGTGTCATATGTGTTAATATGATTCTGCTCTTAAATTGTTGCATTATGTTTCCGTGATTGATTTATTATTGTGCTAATAAATTAAGGAAAGGATTTAAGTGATTAATTGCAAGAAAGTTTTGGACAACTGATTCACCCCCCCCCCTCTCAGTTGTCTGTCCTAAACCCAACATAAGAGTGTTGTGTGGCTTGTTGCCACTTTTGTATCACAAAAAACTTATTCATCTAGTTTCTTTCCATTAATGTATTGAGCATAAGCTTAGGGCATTACATTGTATCCCATTTATGTTTTAATATTTAGTCTACTAATATAGTGTAGTCCTTGAGAGTGTGGTTTGGAGTGGTGCCATGTGGCATGGAGATTTGGAGTTTAGCACCAAATAGCATGGCAGTGACACTAGGTAGTGTTATCCCATGTTCTTTGGTGCTAGGGCTATGTAGTGTGTCAACATGTTGCTTGGAAATTCTTGCATTACTGAAGTCATAAATCTAGTATATTTTATTTTACTTGCCACATTTATGTGTCATAGATCACATAATGTAAATGATATCAATTTGGCGGGAACCTTATGAATGTTATCTCTAGGTATTTTGTTACCCAACATCATGTACATCTAAGCACTAAACTAACATGTGATTAAATTTACATATAATTTGATTTCTACATGGGTGTCAACAAGGACAAAAGGATTTAGGTATGGCACATTTAAGAAATATAGGTCTTATGTGGAGGAGGAAGATCACCCATGTGCAAAGAGAGTGGATGAGAAATTAATCTTTGGATAAGGTGGGGAAGTTGGAGTCGTGAGAATGGAAGGCTAATGAATAATAAAAAATGGAAAAAGGGAGAGTTCAAGAAGTCAAAAAAAATTGAACTACAAAGTTGAATAAGATTAATCTACATAGGGAAAAACAAGAAGATTAAAATGGTTGCCATGGAAAATAATAAAAAGGGTGTTTAGGTCAGGAGTTTTAGGCCTAATTAGGTGTTGATGGGCAACAAAATATTAGCCATTTAAGGGGTGAAGAAGCAAATAATAACAAAGAGGTCGGGACTGGTAAATTCATGTTTTATGAGAGAGATGGGAACATAATTCTAAGAGCTTGGAGCGCATGCATGCTATCTTGTACAATCCTTAAGAAATTCTGAGGAGAAAATCCTTTTTTGGGGGTAGATTTGACTTGTTTTGGGTTGTTTACCCAATCACACTTTTGATAGTAGGAAGAAAATTCACTAATGTTATTGAGGGATCGATCGAGTCTTACAAAGGGAGGCATAAAAAGGATTTTGTAAACATGGTTTCAAGGAGAGTTCATTGAGAGGTAAAGGGGAAAATGTTAGAGAGGAGTAAGTCTCGATCCTCACCATTCTTCCAATTACAATTGCCAAGAATAGACAAATGTATTTCCACAAGTAAAACTTGTATATTTTGTTTTGAATTGTTTTTATTTTCTTGTAACACAAACTATAGGTAATATTTATTGAAATGGTGAGCACACAAAGAGATTTAACTAAACCATTATTGTACAACACAATTATACATAATAATATATATTATATTGATATTTCAAGATACACACCGAATGATTTTACATTTGAGTACATTAGCTTTATAAAGTTATATATTCCCATGAACTAACCTACAGGAATGTAACTTCCCAACAACTAACATTTGTTTTATTTACTAACTTACAAACTAACCTATAAATTAGCATATGCATGTTAATTTATTTATTTAAAACTATATACTAAATATAAAACCTTACTTATTCTAACACCCCCCTTAAGGTTTACATGTAATAAAACTAACATCCCCCCTTATTACATCAATGTGAACAAGAGACAGAACACTGTGAGGACTAAACACAACAACCCTTCTAGAGACTTTGATGAAGCACCTTCACCAATTCTCCTCGCTCACCTAAGAAACACCAAACTGAATTCACTAGTGGATCTCCTGATTGTAGAACCTGCAAACCTCTACACAACATGAGAGAACATAAAGTGTCCCCACCTCCTTGCACAATGAGACAACAATTTTCCTCTAAAAGTTCACATCTCCTATGAATGTGTCAAAATGCCTCCTCTAGTGTTGCACATGAGAGAACAACTCTCCTCCGAGAGTCCACATCTCCTCCGATTGTGTCAATATCCCTCCTCTAGTGTTGTGGAAACAATCCCTCCTCTGCTATACAAAACAACCTCAACCAAAAGTGAATACACTAACTACACCCACAAGAAATGTCAACAAAAGCCAAGCCCCGCCTTTCTCCTTGAAGGGACACAAATAGAAAAGGTGTTTCTCATACAATGAATCACCCCTAAGTGATAAGCTAGCTCAGGATGAAGAAAGACTTCATGCCTCTGTTTTCCTCTAACCTCCAATGAATTTACTTAGTCCTTACTGGCTAGATGCATAATTAAAATCTTTAAAAACTTTGTCAAGTGTAGTGTGGATAGCCCCATCAGGTGTAGCATATATAGTCTTGAGAATACAAGCATTAAATGTGGCCACGATCAAATTGACAATTAAAATCTTTGAAAACTTTGTCAAGTGTAGTGTGGATAGCCCCACCAGGTGTAGCATATATAGTCTCGAGAATACAAGCATTAAATGTGGCCATGATCAAATTGACAATTAAAATCTTTGAAAACTTTGTCAAGTGTAGTGTGGATAGCCCCATTAGGTGTAGCATATATAGTCTCGAGAATACAAGCATTAAATGTGGTCATAATCAAATTGACAAATATATATCTAGTTCTTATGGTGCATAAAATATTGTTTTAATGGGTTTTGAACTCTCCACCTCTTAGTTCCAAATAATAACTTTTCACCAATTGAGCAAGCTTCACTCTTATTAACCCTCTTAACAGCCTTTGTTTTAAAACAACTTCAGATATGGATTAAAAATAAATAAATAAACCATACAATTTGCATTACTTTGCTCTTTGTTTATAATATGTGCCATCAACCTTGTAAATCTGATTATTTAATTACTCCTAATATTGTAATTGTTAATGCAATCATAAGGGATGAGAAATCCACCAACACGGTAATTTATTTTTACTAGTACATTAATTAATTATTTACTGACAATAGTAATTAATTATTTACCGGTAAGTAGTTACTAGGTTACATTTACTGGTCAAAGTGTATTTAGTAAATGAGGTGAGTTGGAGAATCTAGGCATCCATCTTTGGGAGAGCTATTTTTGATGTATTATGACAACTATCATAAGTTGTAAGAGCATCTATGATAGATTACAACTATCATAAGGTGTAAGGTAATCTAGGACATGATATGACAATAATTATTATCCTGTAAGTGACTATTCTTGGTCCTAGGCGCCCATATTGGGAAGATGCCTATGACAGATGTAAGAGAATTTGTAAGAGGACTATTTTGGGCATGCAGGTGATATTCCCAAGATCGAGGCATTTGGATTTTGTGGCTTCTTCATGAATCATATAATTTCTATGAAATGAAGCTTTGAAGGAGTGCAAAGTAATGAGTTTGTTTGCGGGTACATAGAGGATGTCGGATTGGATGTAGGAGTGAAGGAAATTGATGTATTGTAGTCTTTTTTAAGACAATACAAATTTTCCCTCTTTTCTTGGAGGAGTTTTTTACCCAAAAGGGTTTTCTCCACATAGGTCTGAGTGTTATATGGCTCTTGAGTAGTGTTATGTCTTTGGTGCTTGGTTTATCTCCATTTGATATTCTACAAGTTATATTTCAAATTTGCAAGTTAAATTTGATATTTCCATTTGTAGTGGTTATCTTCATTTCTAACATTTGGTATCAAAGCCTGGCCAGCTATGTTATTGGGTGGAAGTGTGAAGGTTTTATGTGCTATAGTAGGAGTTATGTTTTGCATATTTGTGTGTGTGGAAATCATGTTTGCATTTGCATCTCGGATAGACATGGAGAAATTCAATGGTTCAAACTATATGTTGTGGAAGATGAAAATGGAGGATCTCCTTGAGAACATGGATCAATGGTTGGCGGTATCAAAAGAAAAGAAACCCGATGATGTTAGTCAAGATGAGTGGGATAGATTGGACAAAAAGTCATAGGGTACAATCCGGTTATGTCTTGTAGACACTGTTCTACTAAATGTCTCTGAGGAAAAGAAGGCATTTGCTTTATGGAAGTGGTTGGGTGAGATTTATCAAGCCAAGAGTCTAGTAACAAATTGTTTTTAAAATGAAAGTTGTTTTCTCTTAAGATGAAGGAAGGTGAATCTATTACAGAGCATTTAAATTTATTTAATTTTATTTTGAGACAATTATCTTCTGTGGATGTTAAGATAGAAGAAGAAGATAAGTGTATTGTGCTTCTTTGTTCTTTACCCGAGTCTTGAAAGAATTTCATTCTTGTTATCACTGCTAACCTCGAAGATTTGAAGATGGATTCTATAGACACTTAAAAATGTCCTGAGCCTGCGAATGCCATTTTGACACCTGATTCATCCCATTCTACTATTAATTAAATAATTTTTAATTATTTAATTAATTCACTTTCCCCTTATGCTTTTAATTAAATAAATTTTATTTATTTAATTACTTAGAAATTTTCTTCTAATTTCTTCTATAATTAAATAATTAATTAATTATTTAATTATTTACTATCCCAATGTCCACTTTACTCTATTAATTTAAATAAATACATATTTATTTAAATTATAGGTCTTGCCCTAATTAAATAGGTTCTAACTATTTAATTAAATCACATTACATTATCCCCTTGCACAAATAAATTAAATAAATGAACACAATTTATTTAATTTAAAAATCATATTACACCTCACCATTTCTTCAAATAAAAAATTATCTTTTGTCCTCTAGTGACTAGGAACCCTAATCAATCTACACCCTTCATCATATCAAAAGTCAAACTCTCAATCACAACCCTCCATTCAAACCCTACTTCTCTATAAAATCATTCTCCCGCCCTCATTTCTTCACTTCACACTTGCATAATTTGAGCATCCTCTCTGACTTTTCCATAGCCATACTCTTGAGCTTCTCATTGTGTTTGCAGGTTTGCAAATCTAAGAGTAAAGTGCTGCAAAATTTTGGAGAAACAATGGAGAATTCACACTAGTAGTCGAGGGTTTCATGTTTTATGCTTGCATTTGTTTGATCCTAGGTTATTTCGTACTCCATTGGGTTGTTAGGGTATGCATTGTACTGTTTGCAGGTTTTAGAATGTTTTTCCCTGACATCATTTGTTGAACCTGATGTGAATCGTCCGTACATTCCACAAATTTTATGATTTAGGGTTTGCAAGAACAGTGCGACGCATGTGTAGGTCCATGCAACACTTCTGCTTCTTTGTGACACATAAGTTGTATGGCGTGACACATCCTCTAGAGTTTGCAATGCATCAAAAGGGTTATGCGACGCATGCGACTGTGTTTAGGGAAGAATGTCATCATTTCCTTTTTATCAGCTTAACCCATTTGGTCTTGTAGGGTTTCAGTCATACTGCCCAATGCTTTATTTGTTTTGCTAACCCTCTGTTCTGTTGTTTATCTCATTAGGGTTTCTTTAAAAGCATTAGGGTTTGTTGTTTCAAGGTTTTATCTAGGGTTTGTATAAACTTGTTTAATCATTTGAGTATGCCCTATGAATGTCTAAAAGTTTCTCATCTTTCTGGCATTAGGGAAGCAATTCTGTAAACCTAGGGTTTTCATTTTATCACTAGGGTACCTTTTTTCATTTGCTATTAGGGTTTTTCTATTGCTTTTTGACTTGCAGGAATAGAGCGATGCTTCTGCTAGTTTGTGCGACACAGTCACCATTCCTTGTGATGCGGTCGCCATTCCGTGTGACACCTCGCCATTCCGTGTGACACCTCGAAGCTCTTTGCAATGCATATGCATAACAGTAATCCACATCTGCACCTCCTTGTGACGCAATCACCATTCCCTATGACACATCTGACTGGTAAAAATAATTTTTTTTTAGGGTTGCTTTCATATTTGATATTTCAGTTTTGCACAGTAGGGTTAGGGGTTTTTCTCTGTTACTGATCTCTGGTTTGCAATTGTGTGGCATCCATTAGAGGAGAACCTTTGTTAAAATCACTAACTTACTTGTTGCAGGGTTTTCTTTCATTTTCATGTGTGTGTGGTTAGGTTAGGAACACTTTGATTTGGGTTTAAAAAGAACTACAATCTATTTGTAACCACACTCATTTGGCTTAAAAAGAACCACACTCGTTTGGGCTAAAAAGAACCACAACTTGCATCTTTTCACTCATTGGTTAAAAAGAACAACAACCTACATACTTTCACGCATTGGGTTAAAAAGAACAACAATCTACATATTTCACTCATTTGGCTTAAAAAGCAACTTGCATTTCACATTCATTGGGCTAAAATGAACAATAAATTGCATCATTGTTTGCTTTGCTTGGTGATTTTGTTTATGCTGTGAAGAAGTGTATGCTTTTCCCTCGCGCTCTAAGCGATCTTGGGAATCAAAAGCTCTTCCCAACATTTGCATAAATCACACAACACATTTAAATTCTAAAGGTCAATAAACTTTGTCTAGTGTGACCAAGTCCAAATGTGCATACTCTCTCCTCGCATCATCGTATGAACTTGGAGATGAAAAGCATTTTCACTTGTGTCACTTTTGTTACCCTTTTTAGAGAGGCATGCCTTGGTGGGAAAAGAGGTACTCACCCCAAGGAAACAACCTCAAGCGGTTCTTTCATTCGGTCTGCTATATAAAAAAGGATAAGGTGAAAGCCAAGTCTTAACTGGTATTAGTGCTTACTGTACAGTGCTAGTTCGAAAGGAGGCATACCTTGTGTATATGAGACTCCTAGTAGGACTAGTTAAAGCTTTAAGTAGCTTGCTAGACACTTGTAACGTGTTGGTCCCCTGAACAATTACTAGACACCTTTAGATTAGAGGACACCCCTTTGACCTTATGGCAGTTTGTGAAAGGCAAGAGGACACATAATCCTCTCTAGATTCTCACCATATGGCTCCCTAGCGATGAGATGGGAATCCTCAGCTTAGCATAAGCTATACGTAGATTTCTAGGGAAAGGGTGATTGCATCATCCTTCCAGTGTAGGAGGCCCCTATCCATCTTCTCTCGCAAAGACAATATAATGGACACACTCATAAATCAGTGTGTTTGCATTTGAGTTGGAGATTCCAAGTTGTGGGCTTGAACAAACTGCCATCAACCATTGACTTTAGGATAGGAATTGTCTTAGGTGTGTGAATTGTTCTTGAATTGTGATAAGACCTGTGGAAATTTGGGGTTAGAATGCCCCCGAACATACACATTACGCTGCCCAAGTCAAGAGTCACAGCCAAACTACATGCTGAGTGTCTTTTATGTGTGAAGTGTTTTCTGAATTTCAACAAAACTGCCAAACAAAACATAGAAAATTGATTTTAGGCTCCCTTAGATAGTGAAATGCATCTGCAGTTTTCTAAAACGCATCTGCAGAACTGTGATGCATCCACATATTTTTGTGATGCATTCATCATTCTATGTGATGTCTTTGCAATCTTGTGTGACACATCTACCTGTAGTAAAAAAAATTTAGATCCTTTGAAATTTGCTCTCCCAATCAAATCTGACTGCAATTGTGTCAAAAACATTCCAGATCTACCAGTTCTGTATATCCATTGCATAGACCAACTTCATCCTTTTAGCTTCATCCCTTTAGGATAAATTTGCACCCCTTTATATTTAGTTGTCCAAATTCATCTCTTTAGGATCAATTTACATACTCACCTCAACCTTTTAGGATTAGATTCATACTCAACTTCATCAAATTACATTTTTAACATTGTCCAAACTATTTAGTCCATCATTAGAGTATTAGAATCCAACCCTTAGAGAAGTTCCTAAAAACATTAGTCTTCCTAAAGTTGAAACATAAGGAGAAACTGTCGAAGCTTAACTACATCATAAGTACAAAATTGAACCAAGAGACCTTGATATCTTTTCTAAATCAATCACCATTCGGGCTTATTACTCACAAGTCTAGTATAAGTCCGTCCATTCAAAGTGAAGCCTCAACCATGAGCTCACTTCAATCAATCACTCTTTTCTCTACATCAACACTTCAAGGTCTTGAAAAATTCAACTTGTTTGAAAGGGTCATTAGTAGACAATAGTATCCTCTTGGAGCTAAACTTTTCAAAGACTAATAATCATTCGCCTCTACCATAGTCTTAGTCTCATTTCCTTAGTAGCATTTCAAAGCATTGACATACCATCCCCCCATTTAGTCATTTGCATAAGTACAACCTTAGTACCATTTCCATTATCTTCTAATAAAATACCAAAAATATACTTGCATTTTCATCCTTAGTGTCATTAGGCATACTTATATCCCAAAAAGACCAAAAACATTGCATAGTGCATCCTCACTTGGCGTCACCATCCATATCTTATCCCTAGCATAGAAAAATTGCATTTTCATCCTTAGGATAAATTCATTTTCCCACAAACTAGTAGGTCTTATATGGTCGAGACATGGTTGCAAAAGAAAAGAAAGGGAGAATCCTTAGAACATCTCACAAACACCATGAGATTTGGAACCTCATCCAACATGGGTAATCCCTTTGAGAACATCCTCTTACAAGAAGAAGACCAAGGAATTTTGCAACAAGAAATCGAAGAAGCCTCCCAAGACCCTAGGTTGTTGCGAATTTTAGATGAGATGATTGCTGCAAATCTACAAAGCTACCTTATGAGACTTTTAAAAAATGGTACCAAACTTCCCCCGGGAGTCGACATTAACATGATTGTAGGGTCACCATCTAACAATACCACACAAAGCCAAGGACAAATAACACCTTCTTCTAGCCACACAAATCCAACACAAGAGCTTGTCACCATTCCCGTAGGGCAAACATCACAAGATTTGACGATATCCCATGCCACATTTGACACTAATAACATGAATGTTGTGTCCCAACCATTGAACTTCGCAAATCCTTTCGTCTCAATGAACATGAATCAAAACAAAAGGACATGAAAAATGCACATAGTGACTTCTAGGGGACAAAACACCACATCAAATACAAAATTGAACCTTCAACCTCAAAACAATCTAAGCAATCCAAGCATAGATCCCCTTGGTCAAAACAACAATGTGAACATGAATGCCTTGAATCATCAATATGTGGACCCAAATGGTCAAAACAATGTCATACCAAATGTGAACTTTGGGTCTACACACGGCAATGTCTTAAACCATCAATATGTAGATCCACAAAATCAAAACAATAACATCATACCCAACGCTTTCACGAACGTCAATGCCACTCATAACAATGCCTTGAATCAACAATATGTGGATCCAAATTGTCAAAATAGCAATGTCATACCTAACACTTATACAAACATTGGTACCTCTCAAAACCACACCATTCCCCAAAACCCTCTAAACATCAATCAAAATGCTAGTGCCTCACATCAAAAAACTCATTCAAATCCTCATCATGTCCAAAACCAAAACACCCTTTTCCAAACAAATCCTCACAACATCCAAAACCCACATACCACAAATGCTTCATCCCATTATCAATACATTAATCCCAATACCACATATATACCTAACAATCAAAACCTAAATGCATCTTCATCACACATCCCTTTCAACACTAATACCAACCCACTTGTCACAAACTTGGGACCACAAAACACATCGGGACTAAGCATAGGTAACTCGTATCAAAACACACTCGCGAATGCCTTGAACACACCGTTAAACTCCTTTGAGGCCATGGCGTGCAAGATACAAACACTAGAACAATGCTTCTCGAACATGCAAGTTTCTACTACTAAGAAGGGATATTCCATGGAAGACTTATGTCCTTATCCCTTCGACAAAAGCATTTACATGCCACCTTTCCCACCAAACTACAATGTACCTAACTTCAACAAATATAGGTGGAAAGGAAGTCCCATAGAGCATGTGCAGGAATTTCACACAGCATGTCTCGAGATTGCATATGAGCATACCTATTTGATGAGATTATTCCCAAGGAGCCTCATAGGCCAAGTGCTTGAGTCGTTCACACACCTTCCCACAAGGATTAGGACATGGACCAAATTTGCAGACAAATTCATATCCCACTTCTCTTATAGCATCGAGACGAATGTGAATGTTGCCACCTTATGCCATACTAGACAAGAAGATGGGGAAACCTTCATCTCCTTCTTCCAAAGGTGGAGGAGCCTTGCTAGCAAGTGTCCATGTCAAATTCCCAAAGACCTATTGGTACCAATTTTCATGGAAAAATTGAACAAAGGACTCATGCACCAAATGTAAATTCATTGTTGCACCTCCTTCAGAGAAGTCATTGAAAAGGGAATGGCCATTGGAAAAGCCCTAATAGATAAGAGCACAATCAAATTGTTAACAAGAACCAAAACAACCAAAACCCGCCTTATGACAAGAATAAGTTATGGTTGTAAAATAAGAATGTCACCAATGATGGGGTCGTAGACACAAAAGCAATCAATAGGACTGGCCCCGTTCTCACACTTAAAGCATCCCTGGTGCGAAATAATCAACCGATCATTCAACAACAACCACAACAACAACAACAAATAGCCAACATAATTCAAAATAATCAAAGAAGACCACCTCTAAGGAATAATAATCCTTGGTGAAACTTTACACCCTTAACAGAACCCGTTTGAGACAATCCTCAAGAATTTGTTACAATCCAACTCATTCAATTACCAGAGGTCAAGCCATACGATCCCACTTTTAAACCACCTACATGGAATGACAATGAGTTTTGTGATTATCACAAAATCAAAGGTCACAAAACATCCAACTATTACAAACTGAAGAACATCATACAAGATTTAATTGACTGAGGACATGTCACTATAGATAATCCACAAGGTTCCTCCAATACCGATCACACTATCTTTCAGGATCCTTTGCAAAATCATGGATCGAGAACAACCTCCACCTCAGGAACCAAGCCACATGATCACGTTAATTACATCAATGTCACCTATGAGTACATTGTTAACAGCATTCGCGCCTTCGATAATAACATCTCCATGATCACCATCAAATCTCACCCCGAGTGTCCCGTCACCACTCATAGAGCCAAGGTGACACTGCAGGGCACCCCCTCTAATCCATCTAATCCATCCAATGCATAAATGAAGACCCACTAAATCTCTTGGACCACTTGAAAAAGACCCCGACCCAAATATCCATCTTCAAACTCCTTCGCCTATCCCTGGAGCACAAGGCCATTCTCGACAAAGCTTTATTTGAATCTTTCATTCCCACGGATCTAAATGTCAATCAATTCCAAGCCATGGTGAGACACTTAGCCACTTCTAACCACGTCACCTTCACTGAATGCAATGTACCCGAGTGCAACGGCCAAATCACACTGACCCACTTCACCTCAAGGTCTTCATTAACAAACACAAGATTAGACGAGTCCTGGTAGACAGTGGAGCCGGATTGAATATATGTCCTCTAAAGTTAGTGATGATATTGGGTTACTCTAAAGCATGTGTGGACCCCACCAAGAGAATCTTCATCAAAGCTTATGATGATGCAGAACATTCCTCCAAGGGAGTGATCACATTCCCCATAAGAGTTGGGCCCACCACTCTCAATACTGCATTTCATGTCTTGGATGTTGAACTCCCCTACAATCTCATCCTCGGTTGACCATAGATCCATGCCATGAAGGTCGTGCTATCCACCTACCATCAATGCATTAAATTCCCTTACAACGGCACCGAAATCACTATACCTGGTGATCTTGATGCCTTTCAGTATTGCAGCCACCTAAGAGAAGTTCCACAACATCAAGTGCCTGTAAATAGGGGAATTTTACCCTCCACCTCATCGCATTATGTTGACCCATCCATGTTATCAAAATCCACCATCCCATTCACCCTACCACAAAACCCTAAAGTTCAAATCCAAGACAAAGGATGTGGGAAATATAAGATAGAAAGGTCATATTGCATCGGCAAGCTCCTAACATCACCAAGGTCCCATGGTAAACCTGGCCCGATCAAACCTAAGGAGATCATCACTGTCCCCCCACCACCTTCACAAAATGGGGAGAACTGAGCATAGAGGACGTAGATGATGATGTCACTAAGTGGCTCTACAAGGAAGAAGAGGTCAAGCATGTACAATTGCCTATAGAGCAATATGGCAATGGCTATGAATTTGTAAAACAACAAGGATATGATGGGTATAGTAGATTGGAGCCTAACAAAAATGAGATAATGAAACCTATTCAACCAACCATGCGACCTCACAACAAGGGCCTAGGGTATACATCATGAAGAGAGAGCACTCCTAGTACTAAGTTACTTTTGGGTAGGGACGCAAGTACTTCCAAGGATATCGAGACATCAAGGGACCCACCCAAACCTGAGCCTGAATCTTCCACACCTGACCTACCCTACGGTGCCACATGGATCAACATCTTGTGGGATCTGGACAATACTTCCATCTGTACTTTAACCCCCATTAGAATAAGCTACCTAAACACTGATGATGGCTTGCCCTTAGTCCACCCTGAGCTCATAGACTAGGATCAGCAAACTCCACCTAGCTTGGATTTATTCAAGAACAACAAAGCCATCGTCGAATTCATGGTACTTCGTGAAGGTATACCTCTGTGGGATCACAAAGTCAGTTACATCATGGATCTCGATGACTTGGTTTATTTCAGGGAATCCACTCCACCCTCTAGTCGCAAAAGTGAAAAGAAAAAAGAAAAACAGATCTCTAGGTGAAAACTGAAAGGTGCCTATTGACCATGAAAAAGTAAAAATAAAGGACGTATTCAAGGGTGAAAACCTCTCTGAGGCACCCAAGGATGGAGGGTTGGAAGTTTTTCCTATTACACAAGAGAGATCACCACTGTTAGTGGAGACAACTGTTGAAACCAACCTCAACACAGAAGAAGAGCCCAAGATTATTCATTTCACTGAGTCGTTAATAGAACAAGAAAAGCCTGAATTCAAAGATTTCTTCTTAGCAAGGCAAGTCTATTTTGCCTAGTCATATGCGAATATGCCTTGCCTTGATCCACATTTTGTCTTACATCACCTGACACTATTGCCAAATGCCAAACCAATGAAGTAGAAACTAAAAAAAGCATCCACAGATCGCACTCTTGGTAAAAGAAGAATTGAAAAAGCTACTCGATGTCGGCTTCATCAGACTGATAGACTATCCAGACTGGGTATCTAACCTTGTACCAATCACAAAACCCAACATCCAGATCTGAATCTGTGAACATTTTAGGGATTTAAACAAAGCATGTCTGAAAGATGATTTTCCATTACCAAACATAGACATCATAGTCGACCTTACCATAGGATTTGAAATGCTCTCACTGATGGACGACTTCTCAGGATATAACCAAATAAGGGTAGCACCTGAACATCAACATAAAATAGCTTTCACATGTCCATGGGTCACATATTGTTGGATCATCATGCCCTTTGGCCTCAAAAATGCAGGAGCTACATACCAGAGAGCAATGACAACAACATTTCATGACTATATGCACACATGTATGGAAGACTACATCAACGACTTACTGGCCAAATCAGTCACAAGAAGCATTGATCTGGATGTGTTGGATAAGATATTCAAATAGCTCAAAGAGTATAAAGTCATATTAAATCCTAAGAAATGTGTGTTCGAGGTTACATTAGGCAAACTATTGGGCTATATTATTTCGTGCCGAGGCATAGAAGTTGATCTCGTTAAAGTGAAAGCAATAATGGAAATGCCTCCACTAACAAATCTCAAACAACTACACAGTCTACAAGGAAAATTGCATTCAATGAGGAGGTTTATTGCGCAACTCGCTGACAAATGCGTCCCATTTCAGCACTTACTCCGCAAAGGGGTACCCTTCGTATGGACAGAACATTGCCAGGAAGCTTTTCATAAAATCAAAGACTATTTGTTGTCACCATCAATTCTCATGCCTCTGATACCAGGAAAGCCAATTTTATTGTACATATCAACAACACCTTCAACACTGGGGGCATTATTGGCACAAAATGATGAGGAAGGAAAGGCAAGGGCAATCTACTATATCAACAGAACGTTAGTGGGATACGAACTAAATTACAGTCCTATTGAGCACGCCTGCCTTGCCGTAGTTTTTGCTACACAAAAGATGCGACATTATATGTTGAATCATAAGACAAAGCTAATTGCAAAAATTGACCCACTGAAGTACTTACTCAACAAGGCAGCCCTAACAAGACGACTAGCCAAATGGGTTATGGTATTGAGCGAATTTTATATAGAATATGTCGACCAAAAAGCAATAAAAGGACAAGTGATCATAGACCAACTGGCAGAAGCACTTATAACAACAGATCATCCTTTGGTCGTAGATTTTCCTGATGAATCAATCTTCACACTAGACGTTCCCAAAACATGGACACTATTCTTTGATGTCTCGTGCACATATCACGGTTCAAGCACAGGCATTATGTTCATAACTCCTCAATGTGATGCCATCCCCAAACCATTTTGGATAGCCTTTCCTTGTACAAATAACATAGTGAAATATGAGGCATTGCTCACAAGACTATGAATGGCTGTCAACTAGAAAATCAAAATGTTACAAGTTTTTGGTGATTCACATCTTATCATCAAGCAGGTCAACAATAAATATGACACAAAAGATGAAAAACTCATGCCATATAAGAGAATGGTTGATAGTTTCAGGTTATACTTTGATATCATAGTTTTTTAGCAGATTCCTAGAGTTCAGAACATAGCAGCTAACGCAATGACAACAATTGGGTCTCTCCTTGATATCCCGAGAAATGCACCTCAATTCAAGTTCTTGGTGGAACAAATGTTGGTCCCAGCCTTTGATGTCCCTGAATCTGAGCTAGTGTGTGAAATAGTTGGTCCCACGTCTCCCTGGTATCATGATATCCATACATACCTCCATGATCAAATTCTACCACCTAACTTATCTGCCAACCAACGTAAATCCTTTATATGCCAATTTGCCAAATATGTCATCATTGGTGACACCATCTATCGCCATGGATTTGACAATACCCTCCTATGATGTCTCGACACTGAGGAAGCACAAATGGCTCTACGTGAAGTACACGAGGGTATATGCAAAGCTCACTCTAGTGGTCCTACTCTGGCCAAGAAGATTCTCAGAGCTGGATACTATTGGCCCACCATGGAGAAGGATGCTTATCACTTTGCCAAAAAAGGCAGACAATGTCAGATACACGGAGATCTTGTGCATGCACCCGCCCAAGATTTGCAACCACTTACATCTTCGTGGCCATTCTCTCAATGAGGACTCGACCTCATGGGCAAAATCCATCCTACCTCTGCCAACGACCACAAGTTCATCATCACCACCACATAGTATTTCACAAAGTGGATTGAGGCCATCCCCATGACATACATCACCGACAAACAAATAGCCAAATTCATCCTCAACTACATCATATGCCAATACAACGTGCCTCAGTCTATTGTCACGGAAAATGGTCATCCTTTTAAAAATCAATACATCTGAGTTATGTGAAAGATTCCACATTCAACACCATTTCACCACTCCATACTATCCCCAAGGCAACAGTCAAGTCGAGGCATCAAATAAGACCATTATAAAAATTCTTAAGAAGACTATCAATGACGATGGCCGTGACTGGTATGTACAACTCAATCCCGCCTTGTGGGCCTACCACACCAACATTCGCACCCCCACTGGAGCCACTCCATATTCCCTTGTCTATGGTTCCGAAGCCATCCTGCCCATCGAGGTTGAGTTACCATCCTTGAGAGTGTCACTAAGGCAATTTGTGGACGATGAATACTACAAAGTATCCAGGCTAAATGAGCTCAAACTACTAGATGAGAGAAGGCAGAATGCTCTGGTACACCTACGAGTGTTTTAGAACCATCTTCAGTGCAGCTATAACAAAAGGGTTAGAGTTCAACAGTTCAACATTGGAGACTTGGTCCTGAAAGAAAACCCTAAGAATCAAATGGAAAGGGAGAAGTAGGGAAAGTTTGAACCAAACTAGTTGGGTCCCTATATCATCACTGTGACATATGGATCGGGAGCATATCATCTTGCTACCCCCGAAGGTGAACCACTACTAGAGCCAATCAATAGCATGCACCTTTGTAAATATTATACTTAACCTAAATAAATAAATACAAAAAAGTCAAAAAAGCAATAAAATAGTTAAGAGAAATAATTCGTCCAAAAGTGAAAACCACTTCGGTGGCGCTTTGGATAAGTACCATGGTGAAAACCTGGCAAACATGCGCCATGTGTAGTCGATCTTAGCTCCATTGTCTACCACCACTCCATCTGGTCTCCCACTTTTCGCAAATAAATCGTTCCGTAATCCATCTCATAATCCATAATAATCCACATTGTCCTCTTCATGGCTTGGAAATAAGATGGCATTATGTGTCCTCCTCACTTTTCCTTAAGCACCCTATCATCACCCCTTCCCATCCCGTCATGGTCATTACTTTGTCCCATACCTGACTGGGGGCAAATTCCCGATCCTAAAATCGGTATTGGGGGACACCTTTCAAATATTCCAAAAAACCAAAAACATTCAAACATTCCAAAAAACCAAAAAACATTCAAATATCTTCAAAAATCCAAAAACATTCAAATATTCTCATAAAATCCCAAAACATCAAATATCATCAAAAATCACAAAAAAATCAAATAACCAGCCAAAAAAATCCCAAGCAATAAACTGTGTCAAAACCTTGTCAAACTACGGCGCCTCTGAGCTTTCACATAGGCAAGGCCATCTTCAATGAGCCCCCGAGGCATTCCCCCTTAGGTCTTAGGTCACCCAAAGTCCACCCAGTTGAACGATGTTGCCTTTGCGTTGTCACGTAGGCAAGGCCGCCTTCGATTAGTCCCCGAGGCATTAGGTCAGTCCCTTAGGGCCCGTTGAGTCAACTGTCATAATATGTCATCCCTTAATGAGATGGACACTTTGATCAAACTAAAGCAATCAATTATTCATAAGGTAAACAACCTCGCACGTCAACAAGATAGCTCGTCAAAAAAAGCACAGCCAAAGCAATCATCTCTAATCACTCACATAGTGATAATCACACATCACTAAGGACAACCTTCCTGAACAACTACATGGAACATAGTCAAAACTAGGCTTTACGCCTTAGACAACATGTTTCATCCTTCAAATATTCACAATCATCACATACCAGGCATCCTTCACAACTTGTGGCATTCCCGAAACCAGACCACATGTCTTATATGGGATATTACAATCCTATCACTTGCCTTAGATAGGTAGGGGCATTGTCAAAATGAGACCATGCGTCTTATACGACATACCTTCCATCTTGAAACCAAGCATCATTCAACCTATCACAACTAATCACAACAAACAGATGCACACTCATCAAACGATCTATATGGTTGTTGACTCTAGGTCTTACCTATCTTATTTGCTTTGCAGTCTCGTTCTTATGCTTTTCAAGGTAGTCCCTAAGTGATGAAGAGAAGCGAGGATAGAGCAGGACCTTTTCTTTTATTATTATTTGAAGTTTGTCTTGACAAGATGACTAGGGCAGCTAGGTTTCTTGCGTGTGATTGGGATTCCATCGAGTGTGAATCAAAGGCATCCTATGCATCAGAAGGTATACATGCTTCCTTGCATCAAGATTCGCATACCCTACAGTTATATCATCACATGTACCGACAAGATATCACAGTTACTTAGTCTGAGTCAGGCACTCCTTGTCTGTCTTGTGCCTGTTTCACAAGGGACCACACTTTACGCCTTGGCCTTTGACATGCCATAGTGATTGTCATCCTTTGACATAATAAGCTCTATGATGATAAGCAACAACTGCAAGAAAGAATCTCAAAAATCTCTCAAGGCAAAATTAGGATCCATTCTTCTAACCAATCTTCATCCTTCGCACATTTCTCATCCCCATTTCTTCTGATCATCTATCATCCTACTATGACACACCAAAAAAAAATGCATTAGATCCCGTAGGCCTACATGCATACACATGTTAGTCCATCATATACATCACATCATAAGCATAATACCATATCCATCATAAATATCATCATCATATTAGCTCATCAATATTGCATTATAACACATAAAATCATCATCTGCATACATCTATCATAAGAGCATTTAACACATACATATATGCATCCATGTAGTATGCATATAAGCATCACATAAAAATAAAATACCATCGCATAAACATGTAATAGCATCCCAACATATGCATCCAAGTGTCACAACATACATCGCATCATAAACATCATCACATAAAAATGCATAATGATGTAGCCAACAACATACACTCAATAAAATTGTGCCATTAATCATGTGTGAGAGCCAAAGATTTCGAACACTGAAAAAAAAAAAAAAACTTCTATTCACCAACTCTGCTACTACAATGAGAGAAAACTCTCTTATATCCAAGAAAACAAAAAAATCAAAAAATTACCTTTTTTGGCAGATTTCAACAATTATCAAATTTTGTCATTTTAGGTAATTTTACAATCATATCTTGAGAATCCAGTTTTTTCCCAAAAACTTCCTAAAGCTAAGGTAGGAAAAAAAGCCAACTAACATCCTAAATTTGAAACATGAGTTTCGAGTTATTAAAAAAAGCAACTTTTAAAAAACTAGAAAAAAACACTAAATTGCTATTTTGAGGGCCAAGATGAAAGTTTCAAGCCCCAAAAAAGTGCCAAGACGAGGTCCAACTGACTAGGATGGATTGGGAAACCACTGGCCACCTCATAACACATCCACTTGTAAAATTTCGTAGAAAACCCACATCCGAGTCAAAAGTTATGACCTCTGGAAGTCCCTGGATCATTCTCCTCTGGTTGAAAAGAATGCAGCTCCTGTAAGTGAGTGTCTTCAAACTGTTGCCATTTGACTAGATCTAACCTCTGCACTTCCCACTCTATAATCCACGTGCTATCTGTTGGTGGTAATCCTTCCCACTGTACTAAATACTTGTTGTAATGCCCTTGCCGAGTGTAGATAGTTTTCTTATCAAGAACCTGTGCAATCTTTTCCTTCTTCTTATGGGGAATGTGGTGGTGCCATGCCACTTCTGGTTGACTATCTTCAGCATCATCCTCACCATGGAATGCATATAAATCAGAAATATTAAACACAGGAGAAATATCGAGATCATTTGGTAAACTGACCTCATATGCATTATCACTGATCTTCTTTGTAATTTTGCAAGGACCAATTTTCCTGTACTTCAACTTGTGGTATGTGCTAGTAGGAAATGACTCTTTTCTCAAATATACCATCACTAAGTCACCTTCATTGAATGTCTGATGTTGCCTACTAGTATCCACTGTATTCTTGTACCTCTAATTATTGTCCTGCAACTTCTGTCTCACTTCTTTCTGCAACTGTTGAAGGTGTTCTGCAAATGCTTCCCCATCATCACTAACCCTATCTTTCATTGGTAGCTTTACCAAATCTAGAACACCCTGAGGATTCCTACCATACACAATCTAGAAAGGGGACTTTCCCGTTGATCTATTAATAAAACTATTATAGGCAAATTTGGCCTGGGGTAATGCCACGTCCCATTGTTTTGGCTTTTCTCCAACAATACACCTCAATAAATTTCCCAAACTCTGATTGACTACCTCTATTTGCCCATCCGTTTGAGGATGATAAGCACTACTAAATTGTAACTTAGTCCCCATCTTCTTCCATAAAGTCCTCTAGAAATGATTGAGGAATTTGGTATCCCTATCAGAGGTAATAGTCTTTGGAACACCATGTAGTCGAACAACTTCTGAAAAAAATAACTCTACTACCCTCGTTGCATCATTAGTTTTCTTACAGGGAATAAAATGAACCATCTTGGAGAACCCATCAACAACTACAAAAATGGAGTCATTACCTCGTTGAGTATGTGGAAGTCTCAACACAAAGTCCATGCTCAAATCTATCCATGGTGTAGTTGGTACTGGTAATGGCATATACAACCCTGTATTTTGTGAATGTCCCTTAGCCACTTCGTAGATTCTACACCTTGTTACATACTTAGTTATATCCCTTTTCATCTTTGGCCAGTAATATTTATCTTCTATCAAGGCTATTGTCTTGTCCTTGCCAAAATGTCCAGCCAACCCACTACTATGAAATTCTCTGATAATGTTTTCCCTCATAGAGCCAGCTGATATGCATAGTTGTTTTCCTTTAAATAGATACCCATATTGCATAAAATATTCACCCCTAAAGTGATCCAAGTTACCAGCTACTGGTGCCTTCAATTGTTCCACAATCTCCCAAAAATCATCATCAGACTCATACAAATTTTGATGGCATCAAAACCAATCACCTCAATTTCCATTGTGGTCAAAAGTGCAACACGCCTCCTTAACACATCTGCAACTTGATTTTGTTTTCCAGACTTATGCTTCAACACAAAATTGTAACCCTGCAAGAAAGAGACCCACTTGGCATGCCTACTATTCAACTTTTTCTGTGTGTTCAAGTATCTCAGTGCAATATGATCTATAAACAATACAAACTCTTGGGGAACTAGATAATGTCTCCAATGCCTCAATGCTTGAACAATTGCATAAAATTCCAAATCATAAGTAGAATAATTCTTTCTCACTTCATTCAGCTTTTCATTAAAGAAAGCTATAGGTTTTCTAGCTTGGCTAAGCACAACACCTATTCCCACATGGGAGGCATCACATTCTACTTCAAATACCTTATCAAAATTTGGCAATGCAAGTATAGGTGCTTCTGTTACCTTTTGCTTCAAGTACTCAAATCTCTCATCATCTTTGGTCCATACAAACTCCCTTCCTTTAGTGCAATCTATTATAGGAGCTGTAATACTACTAAAATTTTGAATGAACTTTCGATAGAAAGTGGCCAAGCCATGAAAACTTTTTACCTCTGTGATGTTGCTTGGACTAGGCCATTCTAGAATTGCCTTGACCTTTTATAGATCCATTCTGACAGCATCTTTAGAAATGACAAAGCCTAAAAAAACTAAACTGTCCTGCATGAACCTACACTTCTTCAAATTGGTATAGAGCTTCTCCTTCCTTAACACACCAAAGATGATCCTCAAGTGTTGTAGGTGCTCTACTTTGCTATTACTAAATACCAAAATATCATCAAAATAAACTACCATAAACTTACCAATGTAGTCGTAGTATAGTGTTCGTCAATCTCATAAATGTGCTAGGTGCATTTGATAACCCGAATGGCATAACCATCCACTCATATAATCCATCTCTAGTCTTAAATGTTGTCTTCCACTCATCCCCTTCTCGGATCCAGATTTGGTGGTAGTCACTTCGTAGGTCGATCTTGCTGAAATATTTGGCCCCTGCAAGGACATCCATCATGTCCTCCATACGAGGTATAGGAAACCGATACTTGATGGTAATCTTATTACTTGCTCTGCTATCAGTGCACATCCTCCATGTTCCATCTTTTTTTGGAGTCAACAATGCAGGTACAACACATGGGCTCATGCTCTCTCTCACCACACCTTTACTTATGAGTTCTGTTACTTGCTTATTCATCTCTACATGTTGTGTTGGATTCATCCTATAAGCTGCTTGGTTGGGTAGAGTTTCTCCTAGAATCAAATCAATATGATATTGAATATCTCTCTTTGGTGGTAGACCATCAGACAATTCATCAGGCAAAACATCAACAAATTCTTTCAATAGCTCTGCTACTTCTGGGGGAACTAAAATGTCTTCCTCTTCACCTTTTTTCACTACTAATGCATAGCAACACCCTGTCACCTCCATTTCTTTAACAAGATCTCTTTCAGACAACATGGTCTCACCTTTTCCTTCATCCTTGAGAGGCAATAAAATCACCTTAGATCCATGTTTCCAAAAGGTGTATGTGTTTTTCTCTCCATCATGCATAACTTTTCTATCATACTGCCATGGCCTTCCCAATAACACATGACAGGTATCCATTGGGACAACATCACACCATATCTCATTCTGATAGATCTTCCCTATGCTAAACTTAATTAGGCATCTTTTATCAACAGTGACTTCATTTCCGTTTTTAAACCATGCAATGCGGTACGGATGAGGATGTTTTTCACAGTGTAAATTCAATTTTTCTGCCATTTCTTTAGAAACCATATTTTCACAACTACCTCCATCAACAATAACTTGACATACCTTGCCACTCGAAGTGCATCTGGTTCTAAAGATATTGGTTCGAAGCCATGAACCATCAGAGCTTTTGGCTTGTGTTTTCTCCTTCTCTAGAATAACCATTGCTCTTCTCATCATGAGACTTTCTCCCACATCTGGTGGAACCTCTAGTTTCGTCCCTTCCACTTCATGTTGCGTTTGAATCAGCTTCACCCTAGGTTGTCCTCCTTGATTTCTTTCTTGCATGTTATAATTTGAGCATTCAAATGCCCTATGACCTTCTTCTCCACATCTGAAACAAGTGAAAGGCCTTCTCTGGTTTTCCCATCCTCTACCGCTACCATAACCTCTACCTCTTTGAAATCCCCTTCCTCGTTCTTGATTCGGAGGATCTTGTCAAGTGTCTACTTGTTTTTCCAATCCATGGGATGACTCTCCCCTACCATAATTCAAACCTCCTCGAAATGGGGTTGATGTACCCCTTCTTCCTCCTCTATTTCTCTGATGGTACTGTCTGTTTTGTTTTTCTTCAGCCTTTAGAGCCAATTGCTAAGCCTCTTCCATACGGTTGAGTCGATGCATGCTCAATTCATCTTGAATAGAGAATTTCAGGCCATTCACATATCTAGCAGCCATCTGTTCATCAATGTTTTGATGCTTTATATGTATAGACAGCGTATAAAACTCATTTGTATAATCTTGCATAGAAGAGAGATTCTGCTTTAAATTTTGAAACCTACGAAAAAGGGTTTACGCATAATCTATCGGCAAAAAAATGTCTCTCAACTTCTTCTCCATTTTATTCATGTCCTGATCTTATCCTTGTCTTTCCTTGTTCGTTCCTTTTGAAGATGATCCCACCAAATCATTACATGACCCTTTAATTTGGTGCATGCAAATTTCACCTTCGTTTCCTCTGTCATGGATTTCCATTCAAAAAAAATTCTCATGTCATTCAACCAGTCTATCAACTCCTCTGGTTTAAGACTACCTGCATAATCTGAAACATCTACCTTGATCCCTTCATTTTTCCCTTCTAAGGCCCTGAGCATCCTTTCTTCAAAACTCATGCCTTCTAATTCTTCTTCTTCATGTTATGTATCTTGATTTGCACCTCCTTGACCTATCTCTTCATCAGATTTGTCTCCTCCTCTACCCAGTCTTTGGTTTTCCATCTGTGTTGTAAGTTCTTCTATTTGCCTTTGCAGATTTTGCATTTCTCTATGCATCTAGGCAAGACCACCTCTTCCTCTTCCTCTCCCAGCCATCTTCCTGCTCTGATACCAGATGATGTAGCCAACAACATACACTTAATAAAATTGTGCCATAAATCATGTGTGAGAGCCAAAGATTTGGAACACTGAAAAAAAAACTTCTATTCACCAAATCTGCTGCTACAATGAGAGAAAACTCTCTTATATCCAAGAAAACAAAAAAATCAAAAAATTACCTTTTTTGGCAGATTTCGACAATTGTTAGATTTTTCCATTTTAGGTAATTTTACAATCATACCTTGATAATCCAATTTTTTCCCAAAAACTCCCTAAAGCTAAGGTAGGACGAAAAGCCAACTAACATCCTAAATTCGAAACATGAGTTTCGAGTTATTAAAAAAGCAACTTTTAAAAAACTAGAAAAAAACACTAAATTGTCATTTTGAGGGCCAAGATGAAAGTTTCAAGCCTCGAAAAAGTGCCAAGACGAGATCCAATTGACTAGGATGGGTTGGGAAACCACTGGCCACCTCATAACGCATCCACCTGTAAATTTTCGTAGAAAACCCACATCCGAGTCAAAAGTTATGACCTCTGAAAGTCCCTGCATCACATAATCAATAGGACTACATCATCTCATCATAAATCATAAAGCATCAACACAAAACCATAAAATAAAAACAACATAATCATAAGCATCGATCACATCATATGCATATAGAAATACATAGATCGCATCATAAGTAAATCGCTGCACACACACATACACACATATCTCAAAATGTGTCACAATACAATATCAGTGTCCATGTCAAAAATGGAGCTCACAGGCTCAATCAAAAAACTAGAGCACGCAAGCTCGATCATAATATAAATCATACACATCAAAATGGCCTAATGACTGCTATCATGGCCTCCAAATCATGGCGGCCCTACAGGAGGACCCCTTTGCTCTGTCCCTACCCTAGAACCAGATGGCCAATCATAAGGTGAAGCCCTCCTCTGCAAGTGAGAAAATCCCACACTGTTGTGAGACCTCTGAGAGTGAGACCTGTTGACACTCCTGCTCTGGAAGCTCAGTGCCCTCTGATCTGCTGGCACCAACCCCTCATATAGGCCTTTGTAATACTGAGCCTCCTGCGCTACTCAGTACAAAGCCTGTGCAAACTCCACGGCTGGTCTGCCAATGGTAGCCATGAAATCAATGCTCCTTTGCTCAGCTCTATGTGCCCTAATGACAGCCATATCCCTCTATATTGTCCTCTGTGTCACCTGCCCCTCCAACTCCTGAATGCATAGCCGCATCCCCAACATTTGAGTCCGAAGAGACTCTACCTGAGTAGCTAAATCTCCTCCCTGATCCCCCACACCACCCTCCTCCTCATCACCAATCTCCTCAATGGGCACATCCTATAATGCCTCCTCCCTGATCCGCTCCTCCTCCTCATTGACCTCCTCCTGGCCCTCCTCCTCACCCTCCTCCATCTCCTCTCCGTCGATGTCTCCTCTGCCGACATCCTCCATCGCCACATCCTCCTCCCCCCTCCACCTGCATCTCCCCCACTGCAACTGCTACCTGTCCCACAGCCCCCCTCCCTCCTCTTGAATCGAAGCAAGTCGAGGACCTCCACCCTGTCCGTCCCATCCTCTCCCCCAGCCTCCTCACCCCCTGCCTCCTTTTCCACCACCTGCACCACCATCATCATCTCCTCCATCACCATCTCCCTTGCCACCATCCCCTCGGCCTCTACCTTAGCCTCAACCCCATCCTCTGAACCTGCCTCGCGGCCCCCTCCCCAATCTCTCCACTGGAGCTGGCTCATCAGGATGAAGAAAAGGAATAGGCCTATGATCAGCCCACCAAGTATCATATGCAGGTGTGGTACCCACATCAGCCACACCATCTGCTCCCCACTGTATACGTTGTAACCTGGCAATCTCATCAATCATTGTCTATATTGCAATCATGGGCCCCCAAAATGGAATCTCCTGAGTGACTTAGCCAAACTCTGCAATGCCAGCTGGAGTATCCTGGCGCTCTCCAAAGTGTCTAAGCACACGCTCTGGCAAATGGCGCTCTATAATATGTTGCATCTGCACAGTCCACCCAATTAGATACCGTGTGTGCCTACTAAATGGTAGCTACTATGCATTCTCTATCCACCTGGGACAAGACCTATAAGGCCTCCACACAAATGTATCCATATGATTAATGGCATGCCTCAAATATCTAACATCACCCTTCCACACCTGCAAAATTTCCCTAGTATAACAGAAAACATATGGCAGCTCCTCCAAAATCTCCCGCTCCACTGGCGGTCTACATACGGGAATGTACTCCCAAGCCCAGATCATCAATAATGTAATGCCGCAACTTATGAACTGTTTGCCATGATAAGCTACTCCATGCAACTAGAAATATAACTGAGCTAGGAGGCAAGGTCCCCACACATATACCATTGCATCTACCATCATGCCCTCGAGCATCTCACCCCAGTCTACCGGAAATCCATGTCCCCATTGGTCTGGACACACAACCCCGCCAATGCAAGTGCACAGGACCACAATCAGCCGATCATACCGATCTATCAGAGTATCCCAGTGAATCTCGTGATCCTCAACCCCTAAGGCAATGTCATCATCCGTCTCAAATAAACACTGGAGTGCGAGCAATCCTCTCTCTGTACTATAGATGACCCGCTCCCCATGAATCGTCAGTCGCATAATCCGCCATACATCCAATAGAGTGACAATCACCTCTCTTGTAGGTAGGTGAAATGAACTCATCTCTGAGTGCCACCGCTCAGCTAGTGCAATCAGTAGGCCCCGGTTAGCCCTAATCATGGCCATAAACGCAACACCGTATAACCCTAAGGCATCAAGAGTATCCTGTTCCACCACTAACATGTGGTCTCGCAACTAGTAACCCGTAGGACAGCTCTCACGCGTGTAAATCGGCGGCAATCTTACATGTATTCACAAAGCTAGGACACTACGTCAATCCAAAAACCCTAAGTAAAGCATTCATGACAAAACAAGGGAAAAATTAGGGCAAAATGCATTTCTAAACTGCTAAACACACGCATGCGTCGCACTGTCATTTCCATGCGTCGTGACTAAGTGCATGCGTCATACTGCCTTGTGCATGCGTCGTACTTTGGCGAATGCGTCGCACTATCTGTCGTAGGCATCGTACTTTTGTGCATGCATCACTCTGCTCCACCCATGCATTGTATTTTGCATATGCATGACGCCTAAATCGAAGGCGTCACACCCCCTTGCGCATGTGATTCCAAAAATCGCATGCATTGCATGACTTTGCGCAGGCGTCACACGCGATAGCGCATGCAGCACACAAAAGTGCACCACATGTGTGCCCTATTTTTGGGCCCCTAAATCTACCTAAAAACGTCAAAATTGAAAAACAAGGGTTAGATACATACCGACGCGCCTATCTCGGGGAGCTGAATGTGGGTCCTGACCCTCGTGCCGCGATGCAAGTGAACTAGAACTAGAGACATTCTGACAGTTGCTCCACAGGAAATCTCAAAATCACTACTCAACACTCTCTAAGATCTCTACAAGCTAAGTGCACAAATGAGCTTTATGGACCCCTCCAAGGGTTATATATAGCACTTTTTGACCTAGGTGGGCCCATTTTTGCGAAATTGAACAGCCTGAAGCTCCTTTTTATGCGGTGAACACCTTTCGGGACCGATTTTTCACTTCTAGACTACCTTTTGACATCTCGTACACCTTTTCAAAAAAATTTCCATTTTGTTTTAAATTTTTTTTAGAAAATTTAAAAAATTTCCCGAGGGGGCATAACGCCATCACGCCTCATCTGGGGCACACTAGGACATGTCCAAAGCATATTTCTCAATTTTTCTTTCACAACGCCAGAATCGACATTGTATTAAAGAGGGGCAAAATGTAGACACTTAAAAATGTCCCGAGCCTGTGAACGCCATTTCAACACCTGATTCATCCCATTCTACTATTAATTAAATAATTTTTAATTATTTAATTAATTCACTTTCCCCTTATGCTTCTAATTAAATAAGTTTTATTTATTTAATTACTTAGCAATTTTCTTCCGATTTCTTCTATAATTAAATAATTAATTAATTATTTAATTATTCACTATCCCAATGTCCACTTTACCCTATTAATTTAAATAAATACGTATTTATTTATATTATAGGTCTTGCCCTAATTAAATAGGTTCTACCTATTTAATTAAATCACATTACATTATCCCCTTTCACAAATAAATTAAATAAATGAACACAATTTATTTAATTTAAAAATCATATTACACCTCACCATTTCTTCAAATAAAAAATTATCCTTTGTCCTCTAGTGACTAGGAACCCTAATCAATCTACACCCTTCATCATATCAAAAGTCAAACTCTCAATCACAACCCTCCATTCAAACTCTACTTCTTTATAAAATCATTCTCCCAGCCTCATTTCTTCACTTACACTTGCATAATTTGAGCATCCTCTCTCTAATTTTGCCATAGCCATACTCTTGAGCTTCTCATTGTGTTTGCAGGTTTGAAAATCTGAGAGCAAAGTGCTGCAAAATTTGGGAGAAACAATGAAGAATTCACACTAGTAGTCTAGGGTTTCATGTTTTATGCTTGCATTTGTTTGATCCTAGGTTATTTAGTACTCCATTGGGTTGTTAGGGCATGCATTGTACTGTTTGCAGGTTTTAGAATGTTTTTCCCTGACATTAGATTCTATTGTTGCAACTTTGCTATCACGGGAAATGAGGAAGAAGGCTATGGGTAGCTCAGTGGATGCTCTTAATGTCAGGGGAAAGCCTAAGGAAAGAGGACCAAAAGGGGATCAGAAGGGATCTACAGAATCAAAAGGTTGGTCTAAAATATTGGAAAGAAGAATAGAGTTAAGTGTTGGAACTATGATAAAAAGGAGCATGTGAAGAAGGAATGAAGAAACAAAAAGAAATAGTGGGATTCCTCCACAAAAAAGTCTTTCAATGTAGGTGATGAGGTTTTACTTTCCGTAGTAATGTCATGTCTAACGAATAGTGGTTGATTGACTCAGGATGCTCATATCATATGACTCCACATAAGGAATGATTCTCTACATATGAGAAATATGATGGAGGTAATGTCTACCTTGGGGACAACACTACATATCTGATAGTTAGATGGGGAAAGGTATTGTTGTGTTTTAGTGATGGAAGGATTAAAACTCTCCCTGGTGTTTTACATATTCTTGGATTGGCTAGAAATCTTATTTATGTTTCAAAGTTGAATGATTTAGGAATGCATGTAACATTTAATCAGTATGGTTGTAGATTGGTGAGAGGAAGTTTGGTGGTAGCAAGGGGAACAAGAATGAGAACTCTATTTAGGCTTGATGCCATATTGTTTGGAAATCCACTTATGTGATAGAAAAATCTGAAAATACATGTATGTTGTGGCACCGTAGATTGGGCGACATAAGTAAAAATGTTTTGAAAATTATTATAAATAAAATGTTGTTGGATAGTTTCTATTATTTTGACGAGAACTTTGATTATGTGAGCACTGTGTGTTTGGTAAACAAAATAGAGCATCATTTCCTTTAGGAAATAATAAGGCAAAGGACAAATTAGAAATTATTCATACAGATGTGTTTGGTCCTATGGATAATTATTCAAATGGAAAGTAAAGATATTATGTTACCTTCATTGGTGATGTATCCAGATTTACTTGGATTTACTTTATGAAGTATAAATCTAAAGTTTTCACTAAGTTTAAGGATTTTAAAGTCTTAGTAGAAAAATAATTAGGATTGAAAATAAAAATATTGAGATTTGATAATGGAGGGGAATATTTCTCTAAGGAATTTGATGCATTTTGCAAGCATGCAGGTATCATAAGACAAAAGACAACTCCATATACACCACAACAGAATGGTGTTGCAGAAAGGATGAACCGGACACTTATAGAAAGAGCCAAAAGTATGTTGAGTGATGCACAATTGGATAAATGCTTTTGGGAGAAAGTTGTGAGCACCACTTGTTACTTGGTAAATACATCTCCTTACAAGGCTCTTGATTCTACTCTTTATGAAGTGTGGATAGGTAAGAAACCTTTTGTTTCACATTTAAGGGTTTTTGGTTCTGAGGCTTTTGTTCATGTGCCTAAAGAAAAGCATTCTACGTTGGATCTAAAAGCACAAAAATGCATCTTAATTGGATATGGTGAGAATGTTAAAGGTTATAAGCTTTGGAATCCTCTAACCAAGAAAATTGTTCATTCTAGAGATGTGATTTTCAAGGAACTTAAAGTTATTTTTTATCTTGTACAGCCAAAAGAGAAAGAAAGGAAAAAGGTAGTGCATTTTGATTTATAGCAAGAAGATGCACATCAAGAAGAACATAATTATGGGTTTGAGGATGGAGAAGAAGAAGAAGAGTCAAGTGAAAGTTCTAATGAGGAAGACTTTGTGATTACAAAAGAAGTTGAAAATACAGAAGAACAAGAGGTAGAATCTCTTACTCCACCCTCGAGAAGATCCACAAGAGAATAGAATCCAATTGATAGGTATAGCCCACCAGATTTTCATTGTGTACTTTCTTGAGTACTGATGATGATCCTAGATCCTATAAGGAAGCTATTCTTGCATATGATAGTGATTCTTGGAAACTAGCCATGTAGGATGAGATGATGGCTTTAGACTCCTGTAATACCTAGGATCTTGTTCATTTGCCTAAAGGAAGGAAGGACATTGATTGTAAGTAGGTATACAAAAAGAATTTTGGAGCAGACGGTTCATTAGATAAGTCCAAGGCTAGAATGGTAGCCAGGGGCTACTCCGAGAGAGAGGAAGTTAATTTCAGTGAAATTTTCTCTCATGTTGCTAAATTATCTTCTATTAGATTTCTTTTATCCATAGATGTTGGTTCTGATTTTGGAATTGAGCAAATGGATGTTAAGACTACCGTTATCAACGAGATTGCACCCTCTTGTTGAATGTGATTCAACAAGACCCTGTGATACAATGGGAATAGCTTCTAGGTGTGGGACCTTGCAAAACTTGAAGCTAGACCTCCAGATGAAGGGTTAGTTCCCTTGATTTCATCACCTAAACTAGACTACCTACTATTGTTCTCATAGGAAAAGGGCAGAAAATGGCATAATAGATGCTTAAATCCTAAGGTTAGGTGATGCACCAAATGTTTGACATGTATTACTGCATAACATACACAATAAGTTCAATAAATCAGCTAGTTTCAAGACACAACTCACATTTGTTTCATGTTCATGTATCAATATTTCATAGGAAGGCTTTGGTGTTTGCAATATTAGAAGGAAAACTGAAGACTCTCTCACAACTAATGACTCTTTGGCACCATGACACAACCTACAACCTACACAAATCATGCATTTTCTGTATAGAGGTGTTCAAAATGAGACATACATTCAAGGATTTGCAAGTAAATCATAGAAATATACATCAATCATTCAACTACACACAATAGACAAAGATTGAGAAGGCCAAAATGTTTTCTTTATTGATCAAAGGTACTTACAAAGTTGATGTACAAGTCTGGTTTTTGTATGTTTTCTCCAAAAACATGAAATTGCATTGTTGTTCTTGAGCTTCTAGAGCCTCAAAACATGAAAAGAACTGCCTAAAAACTAAGCCTAAGGGTCCTATATGTCATCCTAGACATAGAAGAGCATATAGGAACTCAAATTGACTAAGTTACAAAGCCCTAAAAATAGAAAACCTATTTTGGACACCCAAGAAGAGTCCTCATCTGATTTGGTCTTCAAAAGTTGATTGGTCTTCTACAAGCTCCTAAGAATGTGCTCCAGCTATTCTAGAGGCTCCTATATCCTTGGAAAGTGGTCAAAACTACCCCCTAGATGCCCTCAAACTGTCCACAAAATGCTCCAGCTGCTTGTAGTGCTATCATGAATGCTCATATTGGTTATAACTCCCTCAAGCCCACCTTGCCTGATGATAGGGCATATGGAAAAAGTAATGATGCTTTTGGAGTCCTTAAACTACTCCAAACTGCCTCTTAAAAACTTCAAAACACTTGTCACTTGTCCTATGATCCCTGTAGGGTCTTCTTAAGGTTTAAAACTGCCTTTTGGTGTCATTAAATTGAGTTTGTAGCCTCTGCAATTTCAAAATGTTTATAAACTTCATTTTTATACCTTTGCCCCTTTGTGTTTGATGTGAAGGCTTCTGGTCTTCCATTATTTCACTATCTTGACCAACTCTAACAGGTTTAGGGTTGAGAACAGACCTGTGACTTCTTATTGTGATTAAGATCTCTGACCTGAGTAGGTTTTAGATGTCTGATAGACTTATTGGACCTTCCTACAACCCCTTTTTCATTTCTCACAGTATTCCAATCACTGGTATTCTCTAGGTCTCTTAAATGCATCTCTTTTGTGTAAGATCTCTGTTTGTATTCAGTAATCCTATACTAGAAATACAATCATACCTTTAATGGTGCCCTTGGTTTCTTTGTTGTATTCCACCATCTCAAAGTTATCTTGATCTATCTCAACTGAGACAGTCTTCAACTGTAGATTATGTCTTTTGTAGGGTTGTCAGGCTTTAAGCATTCTTTATTTATATCCTCCACGACTGATCTTACCATCTGGCAGTCTTCTACCTGGCCTGGCCTCTTGCAAAACTGTGATATCTACCCCTTATGAAAACCACCGTCATTTTCATACCCACAATTATGTGCTATGTATGAGCACTCTAGAAACCTGGTGTTCACACTCATACTAAACTCCTGAAATCACTATTTTCTTAGTCCTTTTAAGGTCATTGTCTCAGTTTAGGACTGCTATTTGGAGCCTTCATCACAGTATGTTGTCTTCCCTAGCTAACACTATCTCTTGTCATCATGCTATCCCACTGTCATTTCAGACTTGCTTCTCAGACTTTATCCTTACTTATAATGATAGTTGACTACTCCCTTTGTTGATGTGACTATCAAAATATTAAGCTCCTTGTGTACACTGCTCCTTAGATATGAATATTTCCTTTAGGTCTTGAGTGATAGCTTGAGCTCTGACTGTCTTCTTTAGGCATGTATATTGTCATCATGCCTTGCTAGGGAGTCTTTTAGGACTGTTTAGGAGTCTTCTTGATGAATGCTTCATGACTGTCTTTTTGACTCTTATGTTGTTCTCAAAACCTCCATGATTGTCTTTGTGTATTGTTGCATCTTAAACACTTGACAGTCTCTTTTCAAATAGTTGTCAAGGTCTGTTGATGACTCTAAGATCTTGTAGGCCAACTTGTGGTGATATAGACCCCATAGCATTTAGCAAAGGCTCTATTTCTTTTGATATCTCTGTGACATTGTTTTAGCACTTGAAACCTCTCTAACTGCTACAGACCTATTTGTTGTCCATTCTATTAACATAGATTTCAACCCCTCTCCAATCTCCTATCAGCAGATCTATGTTCTTGATATCTCTGTTTGGATTGGTATTTTGAAGTAACCCTTATCAATCTTCACAGAAAAGTTATGATGGGCAAGAAGTGATTTCTCATGACTGCACAATCCTTTCAAGAGGAAGAAGAAAAGCCACTGATCATATGTCTTGGAAACCTCTCCTTTGCTCCTGCAGTTTCATCACTTACAGGGTCTATTCTTCTAGTGGAGTTTCTGCAGAGCCCTTTATGGCAGTCATAGACCCTTATACTATTTGGCAGACCCCTTAAAGGCACAAAAACCGTATATTACCATTTTTATAGTCTCATAAAAACATGTATTTGCATGCATAACTTCTAAGGGTATTGTAGTGATAGTAGAGTCCTATAGACTCTTAACTAGCCCCTGTAGTCCTTGATGAATACTTTTGTATTGACTTCTCCCTTTGTATTGTCACACTAGACTAGGGAAAAAGTTTCAAACCTTCCATACAAGATAACAGTTTTCTAAATTGGGACAGTTCTGTTAATGGATTCACATGCAAACTTAGGATTATCCTTAAACATATGACATGAAATCACTCTCATCCATGACTGGTAAATGCATTTAGGTCCTCCTTTGAACTGCCCTATTACTAATTTTCCAAATATAAGGCAGTGTTCTTTGTAGCTATGGATAGGGCTTGTTTTTTTTTGGAAGCATGTAACAGTTATGTTCATGACTATCCTTTCACAATCTTTGTATATCATCAGTTATCCTCAAATAGTGCATATGTTTCTATCACCATCCTCTGTTCTAGTGTATAAGACAATGATAAAAGGTAACAGCATTTAAATATTTGAGAAACCCAAAATGGAACACTGTGTAGGCCTAAAGACTAATGATTGTCCCTCATGCTAGCTATTCATACCTTAAACTGAATGTTAGAGTAGTTCAAATACTAAGTATACTTCTTGACAGAGCTAAACACCTCCTCTGCAAGGATTGAAAGCATATTCACCTTATCATCTGAGTTAACCTTCTATGGTTGCCTTGTACTTGTCAAACTCTGTCATAAATGCAAGCCTAAGACTGTCGACAGTCTTTTACTGTTGTCCCAGACTCTGTTTGCTGCTGTTCTTTATTAGTTTTATGTTGTTCTTTATCAGTTGTCTGTTGTTCTTTATCATGCATGATGCTGCTCTTTACATTGTTTCTTGTTGTTCTTCATCTGTTTTCTCCTTCTTTACACTAGTATGCCACTTCTTTACCTCATGAATGCTGCTCCACTAAAACTACGTCAGCAATCCTACCTCTTCTCCTATCTACAATCTTGCTAGCATTTGAAAACACCGTTGTTCTTCTTTAAAACCCTTCTACATGTGCTTGAAAATGATAAGAAGCATAAAGGAAGAAAACAACAAGTCATTGTTTTTCTACAGGCTGCTCAAACTCTGCATTGTCTACATGCACTTGTATGTAGTCTTAAAACCTTGCATGCAGTTCTTTGGCTTTGTTCACAATGTATACCCATTATTAGAAGTTTTAAACATGCATACATCCTCAAAGATACCATCACAAAACCTGCATCCTTCCTTTTCATCCTCTTTCTGTTGTTGATGTCTTATAACATGAAGTATCATCTTGTAGTGGCGCCTCCTCCTCATCAAAACCTATGGAGTATGGAAAAACCTAAAAGGAAGGAAGAGTTTGAGGCAGATAGAAACCCTAAACTAGTGCAAACTAACCTAACCTTAAAACAAAACCTCAACCATAACTCAAGGCATTCTTCTATCTCGTGAAGGTTTTGAAAAATAATTCCCTCCCTAAAAATGTACACGAAGTTTGACAAGATTAAGGTAATTTTTTGCAGATGTTTAAGGTTTTCAATACCTTTTGGACATGGGAAACCATTTGTCATGGGAAAATATAATATGAAAACCTTTTAAATGCTTCTAACCACCCATACATTGCGTGAGGAATATCCCTTTTGGAAACAATGAAGACTGCCATAATAGAGAAAATGGGACATGGAAAAGTCTTGTAAAACCAAATGGTCATGGTAGAGATAAACACTAAAACTTTTTAAATACCTCCAAAACCCATACATAGTGTGAAATATCTCCTTCCTTAGAAATTAGGTGATAGAACAAAATGCATTAAAACATGATCCATGATTGTACACAACCTAAGAAACCATTTAAATCACATTAAGGAACTTTAAGCAAATCAGGACCTTAGGAACCTTAAATAACCATGAAACTAAAACATGCCATACATACATTATGTTTCAACACCTAGGACATAAAGACCAAGACTAAAAAGATCAACATGGAACGTCATCTTAATAAAGAGCTAACCTGTAATTACCTGATTGGACAAAAGGACAAAGAAAGGTAACAACTACATTGTTGCATGGAGATCTAGAAGAAAAAATTTATATGCAACAGGAAAAAGGATTTGAGATACAAGGGAAAGAACACTTGGTTTGCAAGTAAAATAGTCTCTTTATGGTTTGAAACAATCACCTCGGATGTGGTATCAAGTGAAGAAGATTGTTGTGTTAACATTCAATGTATTGATGATCGTATATTAATTGTTGCCTTGTATGTGGATGGCATGTTTTTCAGTAACACCAAGGGTATGGTTAGTGAGTTGAAAGCTCAACTTTCAAATACATTTGAGATGAAGGATCTGAGGGAAGCTGGATACATACTGGGTATGGAAATCAAAAGAGATCGAGGTTACGGAAAGCTTTGGTTATCTCAAAGTATGTGAATACTATTTGCATAGATTTAATATGCAGGACTGTAAGCCAATTAGAATTCCTTTACTAATTGGCACTAAGCTTACATTAGACATGTGTCCCAACTATGAAGATTATTTTGAGGATATGTCTAATGTGACTTATGCTAGTGTTGTAGGAAGTTTAATGTATGTTATGGTTTGCACTAAGCCAAATATTGCCCAAGCAGTGGGAGTTTTGAGCAAGTTTATGTCTAACCCTAGTAGAGAGCATTGGAATTATGCAACGAGGGTGTTTAGATATTTACGTGGTACTTTTGATTACTATTTGATTTGTGGTACTAACAGTGAAGATAAGACATTGGACATATAGTGTTTTGTTGATGCAGATTGGGCAAGTGACTTGGATAGTTGAAGATCCACTAGTGGCTATGTGTTTGCTTTGTTTGGAGGATCTGTGAGTTGGATGAGTAAGAGGCAGCCCATAGTTTCTTTGTCCATCACTGAAGTAGAGTATATGGCTACTACAAATGTCTCTAAGGAGGTAGTCTGGTTACAGAGATTGTGTACAAGTATTGGTTTTGATTGCAGGACTATTCAGATTGGTTGTGATAGCAGGAGTGCAATTTGTTTGGCCAAGAATCCTATGTATCATGCTCAGACTAAGCATGTGTATGTTCAATACCACTTTGTTCAAGAAATGGTTGCAAGTGGACAGATTGAGTTGAAAAAAATTGACACTCAGTTGAATGTTGCAGATTATCTTACCAAACCTGTGAGCACAGAAAAGTTCACTTGGTGTAGAGAGGACACGAACATTGTTATTTGTACTTAGTTGATTTATGTTTTCCTATGGTTGTATTTACAATGTATGATGTCAAGTAGGAAAATGTTAGGATTAAAGTGTCATCAACTTTGTAAATTTGATTATTTAATTAATCCTAATATTGTAATTGTTAATGCAATCATAACGGATGAGAAACCCACAAACATGAAAATTTATTTTTACTAGTATGATAATTAATTATTTACTGACAATAGTAATTAATTATTTACCGACAGGCAATTACTGGGTTACATTTACTAGTCAAAACATCTTGGTGATAATAAATGAGGTGAGTTGGAGAATCTAGGTGTCCATCTTTGGGAGAGCTATTTTTGGTGTGTTATGGCAACTGTCATAAGTTGTAAGAGCATCTATGACAACTTACAACTATCATAAGGTGTAAGGGAATCTATGATACCATATAACGATAATTATTATCTTGTAAGTGACTATTCTTGGTCCTAGGCGCCCATATTGGGAAGATGCCTATGACAAATGTAAGAGCATCTATAAGAGGACTATTTTAAGCATGCAAGTGATATTCCCAAGATGGGGGCATTTGGATTTTGTGTCTTCTTCATGAAGCTTGTAATTTATATAAAACGAAGCTTTGGAGGAGTGCAAAGTAATGGATTTTTTTGTAAGTACACAGAGGATGTCAGATTGGATGCGGGAGTGAAGGAAATTGATGTATTGTAATCTTTTTGAAGACAATACAAATTTGCCCTCTTTTCCTAGTGGCATTTTTTACCCGAAAGGGCTTTCTCCACATAAATCTGAGTGTTATGTGTATGGCTCTTGAGTAGTGTTATTTCTTTGATGCTTGGTTTATCTCCATTTGATATTCTACAAGTTATATTTCAGATTTGCAAGTTAAATTTCATATTTCCATTTGTTGTGGTTATCTTCATTTCTAACCAAAAAACATTCCAAAATAATGAGTTGCATAGCTCCTATCATGACCAACATCATCACTAATATAAAAATGAACTTGGAGTTCATGATAATCCATTCACTTATACTACTTTGTGCACCATCCACATGAAAGTCAGCATGCCTATAACATACTTGTATGAAGATTGTTACCTACTCTAAATGATAATATTGACTCTGAATCTAAATTTGAGGACTAAATGTATAGCTCTTAGAAAAATCCACAATAGAGAGAATACAGTCCTATGGAAAACAATTCTTTAAATAATGTTGGATTTGTGGTAATATGATACTAAAAAATTTACTTATTAACTCATTGCAAGGCAATTGACTTTCTAAGTATAATTTTTTTGATTAAGCTCTTAATTTGGTTGTATATTTCTCATATTCAAATCTTTTCCAAACAACTTCCATTGAATGATCAACATCTTCAATTGGTAAAAGTTTAGATTCAAATCCCCACAATTTATACATGTGCTTTTGATACACTCCACATTGAATTCATCTAAACCTTCTAATTTTTCACATACAATAAACTTCAAAATTTGAGTTTTACTTCCATGGATGACTATATTTGGATTAACTATTGCCATATTTTTTATGTCTCAAGATGTAGATGAAATTCAACATAATTTTTACAGCAACAAGTTCATGTATTCTATTTATACATATAAAATATGGTCGTAACTTCTTGAACATTCTTTGAGAAATCTTCACCTGTGAAAATTTTTGTTTGAATACTTCAAAAATTTCACTCTGTGTTGTATCTATACAATATTTTGGATGAAAACATTTTGTAGCATCTTCACCCATTACCTATATATTGTCCCTCCTATTAGAGGCAACACAAGATTGGCTAATCCAATATTCAATTACCTAATTCCTCACATCATCTACAATTCTATCTTTTCAAGGAACCCTACAAATACTTACCCAATTATTTTCTATGTTTCCATCTAGTTTTTTCTTCTTCACAATATATCTCTAAACTATTTTCTTGAATACATGCAGTAGTTCTACAATTGCATTCACTTGTCTCCTATGTGATAATGTTTTACTTGATATTATAGTCATTAATGCTCTGTGTACAGCATTTAATCCTTTGCTCAACTCTTGGTTTTAATAGAGTCCACCACTTCTTGTAGGTTTTCAATTACTATTTGTTTTATATCTTCTTGTTTCTTCTTATTATCAACTCCCAACAACTCCAAAATAAGGGTTACATATTTTCACCTAAATAATTTTGTACATAATTATGTTTTTCTAATTAGGAATTTTTATTCCCAAATTCTTTTGCAGTGCAACTTTACTATACTTTTAGGCAACATATCTTCAAGTGAAATTTTACTAAAAAGAGACTCCTCATCTATATCCATTAAAATTTCTATATTATGAAAAAAAAGTGTATCACCAATTTCCTCTGTATTCACATTCTCTTCTACACCTCTAACAATTTCTTCTTAGATTTGTTCCTTAACATGTTCTTTAACTTGTTCCTCAATAATTTTAACTTGTTCTTCCTAACTGGATGTAACCAATTCTTTAGCCAATTTTCTCTCCTTTGTTTTTTCACATTTCTCTCTTCATCAAATCTTTTTCAATTAGACAACCTTGATCTAGTTTTTGATTCCCCGTCACAAATTGTGCAAATTCACCTACACATATACATGTACATCTATACATATAATTCAGATTTGTACACATTGTACAATAATAAATACTATCATTCACACATTACTCATTAAACCTTAAATGCTAGAGAAGATTCCACAAGTTACTTAAGCCAAACTTTGTTTGATGTGAAAGTTTTGGTGATGAAGGTTCTACATGCAAGGTTGAGTTTGTGAATTGGTTGATCAAAAGTTGTAGTTGATCAATCATACCTTTATTGGGTTCTTGGAATAATGTTGTGCAACTTTTCCCTTATTGACATGAGGAATGCTTGGATTATCTTTTGATGTTTTATCTTGTTCAATAGTCTTGCTAGTAGTAGCATGCTCTTGGTTTGGACATTTTAGGTTGATAATGTTGTTTATCTTGTTAAGGTCATAGTTTGAGGGAAGCTTGGCTCTTGATTATATGAGTTGCACAAGGATCTCATTTCAACCTTGTTCAGTATTAAGTCATTGGGGTCATTGGTACACTCGCTTTAGTTAGCAAGGCTATTATTATTATCATTCTCAAAAGGTATTTTAATTTGATTTTAAGGGAAGAGATTTTGGATGAAAGGACTTTCTTCATTGATGTTCCTATTCATTTTGGCTTGTTGTCTTGTTATAGGTGGCATAAAGCTTGTTTCAATTTTGATTTTAGGTTTTAGTTTTTTGTTTTGCAAAGGTTTTACACAAAGAGGGAAGATGAAAAAGACATGGCAACAACTTATATTATTTAGATGGGAGTGTTTGTGGTACAGGACCATTCCACCGATTTGCAGGATCAACCGGTGGAAGGGTTGAAAGTGCCCATTAACTTGCAAAATGGAAAGGAAAACAAAACAGATGCAAACAGATACTGCAAAAAGACGAGATCTTATTCAATTGAAATTGAATGTCCTGAATACAACTTCACAATGTCTGAACTGCTCTCCTGAATATCTACTCAACACCAGTACATCAATATCAAAACTATATCTCTAAACCCTACAGATCGAAGGTATATATAACAAATCCTTCGAGTACTACTAACATCACTTCCCAGCGGCTGGGAGCTTCCAAGCGGCTGGGAGAGAGGACAGCTCAGACTCTCTTATCCCGATCTCTAACTGCCTACACTTACTCCTATGCTGAACTATTACATAGCATCGGTCACAGTGGACCTTATTACATGATAAAGTCAAACATACTAAAAATAGATTATCCCGTCAGCATGATGATAACTATCCTACATCCTGATCATGTATGTCATCATGCGGACCTATATCCTGATCATGTATGTCATCATGCGGACCTATATCCTGATCATGTGCGGGTGCTCCTGCACTAGTTTGGTTTATGAGCTCACCACTATACTAATCTTGTTCATAAATAGTGTTAGACCAATATTTTAAAGCATCAACTATGGAGGGTTGGGACCGTAACCACAGCCCACTATCTCATCTTTAAGGTATGTGGTTAAAAATAGTTGTTACAAATAGGTTACAAATAGTCGTTGGCTTCCTAATCTAGGTTTAAACAAGGCTCAACTAGGGGAGTCCTCGATATACCTTATGGCACATGAGGCTCAAATCTGTAATATAAGGGTCATGTATGAGGCTTGGGTATTGGTAGGATGAAACCACCTTACTTTACAATGCGCTTAAAACACACAACTACTTAGCGAAGAATGATAGCTCCTCCAAGGAATTTATATCATCCATCTGTTATGTCAAAAAAATGCACCATTGGGGGCTTTTTCCTTTAAGGTTTAGCTCCCCAATCCTTAGATTGCATTTAGAGCATCTTGCATGATAATTCAGACTCCTGATGAGAAAACCCTTGGGTCTTGTGACAAATAGGACCTGGGGGGGCTATTTTAATGATCCTTGAATAAAGACAGGGGGTGGACTTGGGCGCTAGCACCCTAGCCCTATGTTGGGTCTGTCCTAAATTCAAATGTCAGGTTTGTGACCATTATTTGGTTTCCAGGCCGACATCATAAGTTTCAAATACAAAATTCTTGGCAGGAATCTTAATAGTTGCATATATAAGAATGTTTAGGTTATCATTTACAAACTAGAAGAGATCTAGAGGATGTTTATGTTTCAAAAGCTATTGGCATACTTGTGATATCATTGTGTTGTAGAGCATAGCATTGTTATTGTGTTTGTTTTTGCTGGTTGGATTACATCTTCTCCTCATGGAATTGAAGAGCCTCTTCCTTCCATGAGAGCTTCATCATCAAGGTGACATTTATTGTGCTTTATCATCATTATCATTTGGATTTTTGCCTCTATCCCACAAGGATACGCACTCTCTCTAACAATGGTGTTCAGAAGACTTGAATGTCTCTCCGGGGCTTGACTGAGGCAAGCCTCTAAACACCACAACCCCCTCCCACACTCCTTCTGATTGCAGGTTACAGGTGTCAGATCTGGAGAAAGTGGAGTTGTAGGGAAGATAGGGAAACATTGAAGATTCGGGATCCAAAAAGAAGCGGACACTATGCGGGATTTCTGGACTAGGATGCCATCAATCTTGTCCTTTGCATTTCTATTATTGGAAATAGAAGATATAGCAAAAATTAGTGTCGGAAGGAGATCGGGAATCCATACAAAAAGTAGTACCTTGGACTAGGGTGCCATCACCATTGTCCCCGACATTTCTGTTTTCTAGACTGCGAAAAATAGTGAGTTAAGGTTCTCTGTCCTTTGTCTAATTCCTGTAGCATTTGTCATAATTTGCATATTTAATTACAGTTTTGCTTAAATTAGGGTTTTAAGAGCATTAAAGCATAAATTGGCAACATTGTGTGATAACTTATGAATTTCCCAACAGAAAACCAAGTGGCAACCCAACCTAATAGATAACTTTCCTCTCGATACGAGAAGCACTTGGTTGAAAAGCCCTTGGAATGTTTTGTGGAAAGGAGGATTCAAACTAAAACCCCACATTTTATCATTCCCCCCTTTTCATATAAAACACCATCGAAACACAAACTTTGGCCAATGTTTGGTGATGAAATTCAAGTCAATAAACCCCTAAGAAAGAGAAAATAAAGAATCCACGCCATTTCTGATTTCTAAGATTATCTTATGGTGCAAGAAAAGAACATACGCACATGGAATCGAGAAATGCAAGTGACTAAATTGTTTATGATTCTCAAGATCACCTTACATAAGAGAAAAGTATATGTGGCTCAATTATGCAAACAAACATAAACAAATAACAAGAAAAGAAATTAAAATTTAATTACAATTTTAGCTTGTTTGATTTTAGTCTTCATCTATTGTGGCTACACAACAAGCATTACTAGTTTTTTGAAATGAGAAGTCTTTGCCATACAATACTCGTTGCACTTAAAGAGAGTTAGTAAAAATAAAACATCTCTGCGAAATATTATTAATCATTAACTTTATCTTTTCATTAGATTTTAGAAGCAGAAATTGACATGGAGTGGAATGTGGGTGAGGATAATTAGAATTATTTATTTATTTTAATTAAATATATGTGCATGGGTTAATTAGGAGCTAATTAATTAATTAATATAATCTTTTAAAAAATAAAATATTTTTAATTAAATTTATACCTAAAAAATGTGTCGTCACAATAAAAGTGTCGTCAATTGTTCATGCTTTATGGGGTGAAAATGTTTGTTTAGTAAAATTTCTTAATTTAGTTGTAAAAATGTTAATTTTATCTTATAAAATACCCCAAAATGGTATAGAAACAAGTTTATGGTGAAATGTTTTTGGCCTAAAATTTTTAGGTGATTCACCTAAAACTGTCGAGTTGGCAGCCCATGTGGCAGCATAACCCCTCTTTTGGGGCAAATTCAATAAAAATGGGACTTCAACTCCATATTTCTCCAACCAAATATATTTTCATGAAAATCTGAAAATATCTTTTGGTAGGGCTTGGAGCCTAGAATCTGACAATATATTTTTTAATATTTTAATTAGTTTTATTATGAGTTTCTTTAAGTTATTACAAGTAGGTCGTTATACCCAAACATAAGGTTGATTAGAAATTTTTAAAAACTAATAAAATTTATTTTAAAATTTTAAGAAAAATATGATGCATTAGAGGACAAAATCCTCTCCAAAAGGGTATATTTTTTTTTTGATAAATAGTTTAGACATAAATTTGCATCCTATTGAAACTAAAACATTTTGAGTAAACTTGACTTTAAAAAATTGTTAAAAAATAAATATTTGTCAAAAATTATTTTTTTCTCTCCACGCACTAGATATTCAAGTTAGTTAAGTGGAAAAACATTTAAATTACTTTATTAAAAGTTATGTCCCATTGACTTCATTTTTTTAAAAATTCAACAATCTCTTAAATTTATTAAAAAAAATATATCCAACTAAAATTTAAAAAATTAGAAACATAAACTACACTAAGAGTTTTACATCTCATTAGTTTATCTCATTTTATAATTCAAAACATACATGCCATTTTTAGGTGCTCCAAGTTGAAAAATTGTATTTGTGTTGGTTATTTCCTTTATAAAAGTGAAACACAATTTTAAACTTTTGCCCTTGTGCAAAGTTACATCTAATCTAGTCTATGAAACTTCAAACAATAAACTAATGCATACAAATAAGAATAGAGAATTCATAGTAATTTCTCAATTCTTCTCCTAGTAAATGGCTAAAAGATATAATGCTCAAAGGTAAACAGAACATAGTGTAATCTACTCAAGCATTAGAACAAATGAGAAGATAAATAGCTTAACTATTTGAATTCTATTCATTCCTTATCTATATGTTTTTATGTCTAATCTAATTAAAAAATGTGGTAAATAAAGACAATCCAGTGCCTAATTATCACTTGTGCTTACAGATGTTACATTTCAGCCCATTGGTGCCAAAATACAGTTATTACATACAACCTTCTACAAATGGGCAATAATTATTGTTTTTATTTTCCCAACTATTTCAAATGATTATAAAGACACCAAAATTAGGGAGTGATGTCATTTGGTGCCAACAACAACTTTGAGAAGCCAAAGGTGGAAGCCTTGTTGAAGGAATTTGAAGACATTATGGATAGTGGAATGCCTAAGGGCTTGTTGCATGTGCATAGTATTTTGCATTATATGAATTCAATCTCAAGATAGAGCTTGCCTAGTAAGGAGTCCTATAGGATGAGTCCTAATATGAGCACAGAGTTGAATAAAAAAGTTGAAGAGATACTCCAGAGATGTTTGATTATGAAAATATGATCCCTTACATTATATCTGTAGTAATTGCACCAAAAAAGGAAGGATAATGGAGGATGTTATTAACTCCCATGCTATCAACAAAATCACAATCAAATTTAGGTCTCACTACAACAAAACAAGCAACTAGCGCCTCAAATAGTGCTCAAATTTAGTGCATTTCAGTTCATGAATTGGACACTTTTGACAGTGTAAAACTCAGCGCCAAAATGCATGTTCACTTTAGTGCCGGGTTTAGCGCCGGATTTTGTTGCTTCCAGTTTGGCTTCTGATTTTGCTTCTAGTTTTGCTTCTTGTGTTACTTCCAGGTTTGCTTATGGTTTTGCTTCCAATTTTGCTTCTAGTTTTGCTTCTAATTTTGCTTCCGGTTTTACTTCCAGCTTTGCTTCCAATTTTGCTTCCGATATAACGTCACTTGTTGCATCCAATTTTGCTTCCGATTTTGCTTCCGATTTTGCTTCCAATTTTGCTTCCAAGTTTGCTTCCAGTTTTGCTTCCAATTTTACTTCTAGTTTTGCTTCCAATTTTGCTTCTAGTTTTACTTCCAGTTTTTCTTCCAATTTTGCTTCCGATTTTGCTTCCAGGTTTGCTTCCGATTTTGCTTCCACTTTTGCTTCCAATTTGTAAGATACCCAACTAGTACTACCTAAAAAATTTCTTACTTAGACAAATTTACTTGCACTTAACTCTTCTACTACTTAGTCTACTTAACATCACATATGAAAAGATAACAAAGGCAACTTGCATGAATCAATTTGAAGTTGGGTACTTGTATTATTACTTGATTCAACTCAATGCAAATGTCTTATTACAATGATGATTGCCCACAATGGCATGAATGTACAATCTCATTCGAATGATTACAAGAAAAGGCCTTGAAGCCTAGATGTATACAATGCTTTCAACTTCTTTACAACTAGCTCTATCTCACTGGTTAATGTAGATCACTTCAATTGAACCCGATGATGTCAACTGGATGTCAACACCTCACAATGCAACAAGGGAGCATCACCTTGTCAGTTGAGGGAGCATCACCCCAGCTCTTGAAACTCACAGGCCTCAAGATCACAAGCATAAAGCTTTGTAGAGAGAAAATTTGCCAAAAGATAAGATGTCAAATGAGAGAGCCTCACCTCCTTTTATAGTGCTCCTCAATGCAATGAAGGCACGTTTCCCAATGCACAAGAGGAACCAAGGCACATTTTCCAAGAAGCATATCCATGGAGAATATTCCATCTGACAACTCAGTCTTAGGTGGCAACCTTAACCACTAAACTGGTACGGATCCTAATATCATTTTGTTGACCAATGAGAGCTCAGGTACTTATAGGTGCCTAATTGAGGTAGTTTGATCATGAACTAGAGCAAGCACCTTACTCCTTTGAGGTGGCAGAGGCTAGAAGGTGCGCCTTAGGTAATTTGATGTTCTCTTTGTCCTTTGATCAGTATCTTAGCTTGATGAAGGATCCCTGTGATGTCCCCTTCTAGCTAGATACTTTAGTCTAGCTGTGGTTTAGCCTATTATTGGACCCTCGTAGGCTATTACAGATGGATAGGGGGGTCAGTTTGGACACATGAGGTTTGGGTTGTTCAGTGTTTTTGGCTTTCTCAGAGTTCAGTGGTTGGTTTGAACTTAGAGAGTTTGATTTAGGCTTCATTTGAGTGATTCTTGCTATTTTTAGCATGTCTTTTCAGGTACTTGGGAAATAATCTCTTGGACTCCAGTTTCAGATGGTTTGGCCAAATTCTCAATATTGAGAGAGTTATGATTATTTCAGTGAATTCCAGCATGTTTAATGATTAATGATTAAATATAAAGTTAAATTGACTTTATATTTAAATCACTTAAGTGATGGGTTTATAACACATCTAATGGGGCCAATTGAGTATTTTATTTTGGAGGAGAATTATTAAAAGCTTTCCCTAAGTTTAATTCAATTAAATGTTAATGATTTTATTTAATGTTATTTCATTAAAAAAAATCGCAGCCTTGAAGAGGAATTTTGATTAGGGTTTTTGGGGGCATATATTTGCTTGAGAAAAGAAGAATATGGTATCCATTGTTATTGCTATCATTTTGAAAACAGGTTTTTGTGCTCTGAGAAGGGTTTCAGCCATTGCCATTGAAGAACGTAGTTTCTTCTATGAGTCTCCATTTGAACCGGTGAAATATCCAGTGAATTTGGTATCCATAGAGTTTCATACAGAGACTCTGATTTGTGCTTCAACAGTTGTGAGGAAGATTCAGAAATTTATAGGGGTTTCATTGCAAATCAGAATATTTAAAGATTAATCATTTACTTATTAAAGTTTGTACCTGCTGCTACAGTACTGCCGTGAACAGTTACACGTGAATAGTGACGCGTGAACAGTGTGCTACAGTACTTGGATCAGCAGTTTGGGCATTTCTATCAGGTTTCCTATTAGTTACAGTTGTTTTTGTATAAGCATTCAATAAAAAGTTATAGTTTTCCATTGTAAGAATGAGTATTTGTTTGCATTCAATATAGTTGTCTATCATTGCAATTTCTCTTCCTTATAATCAGTGTATTAGAAGTAGTTTGCTTTTTATGTCAAAACCCTCAAAGCACAAAAAAATTAGAAAATACAAAAATAAAAGAATTACAAACAAACCAGCACAGTTGCAGTTGATAGTGAGTTCAGTGATTAAACCAGTTGGGGTTTCTACATTGATATCAGAGCAAAATCCTGCCATCCTGAGGGTTTAGCAATCACATGCAGCCACCTGAGGTTGGCTCTCACAGATATTACACTCGTAGGCGAGCATTATTTGATAGGGAACTAGTTGTAGATAGGAAGCTGGACATCATGGGTGACAGGCAAGAAGGTAACCCACCCAGAGGCAACAGGAATGAGGATCAAGAAACAAGTGAATTTTTCAGAGCAATGGTTACAGGACAGCAGAAGATGGCTCAGGCCTTGCAGGCACTCACCACCATGGTTGAGTGCATGAATCCACATGACAGATAGAATCAGGAGCAAGGGGATAACATGAGTGCAGTGGGATCACCTAGAGCTCATAGGACTCATTCCAGGATAGCAAACTAGCCTACTCGTCCTACCTTCAATAGAGATGAGCCTAAGGTAGCACCTATAGAAGAAGCAGGAGAGGAGATGTTCACAGATATTCTCATGGCCGCAAATGACGAATGGGAATTATTAGCTCCACAGGTGCATGAGAGGATGACATTTGAGAGGTTTGTTAATCAGACGAGAGAGCATTACAGGGCAATGAGACAGGATAGGAGACCTCATGGCTAGAATAATGAATTAAAGTGTGCTACAAGAAAGCTTTCCTTGACTACATTTGAAGGTAGTAGCAGAATGACAGCGCAGGCTTGGATTCACAAGCTTGATACCTTCTTAGCACTAAGACCTATGATAGAAGTGGAGGCAATAAAATATGCCACGCTACATTTAGAGGGAGCTGCACATGATTGGTGGTACCATGGGATGGTTACCCTTCAGCATAACCAGGTGACTTCATATCAGGACTTCGTGGACAGGTTGGTAGAGAGGTTTGATAAGAAGGATCTAGAAGTCTACTTCAGGGAGTTGGCACAGTTGAGACAGTCAGGCGGATTGGAGTATTTCATTAGTGACTTTCAGAGGCTATCCGTTATGGTGCCAGATATCTCAGATAGGAGATTGGTTGTTTTGTTCACTGAGGGATTATCCAAACCACTGAGGGGTTGGGTAAAAGCCTTTGATCCATTCAATTTGCAAGAAGCAATTAAGAAGGCTAGAAGTATAGAACAAGCAGCCCCAATAAATAAATTTTAGTCAAAGGGTACATCATCTAGCAAAGATAACAAACCATTCTTTAAGAAACCTGAGAGGAATGAAACAAAGGCTGAAAATAAAGATAAATCATTCGATCCCTTAGATAGAGAGACATTGAATGATTTAAGGAAGAAAAAACTCTATTTTTATTGCAAAGGACCCTATGACATGAACCATGACTGTCCTTTGAGACCATAGGGGAAAGCAAATAGGGTTATGTGGGCTTACTATGAGGATTTCGATTCTGAAAATTCGGACCAGCAAACTGAAAATGAGGAATCCAGTGAACAAAAGGAAAGTTTAGATGATAAAAAGCTCAAGAAAATGTCTACTGATGAAGAGAAGGTGGAAGGTAGGCTTAAGGAGGCCCGTCTCACTAGTGTGCAGCAGGAGGGATCATTTAGAATGAGAGGAGTGTTGGCTGGACAGTGAGTTATTACATTGCTAGATATAGGGGCCACACATAATTTCATTGATTCCAGGTTGGTTGAGAGACGTGGGATCCAGACTGAGTAGTTTGAGGGCTTGAGAGTGAGGGTAGCTAATGGCTACGTCCTCAAATGCAATAGACAGATCACAGGTTTACCATTGAAACTAAATAACTTTGAATTCAAGGCTAAATTTTATGTGGTTAACATGGGTGACATAGATTTAGTACTGGGCATGACTTGGTTGCATGATATTAGAGAGTTCACTCTCAATTTGAGAGAAATGGTGATGAAATTTCAGATTTATGGTAAAATTCACATACTTAAGGCCATTCAAGACAGTGAGTTCAAGATGATGTCTTGCAGGCACATGGAGAGTTTGTTGCGTCATGACTAGGTTGAGTGGGCAACCCATTGCACGTTGATGCCATGATAGGGGCAGTAAGAATCAAAATACCATCCAGACACACAGGAGCTAAGAATTAAGCATTACAAGGTTTTCAATGATATTCCACCAGGTAGACCTCCAGATAGAGGTATTGAGCACATCATTGAGTTAGAGGAGGGTGCTAAACCCATCATGATTACACCCTACAGGCATCTGAAGAGATTGAAGGATGAGATTGAGAAAACCATCAAGGAGCTACTTGCTATGGGGCATATTAGACCGAGTAAATCTCCTTTTGCTTCTTATGTGGTTTTAGTGAAGAAGAAGGATGGTACTCTTAGGATGTGCATTGACTACAGGGTCCTGAATAGAAAGACAATTAAAAATAGATACCCCATCCCACGAATTGATGAGTTGTTAGATGAACTACATGGAGCATGTTTCTTCTCCAAAATTGATTTGAGATCAGGCTATCATCAGATCAGAGTTAGAGAGCAGGATATAGAGAAGAAAGCATCCATGTGTCATTGTGGCCATTTCGATTTTGTAGTTATGCCATTTGGGCTAACTAATGCTCTAGCTACCTTTCAGTCCACGATGAACAGGGTCTTTCAGCCTCAGTTGAGGAAATTTGTATTGGTCTTCTTTGATGACATTCTTGTGTATAGTAGAACATGGGATGAGCACTTGCGACACTAGGATACAGTGTTGAGCATTCTGAGCAGGGAGTCCTTGTATGCAAAGGAGTCCAAATGTGATTTGGGATTATCTAGATTATTTTATCTGGGGCACATTATCAGTGCACAGGGGGTATGCATGGATCCTGAAATGATTCGTGCTATTGTTGAGTGCCCTACTCCAGTGAACCTTACACAGTTGAGGGGATTTTTGGGCTTGTCTGGGTTCTACAGGAGGTTTGTTAGTGGTTATTCCAGGCATGCAGCACCCTTGACAGATTTGATGAGGACAGGGGCTTTCTTATGGACTCCTAAGGCACAGGAGTGTTTTGACATATTCAAGGAGTTGATGACTTCTTGTCCAGTGCTAGCATTACCAGATTTTAGCAAACCATTTGAGCTACATTGTGATGCGTCTAGTGAGGGCATTGGAGCGGTGCTTATGCAGGACAAGCACCCAATTGTATATGAGAGTAGGAAGCTCAAGGGACCTAAGAGGAGCTTCAGCATTTACGATAAGGAAATGTTGGCCATAATGCATGCTTTGGCCAAATTCAGGCAGTACTTAGTGGGCAATAAATTTAGCATAAAAACATACCACAACAGCCTAAAGCATTTCTTGGGGTAACGAGATCTTAATGATAGGCAGCAGAAATGGGTAAGTAAATTACAAGCATATGATTTTGATATTACCTATTTCAAAGGGACATAGAATGTTGTAGCAGACGCCTTGTCACGGAGACCTCATCTGAGCTTGATGATAGACATATCAGAGGACTGGAGGCATTTGATCCTTGCAGAGTATGCAAAGGATACATGGGCATCAGGATTCATAGATGGATCGGTCTAGGATAGTGATTTCACCCTTGTGAATGAGCTCATCATTTACAAAGGGCACATTTATTTGGTGCTAGGATCAAAGGTGAGGAGGATGGTGTTGAGAGTTTATCATGACTCACCTAAGGCAGGACATCCAGGTTTTTATAAAACCTACCGGCAGATTCGTGAGCATTTTTCTTGGAAAGGGCTCAAAGTTGAGGTGTTACAGTATGTTAGAGAGTGTCCTACTTGCTAGCAGAATAAACAGGAGCACTCTTATCCAGCCGGTTTACTTCAGCCACTTTCGATTCCTGACAAGAAGTGGGAGTGTTTGTCCATGGACTTCATCACAAGACTGCCGAGAGCCTAGGGCAGAGACTGTATATATGTTGTTGTTGATCAGCTTACGAAGTTTGCCTACTTCTTTCCGATCACTGCCACATACACTGCTACGCAGGTGGTAGATTTATTCTTCAGAGAGGTATTCAGGTTGCATGGCTTACCTTGGAGCATTGTCAGTGACAAGGACAGCAGGTTTATGAGTCACTTCTGGCAGGAGTTGTTCAGATTATGTGGGACAGAGCTCGCTCTGAGTACTAGCTACCATCCCCAGACAGATGGTCAGACAGAGATAGTGAACAAGTGGGTGGAGGGATACCTCAGGAATTACATAGCAGGGCAGCAGAAGGCTTGGGTTAAGTGGATATATTTATGTGAGTATTGTTATAATTCCACTTATCACATGTCTATCCAGATGTCACCATTCATGGCATTATATGGATATGAGGCACCCAGTTTCATGGATTTGTTGCTATTAGATAGTAGAGTACCCAGTGCTGGAGACTTATTACAGGAGAGCCAGGACATTGTAAAGGCTCTTAAGGAGAATATCACTAAGGCACAGAATCAGCAGAAGTAGTATGCTAATCAGAAGAGGACTGAGCGGACCTTTGAGGTAGGTGATATGGTATATTTGATGTTGCAACCTTACCGCCAGTCCACTCTCAAAAAGAGTGGTGCCGAGAAACTTAAGCCACGTTATTATGGGCCTTTCAGGGTGATCAAGAGAGTTGGAGAGGTGGCTTATGAGTTAGACTTGCCAACAGATAGCAGAGTGCATAATGTTTTTCATGTATCACATCTCAAGAAGGCATTAGGACATCAGATTGTTCCTTCCACCATGCTTCCTCCCTTGGATGATGACAAAAAGTTAGTGTTAGTACCTGAGGCTATCATTGAGTTCAGGGAAAGGAATTTGAGGAGGTGCACTATCAGAGAGTATTTGTTCAAATGGAGGGACATGCCAGTTGAGGATGCTACTTGGGAGAGTGAAGAGATTTTACAGCATCCAGAGTTGAGATTGCTTGAGGACAAGCAATTTCAGGAGGGGCGGACTGTGATGTCCCCTTCTAGCTAGATACTTTAGTCTAGCTGTGGTTTAGCCTATTATTGGACCCTCGTAGGCTATTACAGATGGATAGGGGGGGTCAGTTTGGACACAGGAGGTTTGGGTTGTTCAGTGTTTTTGGCTTTCTCAGAGTTCAGTGGTTGGTTTGAACTTAGAGAGTTTGATTTAGGCTTCATTTGAGTGATTCTTGCTATTTTTAGCATGTCTTTTCAGGTACTTGGGAAATAATCTCTTGGACTCCAGTTTCAAACAGTTTGGCCAGATTCTCAATATTGAGAGAGTTATGATTATTTCAGTGAATTCCAGCATGTTTAATGATTAATGATTAAATATAAAGTTAAATTGACTTTATATTTAAATCACTTAAGTGATGGGTTTATAACACATCGAATGGGGCCAATTGAGTATTTTATTTTGGAGGAGAATTATTAAAAGCTTTCCCTAAGTTTAATTCAATTAAATGTTAATGATTTTATTTAATGTTATTTCATTAAAAAAAATCACAGCCTTGAAGAGGAATTTCAATTAGGGTTTTTGGGGGCATATATTTGCTTGAGAAAAGAAGAATATGGTATCCATTGTTATTACTATCATTTTGAAAACAGGTTTTTGTGCTCTGAGAAGGGTTTCAGCCATTGCCATTGAAGAACGTAGTTTCTTCTATGAGTCTCCATTTGAATTGGTGAAATATACATCAAATTTGGTATCTATAGAGTTTCATACAGAGACTCTGGTTTGTGCTTCAGCAGTTGTGAGGAAGATTCAGAAATTTATAGGGGTTTCATTACAGATCAGAATATTTAAAGATTAATCATTTGCTTATTAAAGTTTGTACCTGCTTCTACAGTACGGCCGTGAACAGTAACGCGTGAACAGTACCCGTGAATAGTACCTGTGAACAATACCCGTGAACAGTGCGCTACAGTGCCCATGAACAGTGCGCTATAGTACTTGGATCAGCAGTTTGGGCATTTATATCAGGTTTCTTATTAGTTACAGTTGTTTTTGTATAAGCATTCAATAAAAAGTTATAGTTTTCCATTGTAAGAATGAGTATTTGTTTGCATTCAATATAGTTGTCTATCATTGCAATTTCTCTTCCTTATAATCAGTGTATTAGAAGTAGTTTGCTTTTTATGTCAAAACCCTCAAAGCACAAAAAAATTAGAAAATACAAAAACAAAAGAATTACAAACAAACCAGCACAGTTGCAGTTGATAGTGAGTTCAGTGATTGAACCTGTTGGGGTTTCTACATTAAGTAAGTTTTGATCTTCTTCAATAGAATGAAAGGTCAAATGGTGATTCTAATAGCCTTATCTAGCTTAGGTGCATTTTTAAGGTCCTAGAGTCATGGAACAGTGCCTAACACCTTTGTGATGATATTTTACTCTAGTCAAGACTTTCAAACACTTGTTTGGAGACCTTTTGATGCTTATTTATCCAAGCGTCCATATCCAGAGTATTTAAAACCTTGTTTTAGTCCTCATCTTCACTTAGGCGCATTTGTGGGCAGAAAAAGTGTAGATTGGCACCTTAGGTGTTGCAATGGAGAATTTGTGCCTTGGGTGTTTGATGATTTATCTTACCAAGTCTTCATGAGTTGGTATCCTTAAGAGTAGCAATGCAACATACCTTATTGACCACCCTGATTAGAATGTCCAAACTCACTTCCCTAACTTCATTCTTCATCTAGGCACACATTTGAAGAATTTGATATTGGATTTGCGCTTAGTGTGTGACTTAACCAATTCTACTCATCATTTGCAAAGTCTGAGGTTTCTAGAAGTGATAGCATCTTCCTCAATGCTAGCGCCTTGATTTTGAAGGATGTTTTGATGCTCATTTTCTCTTTAGGCACATATTTGAGGAGTTCTTGACCAAAGGTGCGCCTTATCCATGAACTTGTCTTCTTTAATGATTCCACTTGAGTAGATGTCTTCTAAACTTCATCTTTAACCTTTGGTGATGCACTATTATCCTTCCAATGACTTTTCTTGCTAAGGCGCATTCTAGGAATTGATCTTAGGCACACTTCTGAGTCTGTGTAGGAGGAAACTAGCGCCTTGCATTGGATTCTCCTTCATACATGTGGTACTTACACTTGTAGTCTTTTTGGTGAAGTAAAACACTTATCTCACCAAGCGCCCTAACTTCTTGAAGTGGTTGGAAGCTACCTTCCCACTTAGGCACACATCAGGTGAATTTTTCATGGTATTTGTACCTAGAATTTACTTGACCCCTTTCCTCAAGGAGTATGCTTGGTATGAGACTTCTGACGGAGAAATCAACTTCTGTAACTAGAGCACCTTCCATATGGAAGGTCATTGAGGCCTATTTTGTCCCTAGGTGCTCATTTGGGAAATTTGATGTGAAATTGGCGCCTAGACTCCAAGAGTTGTGCCTTAGTCTAATTTGGCTTCCAGACTTAGCCAAATTTTGAGTTTCTGACTTTGTTCTTGCAAAACAATAAGATTGAGTTAGTCAAAAACCAATTCATTCCCTCATCATTTAGAATTAGCCTCCGAAAATGAGAAGTAGGCTAATCCAAGTTCCATTTGGTGTTCAAGGTGGAAATGGGGACATGACACAATTTTTCTTCCAATTTTATTTCTGATTTTGCTTCCAATTTTGCTTCCGATATAACGTCGCTTATTGCTTCCATTTTTGTGTCTTTTGTTGCTTCTAATATGGCTTCTATTATTGCATCTTTTATTGCTTCTAAAATTGATTCTATTATTACTTCTTTGTTTGCTACCTGAATTGCTTCTATTTTTGCTTCCTAGATAATGCCAAGTTTTGCTTCCAAAATTGCTTCTAGTTTGGCTTCCATTGTTGCTTTCTTTTTTGCTTCTAAAAATGCTTCTTGTTTTGCTTACATTTATTAATTTAATATGTTTTATTTTAATTTAATTAGTTAAATATATCATGCCTCTTAAATAACTCATGATTATAGAGTAAGTAATTTAACTATTTAACTCATATGATTAAATAACAAGATAAATATTATAACATGATCATCATCTATAATTAAAACAAGTGAGTCAAATATCTATAATTTAATTGAATTTGACAGCATCCATCCTGAGCAGTAAATTAAAATCATCATACGTAATAAATATCCATCCAAAAATCATCAACCACTTTCAATATATATAAATTGACAAGTCAATACTAATAAGATCATCATCATATGTAACTAAAACAATTGAAAGTTAAATATGCCAGTAGATCAATAACATGTCAAAATGATACATGTCCAACAGTCGACATAAGTCAAAATGATACATGTACAAATGATATAAGAAAAAATGATAAATTATGTAACTCAAAATGATACAAGTCAAGATGATACATGTCCAAATGATATAAGTCAAAATGATACATAAATTTATGATACAACTCATTAATATGGTACTACAGGACGTGAAAATGATACATATGATAGTAACCATGAAAAGAGGCATCATAACGATATATCAGCAATGATCCATGATCCAGTCTATATGATCATGAATGTCACTGGCTACTACCAACAACTACCTCATCATCATCATCACCATCATGATCATCATCGTCATCGTAATCATTGTCATTGGCCTTAGTGTCTTCTGTATCTGTGTCATCATCATCCTCTGCCATGTGATCTATACCAGAACCAACATAATCTGGATCTATATCATGAGGATCATCTTGATCTTCTGGAAGACCCGTGTTATGCAAAAAAAAACATTTAAAATGAAAAGTTATTATTTATTTCATGCAATAATTTATTTTTCTGTTATATATCTAATTTTACAACATATGAAATGAAACCATAATCATATTACATCATATCAAAGTGCATACCATAAAAAAATTTCAAAAAAGTTACAGCTAATATGTCATTCCAATGATGTAAAACATGCAACAATTCTAATAAACGTTAGTAAAGATCATAAAAAAAATTGTTATACAATTTAACTATAAACTATAAATTCCATTACATAACCTTGAGTGCCACAAATTGCTTGGTCCATGTATGTTCTTTTTCACTATTAATCTAATGACCTGTATTAGACAAAAACATTAAAGAGTTTTTAAGTAGCAGTTGATTAAATTCTCTTACATGTCATTAAGGAATGCACAGTTTTTTTTCAATAATTATTTATCTTAAGGTTCATGAGTAACCTTAAGATAAAGGTCTATTTTGTTTGAAAAAAAAAATGAAGTTAGCAATATGTTATCCGACCGATTTTAGAAAGAAAAAATGTTAGCCCTATTCCCGCTCATAGGTTTTCAATGTGAGCAAGAATAGGGCAAATTTGGGGATTTAGAAAGAAAGATAAAGTTTAGGGTGTCTTCAAGATAGCCAACACAGGCAAGGAGGTCAACCATGCACACATAATGATCAACTGTAGGTGTAATGCAATAAGGGTTACAAATGTGATTGAAGTATGTATAGCTCTCATCCACTAAATTTGCATGGCTGCATACACCTAGAATACAAGCAAAGCTTACAATGTTAGGATATGTTCCAAAGTGCTTAATTAATTCAAAGATTTTGAGAGCATCCTTGCAAAATCCATTTTGTACATATCCTGCAATCATTGCATTCCATGAGATGACATCTCTTTGAGGAATTATGTCAAACAGTTCACATTTTTTCTCTATGATTCCATATTTTGTGCATATCCTGCAATCATTACAGTCCATGAGACCACATTTCTTTGAGGCATTTTGTCAAACAGTTCACGTGCCTTGTCTATGCTTCCACATTTTGCATACATGTCTAACAAAGTAGTTGCAACTATAACATCTGACAAAATTCCTCTATCCTTTATGTATTGATGGATATCCATACCCTATTCCAAAGCTCCCATTTTGACACAGGCAGGGAGGATGTTGGCAAAGGTTGTGGAATTTGGCTTTACACCAACCAATTAAATTTGCTTCAAAATTTCTAAAGCCTTTTCAACAAATCCATTTTGTGCATATCCTACAGTCATTGCAATCCATGAGACCACATTTCATTGAGGCATTATGTCAAATAGTTCACGTGCCTTGTCTATGCTTCCACATTTTGCATACATGTCTAACAAGGCAGTTGCAACTACAACATCTGATAAAGGAGGACTTAAGCATTTAGAAACCTAACCATGCCACCTTGTGTGGATTTGATGAATGGCTTGTAACCATCAAATCCAATGAACTCTTAAATCATGTCTTCCTTAATCTGGACCAACAATGTAGAGACAGTCCTCTAAAATAGAAGAATATAACGTGGTCTTATTTTGTGTCTGAATTTGTATCATCATTATTGTCTCCTTTGGGACATTATTTTTTACCATCAAGGGATGGATGATTGAGACTATTCAACATAGACCTTATGGTTACCATCAAATCCACCTCTTTGGTATTGAAAACTATAGTTGCATTAATTCTATGATGGCAATGAGACGATACAATGACTACCCTAGATTTTTTGTAATAACAACAATCCTATTTAACACTGAATTATGATTCATTCCCATAGTCCCTGCTAGTCTGAACTTGGAATGGTCAATATAATGATTCTACTACAATGCATAGTTAGGGCTACATTAAGGAAGTCCTACCTACCCTAATGAATTCCTACCCACACCTAAACTATGATGTATCCATGATCTTATCAAGCATGATCTTATAATAGTGTTTGGAGTGAACCTGTATAGTTTTAGGGCATTCACACATCTCAATTACAGTGTGGTGTGTGAGGAAATATTACTAAATGGTTGCTACCATGTACATAAACTATACACATATCTGAAGACTGTAATATGACATTATTGTGATGAAATCCTAGGTTGGAATGAAAGTTAGGCCTCAGACCATTTTAAATTGATTCCTTGCAAAAAAATCTGATATGAGAGCCATTGTGTCCTCGAATACTATTCCACCAGCCTGTGGACCTAGTGCAAGGTGTGCAAAAAGTCTAAGAAGCAACAACATCCTTCTTTCTGTCATACTAAGAACCACAGAATAATGGATTTAAATCATGGAACATATGTAATTGATACCTTTAATGCATCTTCCATGCAAGTGAGTTTAAAACTAAAGATTTGGGTGTAGGAAAGGGCTTCTGAATAAATGCTCATTAGAAAAGAAAGAAAACAAATAGTTTTGAAATGGAAAAAACAAAAATCACAAAATCTAAAGGTTTCCATATTCCACTAAGCCCTTCTTTATCCACACATCTACTTGGAATGCAACTTTGATCTTCCTTCAAATCACCCTGACTTCATAAGGAATCCAAAATGGGATCAGTCATAAGAAGGAGGCAGGCAAACAAGGGTTTGTTGTTCATTATTAGCCCATCAAACTTAAGAATATGAGATAGCATGGCACACACAAAATGTTGTGGATAATGACCACAAGATTAGGTTAATTGCAACCACTTTTTGTAAGAAAGCACAAGACCAGTATACTCATTATGATCCTAATGGCACCAAGAATAATCCTGGTAAACTGTTAAGAGATTTCCTTCCCAATTTCAATTGCCCTAAGATGGTGCATCGTAATATTGTGGCATTAAAGGAAATAAGGCAACAATCGAGAGAGATTGTGTGTAGGTATGATCAACGCTCTAAGGAATTGGTGTTAAAGATTGACCCAACTATAAAATGTTGAAATTTAGAAGGAATGATTTATTGGTAGGCTAATTGCACATATCCAACATGAACTAGTTTAGCTCACTCTCTCTAATTAAAAAGTTGCCTTAAAAGTTGTGTTGAGATTATAAGAATTAGGGGAGCCCCCAACATATGATTCTACTACATGCCTAAAAGAGCAAATGGAAAAATGGTCATGCAAATAGCACAACTTGCAAGTGAAACTCTTAATCAATGTGGTTTATGATGAACAAAGTGCCACACTAAGGGGCATACAACTACAAACTATCGAGTGGTGGGAGCTCAAGCTATTAATGCCATATAGTTCCCTCTTGCTCAACACATACCTAATTGCACCATATGTCATGAGATTGTCCATTACTGCAAAAGTGAAAGGATGTTCCTATCAATTACTAGTGCAAGGTTTGTCACACATCCACCCATGACATTACCACCTACAAAGTAGTACAAGTCTTCCACAAGGCAAGAGGAAAACAAAATTAAACACAACCACGCAACCCCCATCACAACTACAATAGATGGTGTTGTGCTATTAGGAGCCATAATATATGGAGCATGGAGGAAATCAAGGAGGCCATGGTAGAGTATGCAATAGAGGAATCTATTGCTACTAGTGTGGAGAACCTGGGCATACCTCGCGTAGTTGCACAAAGTTTCCAATGTATACTTATTATGATGTTGATCACAAGATAGAGGATTGCCCTACATTGTTACAACTGTTGGAATATTCAATGATGTGCCTTTGATAAAGATATCAATGATGTGCCTTTGATAAGGGACTTATCATTTTCATAAGTTCTATCACCACCTAATGATTCAATAAAGGATCTGTTGTCTATACATTAATTCAATATAAACAAATGTGTGGATGATTCAATGGCCTGTTCACATAACTCACGTTTGTATATAAGTGATTGCCCTTATAGTTGTCGACCTATGTGGATTAAAATTATTGTGAAAAATGTCCAAGGATTGTTCTGTAAAGGTAAAAAGGTGCATTCATAATGAGAGTGACTAAATTTCAAATCTCAACACTGCAATAAGGTAACTAGGAGGACGTGTGCACATGTCAGGACTGCAAATAATGGGACAATTGAGTGGGATCTAGGGCCAACAGAGAAGCACTTTAGAACTCATCCTAAGCATCAATAAACAACTCAACACAAGAAATGCAAATTGACATATTAACACAACAATATCCAACTAAGTTATTGAAAGTCAACTATTGATACCTCGTTCTCCATCCAGATTACAAAATCGGTCCACTTTTTGCTTTGTAACATTTCCTTTTCAAATTGGCTTGGATGTCGGCCATCTTTTTCCTCCTGTCAAAACATGGCACATGGACTAGTTAAACTAATTAATATGCAATCATTTACTTTTTCCTAGGAAATAAAAAATATATCATTTAACTTATTAAATATACTTACAAATGTATAGATCAAGGCCTGTAAACCTTTCTGGCCACTGTGATGCATGGCACGAAGTTTGTCAAGCCTAGCCTTGGAGGCCTTGTCCTGAAACATTTACTAATTCAATTTAACTATGCACAAATAAAATTTAAAAATTGTTTAATAAATTTGATATAATCTTATGAAAAAATTCAAATACCTGTGTACTCTCCTCACTGGACTTCCTCTGTGCATCAGACTTCTCATATGCTTTTACAAGCTCTCTCCATACTTTCAAACTTACATCAATTGGCCTTTTTTTGAGCCTTAGCTCAGGAGGGAGTTTTTTTATCTTCTTTGTTTGGTTGCACCGAAATCTCTTGCAGTTTTGAGACATTCGTAGCTTTATCTTCTTTACAAACCAACCTGTCCCAAATTCAGTCTCCATGTCTTGGATAACTGCTTTTTGTAGGTGCATGGGTAACTTTGAGAATGGAAAATATAGATGGTCTTTGAACTGTTGAAGGTATGACTCCTTCAACCTATTCACAAACATTTTTCCAACATCTATCATTCAGACTTCCCCTGAAACCACATCGTATTCTATCTTGGTATCGTAGCTACCAATGCAAGATGCAGAACATAGTGTGGTGGTCGAAGAAGTCTGTGTCCCAGGAGTGGATGGGATATTGGAAGCCTCTGGTCCCTGTTCCACATTCTTAGAGGTTACTGTTATTGATTTCCTCCTAGATCTTTTGCCCAATCCATGACTAGTTGGGGAATCAATTGATTCCGTTTGACACTATTGATTTGGTTGCAATGTTTTAGGGGCTTTACTAGATCATTTTTCTATGTATCTGGCAAGCATTGTCAAGTCCACACCATCCAATTTGTTCACCGCCTCTACCCCCAATATGGAAGCCAATGCCTCTTTATCTTTTTCAATCTCATGTCCCTATATATATATATAATTTCTTCTTTTAAATTTAGAAATAAAAAACTAAACTAAAAATCAAAGAAACAATGGAAACATTTACAAATCTATAAATTGACAATGAATTACCTCATTGTGGCCAGAGTCTACTCCCTTTGCTCTCTTCCCTCTATTGCTTGCCATTTTGAGGCGACCTAGGGCAAATTATTTCTGTCCAGTCTGTAGAGGCAAATGAAGTACACACTGCCAGGTATGAAAGTTTTGTCCAATTTTTCTATATTCCTCAAGGTTTTTGACCTTTACTTTGTAGAGAAAATCATGAAGTTGTTTTCCTCTGTAAGTTTTCTGCAAGAAAGTAAGCTTATACATCAATTGAAATAAAGCACACATTTATAATATTATGGAATGTGGAAATTTGTCATCTATTATGAAAATCCTTACTTAGAATTATCTTCAACAGATGCCCTATGAATATTACAAGACCTGCATTTGTCCAAATGAATTCGACATCTGATAGGAAAAAAAGAGTAGATGAAAGAGAAGTGATGCCCTTACCTAGCACAAATAGAAGAAGAGCGACACGAATTGAAAGGTTGTCATGGCTCGAACCCGGGACCTTTGAGATGTAAGAAAGTGAGTATGCACTTTAGGTATGGAAAGGAAATTGGGGTTGGAATACAAGTCTCGCCATTGCCAAGGATCTGCCCAAAATAAGGGCAAACACAAAAAACCCAAACGCTCAATCTCTGCATGCTAAATGCTTGATCTCCAAACACAAAATGAACACCAAAAATCAATAAAGTTTTGTTTTGTGTTTTTTTGTTTTGGGGTATGTGCAAGTGGGAATTTTTTAAATTTTTTTGATCCATTAGTCTGCGCTATAGTCAGAGCAGTTAGCGACGACTTTAGTGCCAACTTTTAGGCCTAAATGTAATCTTTTTGGGGTGCAAAAGGCAGTGCAAAGTGTGCCTAATTTAGCACCTATTAGTGTAAAATGATGTATTTTGCTTGGAAGTTGATATCACTATCTAATGGAATGCCAAATTTGGTTGCTTGTAGCAACCTCACAAAATTTGGATTGTCCTTATAATAAGTAACTATATCTTGTTTCCATGATAGCATTTTGACTTCATGCTTCTCTTATGATTAGCTCAATAATGACTCACTCTTTCACGACCTTACACAGATGGTTGGTGACAATCCTTATGCAAGTGATATGGCTTTGGAAAAACCAAATAACTCTTCTCTTACTATCATGACATGATATTGGGACTATATTGGCAACTTATGGCAATGCTTATGGTATTGTGATTTTCATTTCTATGTTCTCATTAACCTATTTTAGGTTGAAGCATGGTAACTAACCCACTATCTATTATGATAGTCACAAAATGACTAGACAATCCTCTCCACTTTGACTATGACAGTCCTATGCATGGTGTTTTCTTCATGACAATCCCCAATAATGTGAATTATTGATAGTAGCTAGTTCAAATGGAGTTTTGGATGGTGTAGTAATTTGTCCCTATGGCTCATGATAGTGCATGCCTTGGTTATGTCCTTGTGACATTACTCTCTAGATATCTCCTCTTTATAGTGACAAGGTTTCAAGAACATGACAACTTGGGTAAGGTATCAATGTGTCTCTTTAACCTCTGGATTGTCATTTTTCAAGAACTGATCTCATTGAAATGCAAAGACAACATGTTGATTGATGACTAACTACATTGTTACTATGATAGTGACTTAACTTGGTCACAAGATTAATGAGACAATTTTATAGTAATAACTCTATGGATGCATACCTAGCTATCCTAGGTGTACTATGACAATAATTTAATGTTGCTAGTTGTGCTTTTAAACCTCCTATGGTTGTTACCTATGCCTCATTGTATGACAACCTCTACAATGTCAATTATGATATTCATATGGTGGTGAATATTCAAGCTATGGTTTGGATGACCTAATGATATTCATAGTGCGTCTTAATGAAAAGTGAGTGTATTAACAAGATAATTTCAACAATATTCTCTTGGTGCACAGTTGTTATGTGACTATTGTCATTATTGTGTATTACAGGATCCAGAGGAGGCCATGGAGAGAGGACGTGGACAGCGTAGCACTACTAAATCGTAGAGAGGAAAGTGGGTGGAAATAGATATGACAATGGAATTTGCAGATACAATAGAGGTAAGAAGAGAAAGCAACCTCAACCAAAGGAGGAAGGTGTTTATGAATTCACAAATGCTACAACATAGAGGAGATAAAGTCATTTTTTGTCCATGAGGCCTCTGAGGTCAAACTTATTGGTTGAAAATGCACAGGAATGGTGATTAAATGTGATTCTATGATCAAGGGAAAAGTTTGAAAATTAGGATGGCCAAAACATGATATCAATATGTCAAATATATGACTAAAGTGAGGTTTTTGTTGGATAGCATATTCCTTGAAATGATATGATTGGTGTACTAAACATTATTTACTATGTTGTGTATTATAGGGACCAAACGAGGCCATGGCAACAGATCGTGTCATATCAAATGAGGACACAATGGATGAAGCGGGACATCAGGTACTCAAATTTTGACTTCACTTAGGAAAAAATGATCTAATGGCATTTTGTGATACGTCCATCTTTTTTCACAATATTATTGAAATTTATAATGTATTATCCAATGTTGACATAAATAATGCATGTTGTTGATTATTTTAGATGGAGATTGGAGCAAATGCAGAGCCTGGGCATTTAACTAGCAAAAGAAAAAGATATGTATGTGGACGTGGACCTAAAACTGTTAAATTGCGTAGAGGATAGTGGATGGAAGAGGATATGACAATGGATCCTGCAGACACAGCAAATGATTGCACTGAACAACAGGTTGGTCAGGACTATAGCATATGGGATGAATACTTTGAGAAAATTGTTGTTTGTGGATGTTCTATATGTCATGGAAAGAAACAATTCAAACAAGTGATTGTACAAAGACATTACATAAATGATGAGCTTCCAGTTGGTAGTATGCCTCCTACAATCGATTCAAATCCAATAGGAATTGTGGTAAGGAGTTTTCCAATTTGATATAAATAACATGTATACTTCATTTAAACATTGTTTTAACTAATTTTTTTCTTAATGGATAAAGTTCTTCGTTTAAAGTTTCCTGGATCACCGACTTCTAGCCTAGAGGGCAGTGATCATTTATCAGATGATACATCTAACAAAAATATGTGCCAATATAGCAGCTCAGAAGATGAGGAATTGATGAAAACAAGCAATAGAACAAGAACTGGTTTAAAGATGCATAATTTGCTTAAAGACAAGGGGAAGGTGGACTACATACCCTATGAGAATGAATGTGATGGAGATGATGAATTGCCTCTGAGTTTGAGATCAATTTACAAAGAGACATTTGATCGTCGACTATATTGCGCTTGGCCTAGTGATCAACAACTACCTAGAGTGTACGAGGTGTTTCAATTTTGGGGATACAGCTACATGATACGACCCTCCAATATTCATAGAGCGAATATAGGCCTCTTTATTGTCTAAAATGTACATGTGGGATCTAAACATAGAAACAATTTAGAACAAACCACTAGGAGATTAATGCCATATTATGGTCCATCATATTACAGTGGTGAATGGAGAAGGCTAGCAAAATATAAGCCTAGCATGTCAGCATATGGTCTAAATTTGAATATGTATACACATCGTCTCTAATTGGAAAGTGGAAAAGAAATAAATAGAGGTCATCTTATGTATATAGATGGATGTGCATACACACACAAAAATATTGCAGGATTTATAAATAGTAGTAAGGGAAGGAACCCTACTGTAAGACCGAATTGTCAATTTGTTGAGGTTATAAATGATAAAGATGGAGATATGGAAAGAGAGGTTGATAGATTGATAATGGTTGAGGCTATACCTTACCATTAGGGATGTGTTATTGATTGATTACCCCTTCTTAAAATGAACTCCTACACGAAAGAAGAGGTAAGAACAAGGTCTCCCTAAGGATGTTCTTAAGGGTAGAAAACCAAAGAATAATAAATGATTGTGGACTGTTGTTTTATAAACTATGTTGTCAAAATTGTGTTTTATTTAAATTATTGTATAAAAAAGGTAGTCTATAAAATAATGTTCCATTATTCAATTGATGTATATATGTTCATATAATTTATATTTTTATTTTTTAAGCCATATTTGATTATATTTCTTTGAAATTGATACATTCATGATTTATCCAATTGTTGCCAAACATTAAATAATGCTTGCATTTGTTGATAGGTAGAAGATGTTGATGAAACACATACTAATACCCAAGATTCAACTAGGTTATTAAGATTTGGACGAAATGATCCAAACCATCCTTTAAACCATACCAGGGTGAAAAGAGCAACATTGAAGAGAATACTACCAGCTAAGAAATTTGAAGAGCTAATGACATCCGCATACACTGATGACATGCCACCTAGCCTTAATGATGATGATCATGATAGTGAAAATGCAATGCATGAAGAAGAATAGAATGAAATGCTTACATATTTCTTTGGGGATGGAAATAATGATGACAATAATGATCATATGATTGACAGTAACGATGATAGTAGGGGTAATTACCACCAACGTAATGTTGATGATAACAACCTGAAAGACTCCATCAAGCAAGCAGCGAAGACACCCGTGTTCAAATCAGGTGCAAGTAGAACCTCAAAACTGGCATGCACATTAATATTATTAGAAATCAAGTCACTATTTGGTTGGTTAGACAAAGGTTTCACTACCCTACTGAAGTGAGTTGAAATCTATTTCTTACTTTGCCTTGTCAATTGGTGTACATAATTCCTAAACATTCATCAACTTCATTTATATTTCTTTAAGGGGATTTTAAAACCATATATTATATATAAATAGTCCTAGTATAGATTGACATATCAAACATGTTCATCATAAGTCAAACATTCAATTGATTTAATCTTTGGCAATCTTACAGGGCACTAAAAACTAAAATATTCCCTAAAGAGAATGTGTTGCCATCAACTTGTAGAGAGGCACATCTGTTGTTGGTTGAGTTGGGGATTGAATATAAGCAAATTCATTCATGTAAAAATGATTGCATTTATACAAAGATGAATATCAAAACAAGGTAGAATGCCCTATATGCAAAGAGAAGAGATATCGAGTATAGATGTACAAGGTCCTACAGTTACAAAGAAGGTTTTACGTCACATGCCAATTATACCTAGACTTCAACGAATGTTTCGTTGCAAGTCACTTGCACAATTGATGGACTAACATGCAAAGAATAGGAGTAAAGATAGATTCATGTGAATTTTAGGCGACTCCAAAGTAATGAAACACATAGAGGAAAAATGGCCAAGAAAAATCAAAGATGAACCCCGTAGTATCAAGTTTGGTCTTGCAATTGATAGAGTGTGCCCATTCTCTTTCCTAAGCTCAAATTATAGTGTTTGGCCAGTCGGATTGATAGTATACAATAATCCCCCGTGGATGAGTGTTAGAAAGGAGCACCTTATGTTGACTCTCACTATTCCAGGAAAACATCAAGTTAAAAACATGGATGTTTATCTTGCGCCTTTTATTGATGAGATGCAACTACTATGGAAAGGCATAAGAATGTATGACATATCACGTCCCCCATCAAATAGGTCCTTCATGTTGTATGGTGTGCTATGTTGGACTATTCATGATTTCCCAGGACTTGGTGTTTATTCTGGTAAGATAAAATATATACGTATTTACACTCATAATTTATTTTCATCCCAACTTTCATACTTAGTTTTATACTATTTTTTTTATGTTATTAACATTACTTATTGAATTGCAGGGCTTCAAACAAAAGGGGATATTTGCATGTCCAAGATGTGCAGAACAATTTCAAGGGTGGTATTCTAAAGATCTACATAAATTTATTTACGCAAACAACATGGTTTTTCTACCACTAGATCATAAGTTTAGAAATCACCTGAAGAATCAATTTGATGGAAAAGTTGAAAATAGAGGCCCTCCCATGATTATGGGTCTAGGTTATTGGCTTAAGAAGTATGAAGATGCTGAATTGAAAGTTTGGGAGGATTTTTTTGATCAGGGTGATTCAATTGAAGAACCAAAACAAGTTGTAGTTAATATGCCAGAAGGAATGAAAAGGAAATCCATATTTATGAGCTCCCTTACTGGAAGGATCTATTAATATCTCACCTATTAGATCCTATTCACATCTTCAAGAATGTCCTAGCTTTTATATTTCGACATATATCAGGCAAAGAGGACACCTTGTCTTCGAGGAGAGATATTTCTCTTTTGCGTACCAAAATTGATAGAAAACATTTGTGGCCAAACAGGGAAAATGAAATATATGTAGAAGCTCCATGGATTTTGAAAAAAAAGAGCTAGACCAACTAAAAAATGTCATCCGTTCAATAAGGACACCTACTAGCTATGGGTCATCATTGGCTAAAGCTTTTACAGTTGATGGACATATCACAAGATTTAAAACACATGATTTTCATAATTTTATGAAGGTATTATATATCATCATTTAACATTTACTAGTAACATTGATTAAGTACTAAATATATTTTGATATTTTGTTGTGTGAGAAAAATTACTAATGACCTTTTCATAAATGTGTTTGATAACATATCATGCCATTGGCAATTAGGGGGGATTCCTGTCTTACAGTTGACTTAAGGAATGCCATAAGTCGATTGTCAGCATTTATAAGGTGTGTGGTTATATGAAATGTTCATGTGTGAGACACAAAGATATTATATTGCATTTTAATTTTTTATATGAAATGTTCATGTGTGAAAGACATAGAGATATTATATTACATTTTAATTTTTGACTAAAGGTTCATACTAATTTACTATTCTTATATTAGGTGGGTGACCTCCAAGGAGAGCCACAAATGTAAAGTGCCAAAATGGAATAAGGAAACTGTAGAAATTGTATGTGTATTTGAGAAGGAGCTCCCTACAAGTTTCATGGACCTACAAGTCCATTTACTTATACACCTAGTCGATGACATTGAATTGGTGAGTGTCGTATCAACAAGGTGGATGTTTTTCTTTGAGAGGTATATGAAAACTCTAAAAAGATATGTCCAAAAAAAGGCACATCCAGAGAGTTGAATGGCTAAAGGGTATGTATTGAATGAAGCATTTTTCTTCCTTTGTGAATTCCTTGGTAAGGATTTTGAAGATGGGCCACACTTCTGGGATGAAGAATGAGCATTAGATATTATTGATGGAGAAAAACCACAATCTAATGGTGTTCAAGTGGAAATTAGTAAGTAAATTCATGATCAGTGTGGTTGTTTTTCTCGCAATCATTAATTTACTCTATAATTTATTTGTCAAATTAACAGCATGACATTTGGAGTTTGAAATAAACATGTTGACATGTAATAGGTGTAGACAAAAGTTCTATACTCGACAAGTTCATTCTGTACCACATGGACTTTATGAACAAATGGATTGATCTGTATGATAAAAAGAGAGAAGAAGTGTTAGAAGCAAGGAGACAATTTAAGAGATCAAACCCAAGGAATACTCCACTTCCCACTGATTTGCTTGGGGAATGGGGCAAATATTGCACACTAGAATGGGTTACTGAACAAATTCAAAATCAAATAGAAGATGCAGGTATAGATTCAAACATAACAGAAGATCAAATCAACATGTCTAGAGGATGTGAAAGAAAAGTACAATTGGAATTTTACAAAATGTTGTTTCCTTACAGTTTTGACACTATTAACTATTTTAATATTCATCATTATATTTGTTTTCATTGAAATAAATGGTCTTTCACAAGCGAGGAAATATCCAGCAATGTGGGCATATGGTCGACATTATCGTGTAGAAAGTGTAGTTGTAAAAAGGCGATCCTTCGATTGTGGCATCATGGTTAACTTCAAGCAATCCAGTCGATCAAGCTCAAAAGATAAGAATATAATTGAAGGAAATCTACAATATGTTGGGAAAATACAAGAAATTATTGAGTTGGATTACCGCTCTTTTAAATGTTGTATTTTTAAGTGTAGATGGTATGAAGCATTTGAGAGGACACAAAGACATGATACCCATAGTGGATTATTTTCTATAGATTCCTCATGTTTCCTACCAAAGGATAAGGAGCCTTATGTTCTACCAATTCATTGTGAGCAGGTATTTCTTTAACTCAAACAAGAAGCAGTAGTGATCATTAATCTATTAAATCATAGTTTATTGCGAATATATACATGTTTTATTAATCAATAAAATTGTTATACCATATGTCTAATATATGTATGTCATTCATGTGCAGGTATTTTTCTATGAAGATATTTTGGACCCAAAATGGATATTTGTCATACATTATGATCCAAGATTAAGGCATGTATTTGACAATGCATTAGTGGATACTAAGCAAAACAATGATGGCCAACAAAATGAGAGAGGGATTAGAGAACATCGAAGAAATTGACATCCATGATGATGTTGAAGATGGTTATGTTCAGGCACAAGAAGAGAACAATCCAGCGTTAGATGGTCTACAGTCAAATTTCAATGATGATGAAGATGATATAGGTCAAGATGAGGATGATGATAATATTAAATACTTGAAAGAACATATGAACATTGACAATGATACACTGAATGACATTGTAGCAGACAATAATGTTAATGACCAAGACTTCTAAATTTTTAGAATTATTTGTAATCCATGTTTAAAAAAGGATGATTCTTATGGCCTAAACTTTGAAATGCTTCAGTAATATTATTTGTGTCGATACAAATTAAACCTATTGCAATATCCCTTAATTGTTCAATCTTTGGTATGAATTGTTGGCAGAAAAATTTAGGATTACTTAGATGCAATTCCTTTTCATTGCTTTATATTTTGCTTGAATATCAAGGTCTCAACCTAATCCTTATTTTGCACTAAGAAGAAACCTTAGGCTTAACTCTACAATGGCCTTGATTCATTGCGAGGAAGTTATGATTAAGGATTTGATGACTACTACATATTTTAATGGGGAAGATGTTTTTCATCATGATGCGCATGTTGCACATATGGATAGGCAAGAGATGAATCTTACTACACAAATACTTATATCGAACCTTTACAAATTTGAGCAATAACTGTTAATTATTCAAATTTGATTGATGTTCTTCATAACTTGTTAATGGATAATCCTCATGTGATGGAAGTATTAAGTGATATAGGTCAAATGATAAGCTCATCAAGTTCCTTAAATAGTGTGTCTCCTCCCCTTCCTTCACAAGCCTCTTCGTCTAGTGTGTCTCCTTCTAACATCTTCTCATGCATTAGCCAAGACACATATTTTCTTCTCTTCTCTATATTGCTTATCAATTTTTCATAGCTCCTATCATTGATCCTCTCATTGTCCTACTTCTCATATTGTACCTTCCACTCATCCCCTGATTGTGTTTACTTCTCAGCCACTACTCATGTTCCCACTTCTAGTGTTGTCATTCCAACTTCATTCTTTGTCCCCCAATCAACCTACACTCCACGTATTATCTCATGTTGCCACTTCCACTTCCATTTTAATCATAACTCCTAATGCTCATCCTTCCAACATAGATGTCATCCTTAAAAGAATTGATGAGATGCAAAGTAAAAGTTGATGCATTACCCCTAGTAATCAAAGGATATCATAGGAGAAATCAAGCATAAGCCACTTTCATTGAGTTATTTCTTATCCATTTCTAGTTTGTTTGGTGGCCCCTAGTTTTGTAATGTATAGTGGTAAAGGGGACCTTATGACACAATTGGGAGTTTGTTTTGATTATGTTTATGATGATAAAACTTTTTACAAAGCTCTTCCATAGAAACTAAAAGGATTATGCAGTTGAATGGCTTTATTCTCTTCCTCATAGTTCTATTCATTCCTTCAATGATTTGGCCAATGCTTTTGTACATCACTTTAATGTCATTATTGGTTTTGTTGGTACTCAAATTGCAAATTCTAAAACCCTAAAGATATGCCAAATCTTATGATTAGGTTTTATATGTGAATTTGGCCAACTAATAGAATTGATCAGATTAATCAAAATTCTCTGCACTTTAGGCTCTATTCAAGCCTAGGTGGGTGTTACCTTGTTTCACCAATGACAGTTTACTTTCAAGTTTGCTGGTGACTTCAGAACAGATTAAGGAGCTTATGTAATTTTGTCAATTAAATCATCCACTTCACTTAACCCAATCTGGCATACAATTTGGATTAATGTTTTCTATAGATCTTTAAACCCTACTCCTAAAATAGAAAAACAAAATTAGATTTTGAAAATATATACAAGGGAATGATTTTCAAAAGAGAGTGACCGGTGCCTACCTTTGGGTTACGGAGTTTTCACTCTAAGAAGAATATGTGCTTCCCTTTTAGCCACAACTCAATTTGCTTAGCAATTCTAGGTCTATGACTTGCATAGACATGCAAATATGTAAGTTATCAGGGTCTTTAACAATCCAATTTAACTTTCCAAAGTTATTGTGATTCACATATAGGATTTTAATCCTTGCTTGAAGGATCCCAATAAACAAACCACACAAGAAACATCAAATGTGTTCTGACAAATCAACAATATACTTGATAGGTTGATTTGAATAACAAAGAAAAAGTAAATTGGAGACAACCAGATAAATTATTAGCAATCCAATTGAACAAACAAATGAGAACCAAAAGTTGAGCACCAGAGAATAGCAGCTTTTATATTGATTTGCTTCAAAGTACAGGCAGTGCAATGTCTCTTTCAAAAAATCAAAATCCCAAATAGATCCCGAGCCATAAGGTCTTGGTTTCCTTTTATAAAGGAAGCAACAAGCTTCATACCTTTCACATTCAAAATGGATCTTTGTATTCCTAACCCTTGATATTACAATATTTGCCTATTATAAGTCCAATTTAGATGTTCAAATATATTTGAATACATTTTGAAAACATGAAGAAAACATAAAGAGACAAAAGAAGAGCGTTCGAGATGTGGTGGTGCTATTTAACACCAGCATATGGCTCATTGCTCCTCTGCACCTGAACCTGTGCTACTGATGATTCATCTCTAAGATATTTCTCCTCCCATTTATATATTGTAAAATCACCAGGTCATTGGTAAGCCTAAATCTGAAGCAAGTTCTCCTGGTGATCTTTCCATCTTTTATCAAGCAAAGCTCTGACATCCATCAAAAATTTTCCATACCCAGCATCCAAGGCAATTAGTCGGTCCAATATCATGTTGAAACTGAGAATGTGACATCTCCATCCTTCTTCAAAAAATCCATAATTTGGAATACTGCTTGGCCGAATTCCATCTTCCATGTGTCAAGACTTTTGATTTTCTCTTCTTCTATCAATACGAAAGGAATAAATTTATGCTTGAACGTAGTAAAACATTCAACCTTTGTTTGTATCTTCTGGCTTTCCCCATTCACATACTAGTATTCATCAATGATCATTTTGACCATTTGCTTAGTGGGCTTCAAAGCTATAGGGGCATCAGGTTTCCTTTGCACTACTAAGCACATCATAATCAAAGTGTGATGATAGGGTTGCCATTTTTTAAACAACAAATCCAAAATAGAAAAGTTTATCTTCAATTGCTCAATGGCCTAAGATAAAGAAGAGTAGAAATCATGCACACTCCCAAGCTTATCCACAACCAATTTTACTCTATGCTCCAAAAGTTTCTCAAACATTTCAAAAACTTTCATCTTTGCCTCATTCTTTGTCATTCATTTTGTTTATTCAAACTTTCAATTTCCTTTTCAAATTTCAATCTTTTTGCATTAAATTCTTCAGTAGACATTGTAACATCATTGGTTGTTTGTGGCACAGGGGGCTAATAGGGTACAATGGCTTGACCTTGAGAAGAATTCACAGCTTGCAATTGTTTCTTTAATTTCGCATTTTCAAAATACAAATTGTTTACTTCATCATTCATTACTTTTTGAGTTTGCTCATAAACTATTAGCCTTGGTTCTAACCTCTTCACAACAACATGAGTAAACATAGTAGTATGAACATTGAGAGCAGTTGCTTATGTTGCTGATGTATCTTGTAAAGTCTTTACCACAGCTGTACCCCTCATTTCTTGAACAATATCAAGCAATCTTGGTTTGCTTGTATTCTTCTGAGTAGTCCAAATTGAAAGGGTCTCTGTCTTTGGATTAAAACCACATCCACTTATGCCATCTTCATAATCAAATTCTTAAACAAGTTGTGGATCATCTTGACTTCTAACTTGGTCAAGCAAAAATACCTTTTTCAATTTAAGGCCAGTGATGATGAGCATATTACTTTTCAAGACCATTTTTCTTGTCTCCTCTGGACTCACATCAATTTCATCTACTTTCAAATCTTTGAAAGTTTGTGTAATGATTTGATCATGTTTTGATTCATCAACACCCATTTTATTTATTGCCACTTTTTCATTATATTCTTTCATTTTCATTTTCAGCCAAAAATCCTTAAACTCTGGAGTTTTGATGAAGTCGTCATCTTCTATGAAACTCATGGATGCTTTCATCCTCCTCCAACTCTAGTTCAGCTTGGGTTTGCTCACCCTTCCTAGCCTCAGGCTTATGTGCATCAGGGGTTGACCAACCAATGGCTGAACAACCTCTTGCTCATCTCCCATGTGCCTCAAGATGTTAGCCACCTCATCAGTATCCCCCACCTCTTCAGTCATTTCATAGGGGACAAGTGGAGATAACTCTTATGTCCTCTGCTTCTTTTTGGTGGTGATTCTAGGACCTGTGGATCTTGCACTGACAAAACATCAGGAGCAGACTCATGAATCTCAATCCCTACAGACCTTTTCACTGGAAGTTTAGTAGCCTTAGGAGCCTGCTTCTTAGATTTACGATAAATACGTTCAAAATTATCAATGATTGCATCAATTCTCTTCAGATGGTCTTTTTCTTCAACAAAGAATCCAAGAAATAGGGGATTCTACTTTTTCTTTTCATCTTCAATATTTTTCAAGATATCCCATTTTCTCTTCCTACTGTATACCTCATCAAAAGTGACAAGATTTCTTATCACATCCTCACAAACAGGACCCAATGGGATATGGCCATTTTAGTCATAATTAATTGTCTCACAAGATTCATATGACCCTCAGGGTCACAATTCCTTTCGATGCCCAATTTCAAAGAATATTTCACCTTTAAAAAGGCTTGCAAATTTTCAAGAGTGTCAGAGCCAATAGACCAATCACCAAAAATTGTAGCATCAGGTAGAAATGTACCTTTCTTTTGTCTTTCATTACCTCCTTTTCCATCCACATCATTTACCACATAAACTCCATGAATACAATTCTATCTGATACAAATTTTGGCAATATGTGAGGTGGCTGGGGGAAACCATACACTTTAATTATAGTATGATCTGACATAAAAAAATCAATCAGAAAAATTATGATTGTGGCCCTGCTCTGGTTTGTGTACAAGCGGCCTCAGCATTACCATGACTTTCTTAGTCAACCTAGGAAACCAGATACCAAGAGAATTCAATATATTGACAACAAACAAATCATGAAATATAATGTAGTCACTATTTTGGCAACAAGAATCCCACTTATAACACCCAATACTGAGTCAGCAATCTTTGTCCTTTCTCATCAGCCATACTCAGATCCATTTTGCTTGACCATCTCCCTCTGTTCTGATACAGAATTAAGTGACACAATAAAGAATAGAATTTGAAATCTAAGGGTTGCTTGTTCTCCTTTACACACACGAATCCTTCATGTAGGTTTTTCTCAATATGAGATGCAAAGTCGTATTCACTATTCACCTTTTAATTTTGTATTTTCATAGCCATCATCATTAAGCTAGTTGGCATTCTTCCTTGTGCATCAATTCCCAAGACCTGGCATAGTGCAAAATAGGTTCTCTTGAAATATACAGCAAATTCTTCCACAGGGAAAGGCTCAATAGCATTTGATGGAATCTCAATTTTTATGTTGTTGGCCCCCCTTCTCATATATATTGGCAATTCATCTCTCCTAAGTGTTTTCCTCAGGCTTGTGTAATCTCGTTCAAATCTCTACAAATACACTTGAGTGAGAGCTTTCTTGTTCAACATAAAATAGTCAACAATTGCTTTCCTGTCTACTGTCACCAATGGCAATCCATTTGGCATTCTGACTATTTTAGTGGTAGGATGGTAATATTGTGCTAGTGCCCTAATCAATTCCACATCCATAAATACAGCGGGCACCACCAACTTTACCAAATCCAATTTCCATGGATTTCCCATTGGTCCCTCGCCATCCCTTTTTGCATAAAAATACCAAAACAAATCCCACCTGGAGATAGGGATTGTAGCATCCCGACACCCTTCTACTACGTCTCTAAACATCTTCTTTGGACCCTTGTCTATGGACTAAGGCCATACTTCTAGCAGAGATTGTTAAAGTGGTCTTTTCTTGGGAACTATAGGCTCATTACCCTTTACTGGCAGACTCAAACCTCTTGGGTGCCATGTTTAATGACTTGAACAGGAGAGGCTTTTTCAAAATTCAACTTACTGTACTAGCAACTAAAAAATAGAGCGAAATATACGCCAACTTCTAATCATAGAGTACAGGAATGAACTTACCCCGGTCAATTGCAGTTTGTAGGAAACACACTGAGCTAAGTTACGCCTTCTCCAAGTTACGTCTGAATTCTCTAAAATGAGCAAATGCCAAGAAATCTTTGAATCTTATTCAGCCAAGGAGTTCATCATATTACCATTACTCTAGTTCGTGCCACAAGATCATGAAATCTTAACATTCAATTCCTTTCAAATATTGGCCATTGATTTGATTTGATCTGATGACTGGGTATGCATATCAAGATTTGATAACAATTCTTGATAACCACAACCTTGCATTAATGTGCTTGCCATTTATTTCTTTTACCACGTCACCGCAAGGCTCGCCCAGACCAGCTGCAGGATAGCGGGGGCTTATAGCCACTACACTTCTATTTCATCCTTTACCTCCAGACCACAAATTCTTAAACTGACCCCTATACCGCCCTCCCGTAAATGTTATGAATGACCATCGCGGGATGGCAGAGCGAAAACCCATTACATTCTCCTCTTGTCGCTCTACCGTGGTCCTTGGTTGAAACCCTTGCGGGGAAGTGGTAAGTGATACCTCCTGATGTTATTACCACAATGCCGCTGGTTACTTTTCAAACCTACACTGTCTGCACCTGAACACTGCCAAGCCACAAGCGTGAGATGAACTATCCACGGGGTAGCGGTAGCTTCTTCATATCAACCATTTCCTACTGCCAAGCCGCAACCTATTCTTTTATGCTTTGCGGGAATACAGTATGTGCCATATTTCATTCCTCTTGTTCCCACATAACTGCATAAGATATTCAATTAACCTACAGGACAGCAGTAATAAACAAAAACACTCATATAGTCAAAAATAGTCAAGATTATTTCACAATGGCCATGATATATATTCCAGAGACTGGATGTTAGAGCATTTTGGCAAAAGTATAGGTTCCAAGATTGAAGGAAAAGGAGAGCATCAAACCGAATAGGATCAAACAAATTCAGGGAGGTTATTAGTTAGTTGATTAAACTAGGTTATTTAATCAACTAATGATTGAGGAGGATTTTAGGATAAATTAAATAAATATTATGTATTTATTTAATTGTGGGGGAATGTTGGGGGTGATTGATTTAATTAAATAAATGTGGATTTATTTAATTAAGGATGAGACTTTACAGGAAGGGTTAATTGGATTAGTTAATCAATTAAATAAATTATCATAATTTATTTAATTAATGTTAGAAGAACAATTAGATTTATTAATTAAATAGCATGACTTATTAAATTGATATTAGAGGAATGATCAAAGTGGTTAATTAATAAATACGATTTATTTAATTAACATTGTAAGAGGAGACGTGGGATAGATCTAGTGTGATGTTG